>JAFEMH010001449.1:0-472138 GCA_022495995.1 Adenophora triphylla var. japonica
ATTACCTCAATTGATGTAGAGCTAGTCTTGTACTTCATAAAGAATTTTTTCTAAATTTTTTTGACAACTCAAGATTGGTTGAGAATGCTATTGATATGATAAGGGTAAATTTCAGAAATTTATTTGTTGATCCTGATGATTCGAAGCTGGTTATCTGTTCCGACGCCACAGAGAAAGCGGATTGTCAGAAGCGCCGTGTGCCAGCCGTCCTAGGGCATCTCGACGCGAGCACGAGTTTCTCAGCCGAAGCCTTCGATTGTGTTTGAGTTGCGTGAATTTGCTGGTTTCACGTGATTTAGAGCCCTCAAATGGTCACTCCCGAGCGGGCTGTTACAACACTTAGGCTCCGTTTGTTTCAACGTACAATGTTTTCCGTAAAATAATTTCCTGTAAAATGTTATGCGGAAAATAAAGATGTTTTTCGAAAATATGATAGACATGTTTTCGGCTACTAGTAAGGAAAATGTTTTCCGAAATTTATTTTCATGTGTTTAATGAAAATATTTTTTGATAAAAACACAATTTGAGATAAGTGGTAGATAGCAAGAGTAAAGATAAGAACTATAAAAATAAATTTAAATGATTAATTTTTTTTTGTTTTATTGAACCATCTTTTAAATTTTATATATATATATATATATAATATGTAATCATTTTTATGAATAAAGCAAAAATGGAAGAGAATAGAATGAGGAAGTAGAATGTTGTACCTTGTAAAATATGAGTTATACATGAAGGGCACCATTTTTCGAAAAATGTTTACTTAGGGAGAAATCAGTAAGTAGTTTTCCTGGGAAAAGGGCAATTAAAATATTTTCCGAAAACGTTTTCTCAATTTTTCGAAAAACAACCAAATACGTGAAAATGGAAAAACGTTTTCCGGAAAACACTAAATACCGGAAAACAAATTATTTTGCAAAAAATATTTGCTATCTTTAGATTTCAGTGCAATAACCATTTTATATCTTTTCGGGTTGGACGTAAGACTGCCTACTGAGTGAGTAGGGTTGAAATGGGGGATGAAACTTCATTTCAAAGAAAAAGCCAAAGTGAAAGAGAATGCATCTACAATAGGGCAAAGTGAAATTAGTGGAATGGAAATTGTTGGATGAAAACTTTCATCTAGCTGAAAATATTTTTTTATCCAACACGTGTTTAGCATTTAATTGGTGAGTACATTGAATTTTCAAAAAAAAAAAAAAAATTATCCCAAACCTTTGAAATTTGAATTATCACCTAGTAAACTAATTTTTTTTTTAATTTTTTTTCCTTACAAATTGATATAAGTTTCATTTGATTTGGGCGAAAAAAGCACTCAATTTTCAATTTGAGGCTGAATTATCGCTAGTAAATTTTTTTTTTTAATTTTTTATTTCACCAAAATTCATCATTTTTTCCCTACAAATTAATATAAGTTTCATTTGATTTGGACAAAAAAAAAAAAAACTCATTTTTTCAATTTAGAAATTTGAATTATCACCTAGTAAATTAATTTTTTATTTTATTTTTTTTTTTTTTCACCAAAATTCATCATTTCCCCCTATAAATTGATATCAAGGTTTCATTTGATTTGGACACAAAAAAAACACTCATTTCTCAATTATCCTTCTTGACATATATATATATATATATATATATATATATATATATATATATATATATATATATATATATATATATAATATGTAATCATTTTGTGGAATAAAGCAAAAATGGAAGAGAATAGAATGAGGGAAGTAGAATGTTGTCTGCCTTGTGAAATATGAGTTGTTATGCATGAAAGGGCACCATTTTTCGAAAAATGTTTACTTAGGAGAAATCCGTAAGTCATTTTCTTGGGAAAGGGCGTAAAAATATTTTTGAAAAACGTTTTCTCAATTTTCGAAAAACAACCAAATACGTGAAAATGGAAAAACGTTTTTCCGGAAAACACTAAATACCGGAAAACAAATTATTTTACCCAAAAAATATTTGCGCATCTTTAATTTCAGGTGCACGGTAGGTTTTATATCTTTTTCGGGTTGGAGCGTAAGACTAACTTGCAGTGGTGGGTTGAAATGGGGGTGAAACTCATTTCAACCAGGAATGAGAATGCTCCCTGATAAATGGGCAAACCGAAATGAGTGAGAATGAAAATTGTTGGATGAAAACTTTCAGATCTGAAAGCTGAAAGTATTTTTTTATACAACACCAGTGTCGGCATTTAATTGAGTACATTTGAATTTTCGAAAAAAAAATTATCCCAAACCTTTGAGCTGGATTATCACCTAGTAAACTAATTTTTTTTAATTTTTTTTCCTTACAAATTGATATAAGTTTCATTTGATTTGGACAAAAGAAAAGCACTCAATTTTCAATTTGAGTGAATTATCGGCTAGTAATTTTTTTTTTTTTAATTTTTTATTTCACCAAAATTCATCATTTTTTCCCTACAAATTAATATAAGTTTCATTTTATTTGGACAAAAAAAAATACTCATTTTCAATTTGGACTGAATTATCACCTAGTAATTAATTTTTTTTTTTTTTTATTTTTTTTTCACCAAAATTCATCATTTCCCCCCCACATATAAATTGATATAAGTTTCGATTTGATTTGGACACAAAAAAAAAACTACTCCATTTCTCAATTATCCTTCTTCATTTTAGCATTTATTTAAAAAAAAAATCATTTTTACCTACTAAATTGATGCAATATTTTTTCAATTAAGTGTGAAATATTTTTTTTTTAATTATAAATAATAATAATAATAATTTTTATTTTACTAATTATAAAAATAGAGAATATAAATAAAATAAAATAAAAGTAGTGGGGTATAAAATGATGAATTGGAGGGGAGTTAAAATTTGAATTTAAAGTTAGCCATTGTAGGAGGTAAAATGAAATGGGTAGATGAAATATTAGGTGGATGAAAAAAAGTATAAAAAGTGTAGATAGGCTACTGCAATGGAGGGATAAAATGGGGATAAGAAATCCATTTAAATCCCCAGTTGAAACCTTCTGATGGGCGGGTTGAAAGTAGTATGGGTTGAAATTGGTGGATGAAAGCATTTCAGTCAGGAGTTGAAAGGTTTGTTTTTTTTTTTGTTTTTATTATACTTGACAAGTGTAGGCCTACAATTGGATGAACGAAATTTTTTTTTTTATCCCAAATTTTTTAGCTTAATTTTCACCTAGTAAATTATTTTTTTTAATTTTTTTTTTTCACCAAAATTCATCATTTTTTTCCACCTACAAAATTGATATAAGTTTCATTTGATTTGGACCGCAAACAAAGAAAAAAACACTTAGTTTTCAATTTGAGGTGAATTTATTACCTAGTAAATTAATTTTTTTTTCACCCGAAAATTCATCATTTTTAAGGATTAGGGTTAATGACAATTTAGGCGGCTATAGTATAGGGAATTGGTACCACATTGCAGGGTGCTGAAGATCGGAAAACTATCAATTTGGGGCCCGAAAGTTACAATTTTGATCGATTTGGGGCTTTTTGACGGAAAACATTAAAAAACTGCCCGTTAAAAGTGATTGCACGTGGGAATCATGTGAGATTCGGTCGGGGGCATTTTGAGGTCATTTACATAGACTTCGGGCCACTAAATTAGACGGTTGCCCTATAAAATAATAAATAAAATATATTTTTTTTACAAAAAATAATTAGTAAATTTAAAATATTGAAAAAAATAAAGATAATAGTTAATATGATTTAAAATAATTTAAGATATTAACCATTATCCTTTTTTCTAATAATTTAAATTACTAATTAATTTGCTTCAAAAAATTAATAATTATTTTAGATTGGATAATTTATAAAAATATATAAATAAATATAAATTAAATAAAAATAAATATTTACAAAAAAATTACTAATCATAGATTTAAAAGATGGAATAATGTAATAAGTGTTACTAGAATTTCATAAATAGACAAATAATAAAAAAAAAACACCATCAAATTTGAATTTTAGTCAGACTTGTTTGCTTCCACCACCACCACCACCACCACCACCATCACCGCAGCGCTTTACACATTAAAAGACACCATCACTAGAATTTCAACCCATTTTAATAAAATTCAACACACAGCATACTTGGCTTAACACTGTGTGCAGCAAACACGGCGCGCGCGCACAACCCAACACAGTGTACGACAACACCAGACCTCGAGGCAGATTTAAAAGGATTATATGGGTTTTCGGAGCTTGAGAATGGGGCCTGGATACCCGGGAATTCCGGAATTTGGGGCCCAGCGACTTGTAGGTCCGGACGACGTTTGATCACGCGCGACATTCCAGAGTGAGACCAAAGGTCGAGCGACTTTTCCGTTTGGATGCTTATAGATTTCAAGAATCCAGAGCGAGAAAAATGTACCATTTAGCAAGATGTTTTTGTTATGGAATCGGCTTGTGGATGGGGGCGGTGCTTTATTGAAGAAATGGGGTAGTTGGAGGAGGACGGTGTGTATGGGGGCGCGCTATTGATGAAAGGTATGGTGGAGTGGTAGGAGGGGGAGCTCTATTGAAGAAAGATGGCGGGTGGGGAAGGAAGGCGGCGGCTGTGAGCCACTCCGCCCACTTGGCTGATTTCTCTCTCGAAGGCCATGAATTTCGAATTTGGAAGAAGCAGGGGAGGCTTTTGACGGAATAAAAGATAGGCGGTGGAGGTAGCGCCAGGTCGCCCAGGAGAAAGGAGATGGGGTGAGAATGGGGATGGGGTTTTGAAGGAAGGTGGGGAGTGGAGGAACGCATGGAGGAGGCGGCGGTGAGGTGAGGCCATTAGGAGTAGAAGACAGATGGCATGAGTATTGTAAAGGAGAGAAAAAAAAATTGGTCTTTAAAGAGAGAGAGAGAGAGAGAGAGAGAGAGTGAGAGAGAGAGAAGGTGTGTGAATTGTCAATTTAGGGCCCGAAGTCTATGAAATGACCAAAATGCCCTGACTGAATCTCACATGATTCCCACGTAGTCACTTAATTCGCCAACGGGTTTTTTAACGTTTTTCGTCAAAAAGCCCCAAATTGATCAAAATTGATGAATTCGGGCCCGAAATTGATAGTTTTCCGACTTTAAGCCCCATATGTGGTAGGCCCATGTCCAACGCCCTAAATGGTGTCATTAACCCTTTTTTTCCCTACAAATTGATATAAGTTTCATTTGATTTGGACCAAAAAAAAAAAAAAGCACTTAGTTTTCAATTTGGGGTGAATTATCTACCTAGTAAATTAATTTTTTTTCACCAAAATTCATCATTTTTTCTCTACAAATTAAATTGATATAAGTTTTCGTTTGATTTAGGCACTTGAAAAAAACACTCACTTTTCAAAACGAGAGAATATAAATAAAATAAAAATGGTGGGGTATATAGAATGATGAGTTGGAAGGAGTTGAAATTTAATTTAAGTTAGTTATTGTAGGGGATTAAAAATGAAATGGGTAGATGGAAAATATTAGGTGGATAGAAAAAATGTGAAAATGTTGAATGAAATGAGGGAAAGGAATGAAAAATAATTATCGTGGTAGTCTTAAATGATATGGGAGGGTGGGATGGAACTGTTGTGGGTAGTCAAGGAGTGGTGTAGGGTCTGTACACACATTGTAGCTGGCAAGATATAATTGGAGACAGCTCATTTATAATTTGCATCGACGCCCAACCCAACTGGGGATTTATTTAGGTTAAGGAAGAGACAGAATTTTCCGATTTAATTTAATTTAATTTAATTTAATTAGCCACAGAGAGAAGCATTAGCTGACAAATTTTCTTGACCTTCTCGCCTGAACTTGTCCATTACTATATGTATTTATTAGGCATTTACTTATACTCACTCCGTCGCCACCAAATTCTTTTCACCCTAAATAATCTCCAAATTAATTACCAGAAAAATGTTGTGAGTGTAATTTGAAAATAGGAGAGAATTAGTGGAGGGAATAGTGAATTTGAAAAGTGTTGTGAGTGTAATAGTGTTTTAGGAGAGAGAATGAGTGGAGAGAATAGTGAAGATTAACTCAAAAGGAAAGGTGGAGACTGACAATTAGTGAAGGCTTTTATTGGGACGGAAGAGTATATAATCATAATTACAAAAAATTACCAGAAAAAGTTAGAGAGAGAGAGAAATTCACTTTGAGAATTGTAGTTGAATTTTCAAGTTTGAGACAACTGTGTGTTGTTGTTGAATTTTGATGGGAGATGAGAAAGCTATGATGGCAATGGGTGGAAGAGAGCGAGATCGAGAACTTCTGATTCCGGTAGCCGACACCGGCGACGATGACGAAGGGTCTTCCAAGCCTTCATCTTCTTCCGCTTCTTCTTCTCATCATTCCGGCCGCGAGGTACTCTCTCTCTCTTGTTTCGTTCTCTAGATGTGTTTGTTTATGCTGGAGAATTTTTTTTTGTGGTTTTTGAGGATTATGCTTGGTTTGATTAAGTTGTTAGGTTCGTTGGGACTGCGATTTGGTTGATTAGGGTGCTCGTTTTTATCGGCTGAGCTTGTTTAAGTGGTTGAAGTGAGTATTATGAGCTATTTTAGGGCTCCTTGGATAGTTAAGTTGATCTCGGAAAGCGGGCTGGGGGCTCTTGATCTGTTTACTGTTTGTGGTGAATTTGGTACTTGGATGCAGAGTTTGGTTTGAGTGCTGTTTCTGGATTCGAATTGACCTTAGTTGTGATCTGGAAAGAGGTTGTAATTCCACAGCATGCTTATTGTGTTGAAATAAAGCAATTTATGAGAAGAAAATGTTTAACAAATGAAGTTGTTTCATGCAGTTTGCATTAATCTCCTCTCATTTTTTTCAAAGCGAAAATGAAAGATCACTGCCTCAAAAAAGCGTCCAGGTGCAATAGGTTTTGTATTGTGTGCCATGTCCTTTCTACTATGAAAATTAAATTGAGGATCTCCACCCCTTTTCCAGAACACAACCAAGTCAATTTGAATCCAAAAGCCGTACTCAAACCTAAGCCTCCAATCCAGGTACCGAATTCAGTACAAACAATACACAGATGGCAAGTCCTTTTCACAAATGACTACATGAACTAGTAATGCTTGCAACATAGAGAAAAGGAAAGAAGAGAGCCCAGGGGCAATAGGTTCTGTATTCTGTGTTTTCTCCTTTTAATGGTGAATTTAGGCGGTCGAATTAATTAACTTCTTTCTGTAAATAAGAGAAGAGTTGTGAAACTAGTCGTTTTCTTTTGTCTGCATACAGATCTGTGGAGAGACTAATTTAATATCGGGAGTGTCCCTCCTTCACTCATCTATTATGTATTTACAGGGTTATCTTTTGGTTGTTATTGCAACTTGCAAGTCTTTGGATGGCGGATGCAGTACTTTGACTTGTGTTTTATTGATGTGATTAACTTTTTCCAACATTATCTTTTGGTATTTGTTTATTAAGTCTGGTATGACCTATCTAGAGTTGCAGCTGAACCTCCTTGATTACCGAGTAACAGCTTAACCTCTGTGATTGCTGATTTTTCATATTATGTATTACCTCTTTTGCATGATAGGCATATCCCTTTACAACTTGGGAAGGATAGTCTAGTGCATTAGGTTTTCCTAGTTGTGACAATGACAACGTTGTATGTCTTATTAGAAAGTTAAATCTGCATTTTGAATCTTCTCTATTCATAGTTAATGCAGGGAGTTAGGCCAAGATGATTTTCAAATATGACCGACATACATATTGTTCTTGTTAGCACTCCAACATGGAAAAATGTAAGAGTATCAGCCTTAACCCACTATAATATCTCCATTGTAATGGGATGTCTCACTAGATTATAGTCCTTTTTGCCTTGCTTAAAGTTTTAATATTATCCTTCTACTATGACCCAAGGAGGTTGAGATCTTTATATCTATGCTCTATCAGAATTAAGTGAATGTTTATTTGCCTAGTCTCCTAGTAAAATTAGTAGTTGTCTGCTAATTGTACTTGAACTTGGTAACTTGGTGAGGTACTTGATGCCATAGGAAATTAAAGGTTGATATTTCGTGTGTGCGTGTGTATTTGTGTGCAAAATTGTACTTGAAGGTACTCATTTTGCAAGCAGATAGAAAAACCTCACGTTTGGGCTCTTAAGTCCCTGGGACACAATTTAAGTACTGAATTTGATTTAATTATATTTTGTCTCTATACTTGTCATTTTCACATTCTTATCTTCTCTAAATAAAATTTCTGGATTATTAAATTTATAGCATGTTTAGAACTTGTTTCGATAACTCGAATTTGCCACATGCAATCACCTTAAAGCTGAATATTGAATTCATGGGAGAGTAACTATGATAAATTTGTTCTTTATGCTTTATTCTACTTGTTGTTGCCCTTTTGGATGGTTTCTGACAAGCGCTATCTTTTGTAGACTTTCTACAAGGTTATCAGGAGCTGGGCTTCAAAAAAGTTCATGACCGGATGGTATGCACATGTTTCCATCTCAATCTTCTATATCACATTATAATCTGAGACAGACTTGAAGACTTAATTAATTTAGATATTATAATCTTTTGTCCAGAGTAGTATTCTTACAATGAAATTCTACCTATGTTATGCTTGTTCCTTGTGAGGGAGAAATTTTTGGCTGTGTTCTTCTTGCCTTCTTGGTAGTTTGCTGGTTCCGTTTTGTGGTTTTCATCTCTCTCCTACTATTTACTTTAACCAAAACAATATTATAAGTACTAAACCATCAGGCCATACACACCTAGTACCTTCTACTGTCCTACTAGTGAAAGTCTTTAGGTTGTTGATGCATAGTTTTACTTGTTGGATGCCAGGAATTGACACTTTGGGGGGAATTTTAATGCCCAAGAAGATCTGAGGAAACTCCCCCCAAAAACGTAAAACTTTCTAATTCTGTTTTGATGGATAACCGTAATATTCAGAGCACTCTACTTTACTGCTTTTGTGTTTATAACATGATAAAACCCCATGTTTCGTGAGAGTGAGTTTACTTTGAAGATTTTGGTTTAGATTTGCTAGCAGGAAAACAAGAAAATGAAATATCATTAATGAATCGAAGATTTTGTTAGAAGAGAAAATCATGGTTATTAATGATCCACATGAAGATGAGTATGGCCTGATCTGGGTTAAGGCTTCCAATGGTTAGGTTTTGTGCAAGTGCAGGGGAAGCTGAAATTGGAGTTGTTTCTGCTAGAAGTGATTGGTCATTTGTAGTAGTAGGAAAACAGAAGCAAAGCCGTGAATTTATGGCTTGAATAGATATGTTGGAGAAATGGAAGGATGGCTACTGGTGCCACACTATTTCTCTCTGTGGACTCTTTTTGGAGAGGAAAGCATTTCCACCTGTTTAGAGCTTGGGAGTGAACTTCCTGTAGTATGACTATGACAAGGGAAACACATCAAAAGAAATTACTCCCTCCGTTTCAAAATAAGCCCCGTTGCTCTTTGCACACAGTTTAATGCAAAGCAAAGCTTGTGGACACAATTAACTTGGATGTAGGCCCAGAGTAAAATAGTCGGCACAATTCATCCTTTCTTTCCTCAAAATGGAAGTAGACTCTTTTTTTGTAACACCACAAAAAGGTATACAAGCCTCTTTTTCTCTTCGTAACGGAGGGAGTAATACATTAGTCATTCTTGCTGGCCACATAAATACTGATTGATTTAGTTCTCGGAAAGTATCTTAGTTCTTTAATAACGAGTTAAGTGCTTTCACAATGAGTGGGATGATGTCATATAAGAAAAGATGAAAAATGTTGTGCCAAATCATTTTATATGAACTGAAGAGGAATAAAGCACAACTAGCAATGTTTGGTTGGCGTAGTTTAGACTTTAAATTATCTTCAAGAATCAGAAGCTGAATGCCATTTGCTTTTGTGCTTGCAGAATCTTTGGCTTTTAATTCTTGCAGTTATGAATTATATACTAGGAAAGCATTATATGTATGATTTCTTTGCACCTTTTATTCAAGTTTGAGGCTTGAATCACACTTTGATAGCAGTTGTATATGAAACTTACATTTGCTGTTTAATCTTTTTTTTTTTGCAGCGTCATTCTATTACCAATAGCAATCACTTTCTATGTAACATGGTGGTTTATTCATTTTGTGGATG
The DNA here is from genome assembly GCA_022495995.1 of Adenophora triphylla var. japonica. Taxonomy (NCBI): domain Eukaryota; kingdom Viridiplantae; phylum Streptophyta; class Magnoliopsida; order Asterales; family Campanulaceae; genus Adenophora; species Adenophora triphylla. The sequence continues at coordinate 10,054 of JAFEMH010001449.1, forward strand.
GATTTTTCTCTCCAATTTATGCTCAGCTGGGTATCGATATTTTTGGTAAGGCCATATCAGTTCTTTCTCCTGGCTGATTTTCTCATCATCTAGAAAAGTAAATAATTGCTCTCTAGAAAAATCATTCTGCTGCCAAAAAGTAACTTCAGCTCTTTCTGACTTTCTTTCCATGGTTGACTTATTTATCTCGTTATATTCTGTAGTTTTGAGTTGGCGTATACTCCTCGTCGCACTTCACTTGATACCAAATCTTTGAGCACAAGAATTAAGAAAAGTAGGAGAGAGAATTAGTGGGAGAAAATGTTATGAATATGAAAAGTAAAGTAGGAGAGAGAATGAGTGGGAGGAATAGCAAGTTGATTGATGTTGTGAGTGTAAAAGTTTGCCATTTTAGGCAGTATCAAGTGAAGTGGGATTACCCAAAATGGAAATTGGTATCAAGTGAAGTGGGACGGAGGGAGTATATTCTATGTTTACCGTGTTTTTTTTCAGCCTTAAATTTATTTATTCATTGATATTTGGTTAATCTTGTAGTCCGTCTCTATCCTTTGCTAGAGAAATGCATTCAAGTCCATGCTAACGGTGCTGGTATAACAAAGTGTGATAGTTATTTAGGTTAATTCCTGGACCAATTTTGACAATGCTCCAGGATGGAGGTGTTGTGAGATAGAATGGACTCGATTTGATTTTTGAGTATTTGTTGATATTTCACCATCCGCTGAAGCCGCCCCTTGCACTGGGAAGGGTGTCTACATCAAACCCGGCCATTCCCTGGACCCCACACCTATGGGATTTCTTGTAGCACCAGGATTTCCTTTTGTTGATATATCACCATCTCATCAGGGTTATGTGTTGAACATATACTGTATATCAGTATATCACTGTTGTGCTTTACGTTTTGCTGCAGTTGACGATGCTACCACACCATGTAACAATTTTTGCCTTTGCGAAAGTTTATCAGTTACATTCTTGAAGTAGCTGAGATTTATCTTGTATAAGTCATATTTCTGATTTATCAACTCATACAACCATTATTTATAGGGTCTGACTTATGGGGTTAATCCCACGGTAGTTATATTTAACCCCTTTAATATGCATTGGGCCTGATTGACAATGTGTATGATATCAGCTGTTTTATTGTTTACCAATGGTTGTTTACTCTGAAATTTATACTAGCTCTTACTTATTTTATAGGTGTCGGTTTTGTAACTTCAATCACGTTCATATTTTTGGTTGGGGTATTCATGTCATCATGGTTGGGTGCATCTGTTCTTGGTCTTGGAGAGTGGTTCATCAAGCGCATGCCATTTGTTCGTCATATCTACAACGCGTCGAAGCAGATTAGTTCCGCAATATCTCCAGGTAAAGTCGTTGGTTCATTCTCTCTGTTTGAATTGAATGATATTTGGGCTTTGGTTGGGACCGATCATTTTTCTTATTAGAATGCTATTGCAGATCAAAACACTCAAGCTTTTAAGGAAGTTGCCATCATTAGGCATCCACGTATCGGTGAATATGCATTTGGCTTCATAACTTCGTCTGTCATCCTGCAGGTGGGCCTTAATTTTTCTTATTTTGGTTTCCCCTTAAAGAGTACCTCTGCATGCAATCACTTTGGGAGGGGGTTAGTGGGGGAGAAGTTGTTGATATTTTAAAATATAGCTCATATATTTTAAACTTTTTGAACATGAAATATTAGTCAACATACTAAAATTAGGTATTGTTGATTGCTATTTATAGCATATCCGTTCTCATTGCCAAACAACTTTAGATTGTTTCACAAAACATTCAATTGACATGAGCAGAAATAAGTTTGTATAACAAGGGAACATGCATTTTGTTGAACAAGAAAATACGAGTTATGTAGGCTCTGGATACAACCAGAAAACTTTGTGCAATCTGCACCCAAAAGAAAAATGAAACATAACAATGATCCCCTGATTGGTCACTAGATTTAGGTATTTTTTTGCTTCTTGTGTTTGTTTCATCGGTGATCTTGGAATCTAAACTTCATTTAGTCTCAAATTAATTAATCTGGGTATTATGTTTGCTTTTCTGCTTTCATGGTATTTGACTATTTGTTTATGTAAGAGTGTGTTGACTTTAGTTTTGCCACTATTATTGTTGAATTCTGGAATTAGCACAATCGTTTCTGCTTCTTGAATACCAGAATAAAGATCTGCTGTGTATCATAGGGTTGTACCTTCTTTTATAGTTTACTCTGTATTTTAAGGTTCTAAAAATCGCTAGGCGGACGCTAGGCGGCAGAGAGGGGCCTAGCGCCTAGAGGCCTAGGCGAGTCCTAGTCGGGGGGGGGGGGGCCTAGACGGATCTGATAATTCGACATAATTTATAACATTCTGTTGAAATAGCATTGAAAATGTCATAAGAACATGCAAACGAATAACTTAAATGTATATAATAATAATTTTAATACAATTTTCAACTGAAAATACTAATATTAAAATTTGTAGGTGGGGCCCTAGATCGATTTGAAATTAATCACGGCATTTTAATGGAAACTTAATGTAAATGTTTTATTAATATCTCGCCTAGGCGGATTTGAAGTTAAGCGGGGCGTTTTATGACTGCCTAGCGCCTAGGTGGGCTCTAAGCGGTCTAGATGAACGATTTTTAGAACTCACTATTTTATGTTTATACTCCCTCCGTCCCGAAATGATCTTCCCACTTTTTTTTTTGTTGTTATTATGAATGTAGTTTGAGCAATAAATTTAGGTTAATTAATTTAATCTTAATGAAAATTTAAAACTTGTTATTTATAATGAATACTGTCAATAACAATATTTAGATGTTTGATAATTAAATTAACTTAATATTAGTGCTCAAAATACCTTCGTAGTGACTTCAAAAAAGTGAGAAGATCATTTCGGAACGGATGGAGTATCAATTGTTATTGAAACTGCTTGTCCCTGCCAGGAAAGTTTGTAACTGTATTTCAAAATATCTTTTTCAAATTTGAGGGACATTTGAGAAAATTGAATATTAAACATTTTTAGAAGCACAGGTATATAAAAACCTTTAATGATCTCACCATATTGCATCATGAGTGTAACTGTAACTTGAGACTTGTTGTTTGATGAAGAAGGATTCATTACTTTAAAAAAAAAAAAAGATTCAGTTTGGGATAAAAAAAATTGGAAAAAACAGACGTTCATTTAGGGATGGAGTGAGTAGTAAATAATTTATATTCCCTCCGTCCCTGAAATATTATCCCATTTGCCATTTTGACTTGTCCCAAAAAGTATGTCCCATTTCTAAACTTAGGCATGAATGTTAGTGCAAATCTACTAAGGTACAAGAAGGTGAAGCTCTTCCTTAATAATTGCAAAATGTACAACAGAACAATCTTTTAGGGAGGGAGGGAGTATGCAATAGGTTCTTGATCTTAACTTTGCTGACTTGAGTGGCATTTTGGACATTAGTAGCGTGCACCAGCACACATGTCATTTGTCTGAAAGATCTGTGGTGATGTAATTATGAATTTAAGATGATGAATTTCAGTTCTTACATAAGATCTTTACCTCTTTCTTTTATTGGAAAACAGAATTATTCAGGAGATGAGGAGCTATGTTCCATTTACGTCCCCACCAACCATCTTTACATTGGTGATATATTCTTAGTCAATGCCAAGGACGTAATTAGACCTAACTTATCTGTCCGGGAAGGAATTGGTAAGTTACTTTTCTGCCCCTTTGCCGAGCTTTTGCATATTGAGTGGGATATATAGCACCTATGCTTTGCCAGGCATGGCAATGCCATCTACTCCCTCCGTCCTAAAATGAATGTCCACATTTTGGGACGGAGGGAGTAATTCTGTTTGTTTCCAACTCTCTCCTTTCTTCTATTTCAGAAATTGTGGTGTCGGGAGGTATGTCAATGCCCCAAATACTGTCAACGCTGGACTCGAGGAGTGTCAAAGTTGACAGAAGTAGAAATGACAGGAGCTGAGAAAAGGGGCATTAGATGTAGTTGAAATTGTTTAATTATCGAAATGGGCAGTTTGAGTTTGTGTTGAAATCATAGGAATATCTATTTAGGTCTTGTATGGTTCCCTCTCCCAACCCCCGCTTGGCGGGGAGCGCTTGGCGCACCGGGGTTTGCCCTTTTTTTATGGTTTGATTGTTCAGGTGTTACGTGTTAGATTCTATCACATACAGTATGTAACTTTGACGAGACATGTACAATATAGGAAAATAGTGTTCTTTGAGATATCAAATATAGTTGGTTTATAGCTGAGGCTCTTTATATTTATCTTTGTACCGTGCTTTTTTCCGAAAAAGGATTTACCTCCTCCGTCCTAAATCCCGTAAATAATGGATGTCGCATTTGATTTGTCAATTTTTTTAAAAGAATGTGTTTTATTTATTTGTATGGTTTTCATGTCTTGTTAAAATTGTTGTTCTTCTACTGATTGTCCACCGGTTTAAATGATTTGTGACTAGAGATTAAAAAATGAACTAGCAATTTTTAACTATGTTAAGTTTTTCGTTCATTTTGTTAACTTTCGTCAACTTTTTCCCTTGACCGCAACAAATACGTAAATGTTGGAGTTGGACCCACTAAGGGGGCGTTTGTTTTTCGGATTTCACCTCTTAATTTAATTGCCTTTTAACGCTTATTCGGTCAGACATTAAGCAAATAAGTGTGTTTATGCTTATTCAGTCAGACATTAAGCAAATAAGTGTGATTTTTTCCCGGTTTAGACATGAAAGACTCTCATGAAAGACTCTTAATTGCCTCTTAATTTTAAGCAACGAAATTGTCGCTGAGCGTCTCTGAAAGTGAGGGCGCGATCGTCCCCTCCAAAGGTGCAATTGCGCAGTAAGTCTTGATGTGAGGGAGCGCTTGTGGGGCGCCATCTCCCCCTTCAAGGGTGCGATCGCGGGGTGCACCCGATACACATTTCAGAATCGATTTCAGATGAAAAATCAAACAACTTACCTAATTCGGGTCGGTCTTGATCTGCTCTTAGGATTCGATCGATTTCGAAGTGAAATTAGATTTCAGCACTCAACACTTAAAAAAAAAACAAAAACCCCCTAATTTTTTATCGGAGAAAAAAAGTCAGTATGACACAATTTGTACATCTAACTAAAGTGGAAGTTAGTTAGTTCCGTCAAAATAATGTACAAGTGAAACAGCAAGCTGTACATTGGATGATGCATATAGTACCATCAATTGATTCACCAACAAATATTTCATTAAAGGGTACACCCCTTAAAGCGTCGAATCCTAACTAGGAAGCACACCAAACAATGGACGTGCATCGCACAAGAGTATAACCCTACTGAGGTCACTGAGCCGAGAAACCCTAGCGCAGCTCCCATCGTCGCCTTTCATTTCTATAAGTATGAAGCAGTGAACAGCCAAAATCAATACCTCCGCCGCTCTACGGATTCTATATTCGCCGGCCAATCTAGTGTTTCTATCGTTTGCCGGCCGGCAACGTTCATCTCCATCCTTGTCCAATCAGTCATCGAGGTTTCTTCGTTGCACACACGCACTACACTTACACACACTCACACACACTCACACACACACACACAAATTCAATTAGCAATTGCTATTCGAGTTCAAAGTTGAATAGATTTGGGGCTATGATGAATCAACGTGATAGGTCTCGTTCGTCGTAATGGTGGAGTAAATTCACCTTGCCGACTATACTGATATATCACCACCCATAAACTGAGTCCTTTGTCAATTCAATTATCTCAATTTCAATCTCATTTGATTCATTTTTGTTTTTGCGTTATGATTTTTTGTTCAATTTGGCCTATGATTCAATATCTTTAATCAAGACAAGCATATGTCTGAATCATATTGTGTTGATCGATCTAATCTTCTCTATGAGGCCATTTTTTATGTTTTTTGTTAACTGAATTCTCGGAAAAAAAATTATTTGAATTTGGGGTTTTAGCCAATGATGATTCAGATTGATTAACATTATGTATGATAATTCATGATTATGATAATTCATGATTATGAAAATTCTACTGCCTTCCTTCTGAGGCTTTTACCTTGATTTAACATTGTTATAAACCTTTTTTATTGTTGATTTTTACAGGGAAACGGCTGTGAAAGAGTCATGTGATGATCATAAATGCATAGTTCAGATGATAAAATCCATGATTATACATTTAAGAAATTAGTCTTTCGCTCCTATCTGATGACTCTTTTAAAAGTTACCCTTTTAATTTGTTTTTAGCTTCATTAGTATTATGTATGCATTTGGAATGCTTAGATATGATTAATATATTGGGACAGTGATGACACCTTGTGATAGGTCTCGTTCGTCGTAATGGTGAAGTAAATTCACCTTGCCGACCATACTGTTATATCACCACCCATAAACTGAGTCCCAACTATATATTGTTACTTGATTGCGTAGCATTTTTATGTGTTATAGTTTATTGTATACATATAGTTAGGGTTCTGCAATTTGAATAGGTAATGCTCCCCTTCCCTTGTTGGCCCATGATTATACCTTAAATTTAAGACAAGCATATGTCTGAATTAACTTGTGTTGTCAAACCAAATCATCTATGAGGCCTTTTTGCTGGTTTGTAAGCAAGATTTTTGTAACTGTTTTTACCCCTAGTATTACTCTTCCTACTTTGACTAAGGTGGCGTTTGATTTTTTTAAGTGTTAAAAGTGCTAAAATCTGATTTCACGTCTGAATTTGGTTGAACCGATAAGAGGTAGTGTCTGACCACTGATTTCTGAATTACTCACTGTTTGAATATTCATCTGAATTCACATAAGAAATTAGGGTTACTACATTTAATGGAGTAGAGAGATGAGATGAATGGTTGTTGGTCTAGTGTTTGGGGTGGGTATTTTTGAATAAGAGCTGAAAACGAAAAACAAACGAGGCCTAATTGTATAGTTCGGATGATTGTGGGTGTTTTTTCTTTTGTTTTGGCAGGTTTTTAGTAGTTCCATTGCAGTTGCAGATGCTATTTTGTAAGATCAAGAAAAGCAGCTTGTTCTCTTCTCTTAAAGTCAAATGAAGCCTTGTTAAATAATTTGGTAGTTTTAGTACATTATCGAGCTCTGATGTTAATGCTTTTTGTATTAGAAGTTACTTGCAAACTTGAATGGATACTTTTGATCCATTGATAGATAATCTATTACCCAGAATAGCCTGTTTTGATATCTAGTATAGCTATATTATTGACGTATAAATATTTATGTTATCCATTTTCTACCTATTTAGTTTTAGGATAAGAAAATGAATAAATAACCCAACAAAAATTGGTAAAAACACGTTTGTTGACAAACTTTTTTATATATTTTGGGACAAATATCTTGAATCATTTCTAGGCCAAACACAAAATTGACATCAAAATTCATAGTCAATATCACTGCATGTATGGATAGTCACTAGCTGCATCAAAAATCGATCATAAGAGTCGAAATTTTCACCTTTTCCGCAACGAGTCTGTCTCCAACATCAAATATGGGAAACATAGATAAAGAGGGAATAAATCTAGGCTCAGCTATAAACGATCGAAACGCAATGCAAGCGATAAAGCAAGAGCAGCAAGAACCGTTTTGACATCATCAAAGTTAAAATCAAGCTACTCCGGCAAAATCCGCAACTTCTTGAGCGATAAAGCAAGAGCAGCAAGAACCGTTTTGACATCATCAAAGTTAAAATCAAACTACTCCGGCAAAATCCGCAACTTCTTGTTGTCATCCCCATCTCCTCCGTCTCCGCCACCGTTACTGTCGCTGCCGCCACCTCCCCTATCTGCATCCAAAATCTCGGGGGAATCTTTGATTACATGGCAAATTAGTTTGCGGGACCTTATGACGCCACGATTTCTGAACAAGGGTTTGAAATTGATGAGTTGGTCTTACAAAATAATATTCCCTGATTTTAATAAATTGATGAGTTGGTCTTACAAAAAACGCGTTTTTCCTGGCACTTAGGAAAAATGTGTTTTGTTTTCCCCGTTTGTGTCAGTGCCAGCTTAACAAAGTGTCAGTGTGACAAAGTGCCAGTGCATGTGTAACAAATTGTTAGTGTAAAAAGTGTCAATACCAGTTTAACAAAATTACATTGTAAACAAAGTGCAGTGCATGTGTAACAAAGTGCCAGTACCAGTTTAACAAAGTGTCATTGTTAGTGTAACCAAATGCCAGTGTAAAAAAGTGTCTGTGCATGTATATTAAGTGTCAGTTTGTAAACTAACACTGACACTTTGTTACACTTACACTGACACTTTATTACACTAACACTGGCACTTTGTTAAACTAACACTGACACTTGTTTTACACTAACACCGGCACTTTGTTACACTAACACTGACACTTTGTTACACTAACACTGACACTTTTTTACACTGGCACTGACACTATTTTACATTAACACCGACACTTTTAGATGTGTAAACTTAATAATAAAAAACCCCAATTCAACCCACCCAACCTCAAAATTCTTTTTGGCCCTAACATAAATTAAGGAGAGGAAAATCAAAATAGAATGCCCTTTGTCTACCCATCACATATTGGCCGATGATGTGTGTTGTGCTAGGACACAGAAAGATTTGAGAAGAACAAAATTGATTACACATCAATTTAATTTAGTGACCATATTGAACAATTTTTTGGATACAGTAAATTGATTGACAATGGCGCATGAAATAGCTTGGCGATAAGGAGCTTCACGACGACGGAGTTGGCGTGTTGCAGTGACGGAGCGGGAGAGCCGATATGAAAAAAATGGAAGACTACGGCGATCGCACAAGCGCGCGTTATTTCCAAACCCGTTTTTCCTATTGTTTAGGAAAAACTGTTTTTTTGTGAGATTTTGGCTAAATTGATATTTCCCGCCCCAAAATAATGTCACAACTTGATTTTTTTATATATAGTTCACAATTTTTGCTTTATTTAAATTATACTCCCTCCATCCCAAAATGTTTGTCTCATTTGACTTTTTTGTTGAACTTTGACCACAAATTTATGAGAGATTAATCATGTTCATGAAATTCTAAAAGTTGTTGTTGATAATATTATTAATAGTGAATCAATAGAAATTTTTAGAATTTCATGAACATAATTAAATTGTCATATATTTGTGGTCAAAGTTAAATAAAAAAATCAAATGGGACAAACATTTTGAAACGGAAGGAGTATGTTTTTTTTTTCCAACCAACTTAAATAAAAATCGGAAAAAGTAATATACAAAGTTATTTTACAAGCATTTTAACAGAGGTATCCGCCGTTACTAATTTAGGTAGCTTCTTATCAAGAACCTCTATCGAAACTATTAACAACAAAAGACGGTGTAATAACAAAAAAGATGTCCATTGTGCCACTAAAAGCAGCTACTTTGGCCAATGTATTTGCTACCATGTTAGTCTCTCGTTAAGCAAAAGATAATCAAAGACCTAAAAAGTAAGTAAAAAGTTGTTTGAGGTCATTGAGGAGCGTTTCAAGTTGAGTACGGGTCATGATGTTGCTAGGACCTTCCTCAACAGCAACTTTACCGTTGTAGTCCGACTTCGATATCTCCGGCTCCTTCTTCTCCGACTGGTCTGCACACAATCAAACGTCAACTAAGCCGGGGGCGGCTCAGTGAAAGCCCCTCCAGTGAGGATAAGAATTGGCTTGTGAAAGGGGAAAATCAACAAAATTTGAGAGTGTTTGTGGTTGTGTGTGTATTAATCAACGTACCTTGACAATGAAGCCTGCATATCTTATTTATACCCTTCATCCTCGTGCCTTGCACATGACATCCTCACATTTCATGCCTACTGCCACGTGTCGCCATATCATTGGTCCTTTCATAAAGTAAACCCTAATCACGTGATCATCAATCCCAATGCATAACCGTCTAATGGGTCCCACTTGGTAGATATTTATATGCCGCCTCTGGTGATTAACATTAACAAGAATCCTTCTCTCATGGGATAGAGTCACTTCTTGTCCTATCTCGCCTCATCATTATGTCTCGCCTTGTCCGACTATGTCGCCTTTAACATCATGTCTCGCCATTATTCTTTATCGCCGGCTCTCCTCATAATATGTCGCCGTTTGACGTCTTGGTCTTCTCCGCCTTCGAGATGATATTAGTGGGATACTCCTGTCTCGTCTTCCTTCCTTGGGCCGCCTATATCCTTTTCTTCTTCTTGGGTCGCACTCTAATTTGGGCCCACTTTGCCGCTTTCTTGTTAATAAACTTGGGCCAAGCCCAATCTCTATATTTGGTCGACATCGAAGCCCACTAAGTTTATGGCGAGATTCATTTATGAAGTCGTCGTCAAAAACTTTTGTTCAGCAGATTATTCAATTAGCGACATAGGCAATCTTCTTCATGAAGGCTACCACTGGAGATCCCCGTCCATACACGTGTCCTTCTCTTGATAACCCTTAACATTTTAATGAGCCGTCATTTGGGAATCGTGCCCAGGTTGTGAGGGAAAATTCAAAAACCTTTCCCAAACGTCACATCCATCATTTCCTTAACCCTCTCTCATATAAATACCAAATCATAACCCCCATTCTTCTTTTCACCACCCTTAAACCCGCCTGAACACTTTCCTTTTCCGGCGAACATCAACACTGATTCCGACCGTTCTTCTTCATTTTTCACCGTCTCAATCCCTGATTTCTTGCCCACATTTGCTTCTTGACCTTGATTCCATTCTTATTTACGCCTTTTCAAAGTGATTTGGTGTAATATTTCTCAATTCCCGAATGCGATCATCGTCTCCGTCTCTGTTCATCTTTCCGGTGACCACTTCATCTTTTCCGACCAAGATCATCCTTTTCCTCAGGTAACTTTTCCTTAAACCCTTCGCATTCTTTATCCTTTACATTTTGGTCTCCGCCTTTTGAACGATTATTTAAAGTTGCATTTCCTTTCATTCCATAAAAATAATTTTTCCCAAACCGCCGCTTCACGGCGAGATCTAAATCGTGCCAAGGTAGTTAGATACGGTCATTTGTCGGGTTTCGGGCGGCTTTTATAGACGCTGCGAACTACTTGGGCGAGATTGCCCAAGGCCGAGCCTAATTAGGTTTTTAGTTGAACACTGGGGTGGATCCTTCGCCGATTGACTCCACTTGAAATCCAAGGCCATTTTTTCCTTCCACTTTCGGCCCTATGTCGCACATTTTCCCTTCTAGTAATCAATTGGTTCGATTTATCAAAGATAAGTATAAAGCTGTCTTTAAGCGACTCCTGCAGATCCCAATGTGTCGCCGATCCCTTTTCCAAACGTAGAACACATTATAAATCAATCCTTTCTTCTTCTTCTTCCGGTGATTCTGCGACATGGCCGGTCAAGCAACATCTTACGCCGTCGCTGCAGCAATCCCCTCCTACCGGGGTTCAAAATATCGCCCTTCAAGAAGGTACACTTTTACCAATCCCGCGCATGCCGAGGCGGGATCTTCCCATACGCAATGTATAAAGCCTCCCTAATTCCCAACCTTATAACCGATTGGCATAGGGAATATCACATAGATAGCTCCATCTATTGCATTTCGAATATCGTGGAGACCTTTCCCTTGCCCACTTGCGAGAAATGCGGGAAGGCATTGTCATTTTCCCTTCTCAACTTCAAGGCCGGCCTTAGGATCCCCTTTCGATCCTTTCCTTTGTGAATTCTTGTATAAAGCCCAAGCCATGATCACCGAAATTCACCCAAATGCTATTAGAATAATAACTACCTTCATCACCATTTGTCGCTCTCTCGCGAAAGGAACCCACCATTACCGCTATGCTTTCCTTGTTCACTGGGTACAAACAAACCAACCAACTTGCCGACGACATATTGGAAACTCGCCTTTCTCTCCAATACCATGTGGGTCCCAAAGTCCTTACTCCACCGCCCACCAAAATTCACGATTGGATGGACGACCCTCTCTTCGTTGTGTCTCGCTGTTTGGATGGTCTCATCCCGCCGACCTTCATCCTATTAATACTCAAATTGAATCCAAAGATGCTTCTTCCATCGCGACACCGCCCTTATTGACGACATTCGCTCCTTGATCGCCTTACCCGAGAATTCCCGCTCCCGACGCTCCCGACCTCTCATTTCTTGGAGAGGTATTACGCGGAATAGGGAATTGCTAGATCAAGCTCGGTTTGGGCGACAACTTACCCCGAGTCCAGCCCCGAGTTCCCATAAGCCACGTTTATTTCGACGGATGGGAGCGACATTCCGACAACAAATATGCTCATGAATGTCGGGTCTTGCAAAGGTTCTCGTCATCACATCTTGCCCATGAATACCGCTCTTTGTATGTCTCCCCTTTTAATCTTATCTTTTCTTTCCTTCAATTATAACTTGGAATACCATAACCCTAACTTCCTTCTATTTATTTTCAGATCACCGGGCCAAATCCATGGAAAGTCGTCAAGCTGCCAACTCAGAAACTGACAAGAGAAGGAAACAATTGGCCAATGCACGCGGCCTTGCTCTTGCTTCCCTCCCTGGAAATCTTGCTTTGCCAATTTCTCGCGATGGTAAAGATGCTGAAGAGATTGCTTTGGAGAAAACTCAGAACACAACTAGAAAAAGAGCCGCACCAACCAACCAAGCGGCGCGAGCTAAACGACTGAAAAGAGTCGCTCAGAACGACCAATGTCACTCCACGTCGAGGTAAATGTCCCGCCAAATCCTCAAGTCGATTCAACTCCTCGCTTCGTTGAAACTAATCTCCCGCCCACTTCTATTTCGCCAAATATTGAGACCACCATTTCCCAAGCTGTTATCCCGCCAACTGATGTCGCACCGACGACTGAAAATGTTGAAATTCTTGCCTCCGATCTTGTTCCACCAAATACTTCTTCTTTAGAAGTTAATATTTCTGAGCCCCAACAAACTGAAAATCTTCCTCTCCACGGGACGGAGATCTGCGACTTAACACTCATTTCCAGCCTCCCCTTCAACTCCTCCCCGGCCCTAGCACTTCTTCCGCTCTTCCTACTCCTAGGCGCTACAGAAAACTTTTCCAAGCCACTTGATTTTGTTGGGCTTTATGAGCTTAGCAAGGAAATTGCCAGAGTCCCCCGCATAAAGGGGTTGATTGAGGAAACTAAAAGCACGGAAGAATATCTACTGGGCAGCTCGGCCTTAATCAGAGCTAGTGATCAAGTACAGGTTCATAATGTCTCCCCAAATGGATTCGGCTCATGCCGCATGCCGGGCGGGTTATTATTTTTCATTGGTTAGTTCCACTTTCCTTCCTTATTTTTATTTTACCTTAATCTTATTCTCAACTTTCTCTTAACTTCTAATTGTTATCTTTTCCCGCTTGGATCTTCTATCACCGGCATTAGCGAGGCAAACACTCGGATCGGAAAATGAATCTGCTGATTGAAACGCGACAAAGATACCCTTAAGGGTAGACTTACGAGACGGGATTCTACAATCAAAAACTTGGAAAAGGAGCGGGACAAATTGAAGATCGATCTAACCACTTCTCACAATCGCCTTGACTGGACCCTAACGATCTCACGCCGCCAATTCCGGTCTCGCCACCGCCACTACCGAACTTGATTACGCCAAAGAAAATGTCGCTTAAACCGAGGAGTGAGAATGAAACTTTAAAGGAGACTCATGCGTGAAACTCAAACTCTCCAAGACGAGATTGCTAGGCTTAAAGAGGAACTAGCCGAGAAGACCGCGGAAGTTCTTGCCCTGAATGCCGATGTGGCTCAATTAATCGACGACATCGCCGACATTGGGAACCAAACTTCCCTTCAAGTTATGCGAGCCGCAATGGCCGAAATCAACGACATTCCTGCTATCACGCTTGAAAAACTCGCCCACTGGGGTTCTCGAGCCAATTTTTAGCGAGGTTTGTCGCCGCGGTCATTCCGTAGTTCCTTATACTCTGAAGAACTCAAAGATCTTGTGATGAAGATGCTTTGGGAAAATCGCCATGGAGAGCTCCTCCTGTTCAAGTTCCAAATCTTATAGCTTTGTGGGATACTCTTCTTGAGCACAAGCATAAGCGGTGGATGATGCCAAAGCTTTCGCTTTAGCGGCTTCAAGCTCGCCAAGTCATCCCGCCTACCGAAGCCGATGTCGATCTATCTCCTTCTTAACTTTTACTTTGAATGACTTTTGTAACTTGCCTTGATGGCTAAACAATTTACTCTCTTTTCTTTTTGGGGCTGCGTGCCTTTTGAATATTGTACATTTGCGGCCTCTGTGCTTGCCCCTTTACTTTTTGCTTTACTTATTTCTCCACTCATTTGTTTTGATAGTTCATCAAAATCTCTTTTGCATGACGTATCATACACATATACTCCCATCGAAAAAGTGAAGTCGTCTTTAGGCGACTTTACTCATAACATATTTTGCGACTCATATTGTCGCTAACTCTAATCTTTTCTTGATCTTCTTTTGCTTTATACTTAGAATAATTTCCTTCTTTCTGCCTCATCTTTCCTTTTTTTCTTTCAGCGAGGGAGTGATATCTTTCATAGCGACTTATGCTCTTTGCCCTTACCGAGATAAATCTTTTCTTCATTCATAGGTCCGAAACTTTCATTTTTATAGTCCATAGACTTTTACATCTTTCACCATCCATAGCTTGACTTATATCATAGTTTACAACTTACATTGACTCACATCGATTTATAGTCCGACGACTTACTTTGACTCGCATCGTTTTATAGTCCGACGACTTACTTTGACTCGCATCGTTTTATAGTCCGACGACTTTCTTTGACTCGCATCGTTTTATAGTCCGACGACTTTTTTTGACTCGCATCGTTTTATAGTCCGACGACTTTCTTTGACTCGCATCGTTTTATAGTCCGACGACTTTCTTTGACTCGCATCGTTTTATAGTCCGACGACTTTCTTTGACTCGCATCGTTTTATAGTCCGACGACTTTTTTTGACTCGTCGTTTTATAGTCCGACGACTTTTTTTGACTCACATCGTTTTATAGTCCGACGACTTTCTTTGACTCGCATCGTTTTATAGTCCGACGACTTTCTTTGACTCGCATCGTTTATAGTCCGACGACTTTTTTTGACTCGTCGTTTTATAGTCCGACGACTTTTTTTGACTCACATCGTTTTATAGTCCGACGACTTTCTTTGACTCGCATCGTTTTATAGTCCGACGACTTTCTTTGACTCGCATCGTTTTATAGTCCGACGACTTTCTTTGACTCGCATCGTTTTATAGTCCGACGACTTACTTTGACTCGCATCGTTTTATAGTCCGACGACTTTCTTTGACTCGCATCGTTTTATAGTCCGACGACTTACTTTGACTCGCATCGTTTTATAGTCCGACGACTTTCTTTGACTCGCATCGTTTTATAGTCCGACGACTTTCTTTATTTATAGTCCGTCGACTTTCAACATTTATAGTCCGTCGACTTTCAACATTTATAGTCCGTCAACTTTCAACATTTATAGTCCGTCGACTTTCAACATTTATAGTCCGTCGACTTTCAACATTTATAGTCCGTCAACTTTCAACATTTATAGTCCGTCGACTTTCAACATTTATAGTCCGTCGACTTTCAACATTTATAGTCCGTCGACTTTCAACATTTATTCATTCCTTTCAATAATTCATCAAAATTGTTTGATAATTCATCAAAAACTCTTAACCTTCTTACCTTTAGCGAGATATCACCATACACATATACTCCCATCGAAAAAGTGAAGTTGTCTTTAGGCAACTTTACTCTTGAGCAATTTATTTACCATGTCATTGGCTACTGATCATACATAACTATAAAATTCATTCCATGTGCAGCACATATGAGGAATAAAATTTCATATTTTCATTGTATCATAAACATATTCAACATAAGTTCCATGTACATATTTTCTATTAAAATCATGAAGCATATGACTTTCATTCATCATTGAAAAGTTCATAAATTCATTAAAATGATTATTAAAAAGACTTTTAATAGGAACAAGATAGGCAAATTACCCTTATAACTTCATCTTGACAAATTCGGTGGATCTAGACCAAGCCATCTCCGCTTGCATCACCATCAAAGCCATCAAATTCTTTTCTGACTTTTCCTGCATCATTTCTATCTCCACATCCCGCTCCTCACTTCTTTCCTTCATAACTTCATCCTCAGCCCTTTCCTCAATAATTATGATTGCCGACTTATTCTTCATACTTTCTGTCTCCTCCCAACTCTCACATCCCCCTAAGTCGGTAATCATATTTATTCTCGCATCCCGCACAGTCAAAGCAGTAGAAAGTGAACTTGTGCTTGCTCTGGCTGCTGTTTGCATTTCAATCTTCTTTTGAATAACTTCCTTCACCTCACTTTTCAAACATGCTATCCCCCTTGCCGTAGGAAACTTGACTCGCTGATGCGGGATAGATACCACCATTTCAAAGCTTTGCATAAAGGGAATGCCCACAATAGCATTATAAGGCGACACCAAATCAATAACCATAAACTCAACAGTACGAGTTCTCACCTTCTCATCCTCTCCTATCTCTACCGCCAACGAAATCGTTCCTTTAACCCGCAGCAAGATGGTTAGTAAAACCTTCCAAGAATCCTTTATACGGCACCAAATTGGCTTCTGTATATCGCATCTTTTTAAAAGCATCATAATAGAGAATATTTCGGCTTGCTCCAGAATCTACCAAAACCCGATGCAAAATACTGTTCCCCGGGGCGATTGAGATTACGACCGGTTGGCATCCATGACTTGGCGTTAAAGCCAATTCTCGCCTTGAAAAACTAATCATCCTTTCTTCACTGGGTGGATAGGCGGGAATGTGACAAGTGTGGGATAGCGACATAATCTGATTACTTAGGCAAGTAATGCTTGTAGGCTCGTGAATCACCAAAATTTCATTTCTATTTCCATTTCCTCCTTGATCCGCCCCATTTGGCTCCCGCCATACATACTCTTGCAACGCACCCCTTTCAATTTGGTTTTGAATTACTCTTTTCAAATTATAACAATTGTCGCCTCATGACCCCGCTCCCGATGATAATTACAATTGATTCATGTTAACTCTCCCAAGATCATTCATTTCAAAGGTCTTTGGCAAATCAACTTGTACCGCAGAATTTCACTTGGTGTAGCAGTCAACCTTGTAAACCTTATCATTCTTCTAACTACACGACCTCCATTTGGGCCTCCATTGCGACCTCCATCGCGACCTCCACCTCTCGCCGCCGGGATTCCCTCGACCTCCTGCTGAGCGGCATTCCCTTCCTTCACATACTCAATTCGATCCTTAACACTTTTCTTTCCATTGTTTGAAGCTCCTTCATCAACATCCTCGCCACCACGATGCGCTTTGACCCTCTCATGCAACTCACTCAAAGTCGCAGTAATCTCATTCTTAACTCCCTCCCGAATGATTCGGATAACGGACCCGACATATACATCATGATGACGTATTTGGGATCAATCTCAAAGAATTTGATTGGCAATTAACAAAAATCTATTGGTGTAAGTAACAAGACCTTCTCCCGTCTTTTGCTTAATGCCAATCAACTCTGCAAAGACTACCGGTTGAGCTCCCATTGATCCAAATCTCGCCAAAAATTTCCTCTTAAAGTCTTGGTACCCCAATATAGAGTTAAGCAGTCATGCCGTACAAACCAATCCAAAGCCCGAAGCTCCAAGGTACTAGCAAAAGTCTTGCATAACAAAGCATCATCCTTGGTCGAATCGCCATTGTCACCTCAAATCCCGCTACGTGAGTCCCGGCGGTGGTGACTCCCGCATATTTAGATAGAGCAGTGCAAGCGAAAACTGGAGCTGTCTCTCGCCTCTTGAATATATCTAGCAAAAGGGGCTACAAAAGAGTCCTTTTCATTATCAATCGCACCACCCTTCTCCAATTCCGCTAACCTCCTTGCCATCTCGGCCATTTGTTTCTTGAAAACGTCTTCTTCTCCAAAACGACTAACCCCCACACCCTTTCCTTTTTCTATCGCCTTGGGCTTCTCCATATCATTGAAACTTCTCAACTCTTTCTCGCCATCCTCCGCCTCATTCGACGCAAGATCACCTTCTTCTTCTTCACAATAGAGGGACGACACTGGGAAGTGTGTGGCCAAATGATAAACTTTGATCTTTCTTCCATTTTCCATGTACTCTCCCGCTTTTTCTTTTTTTTGTGTTCCTTCAATTCGCTTTTGCGACCCATCTACTCTCGCTTCTACTTCTTTTTGCTTCTCGTGCTCTACTTCCTTTTCTCGCTCCTCATTTACTACAATTACCTCCTTATTTGCTCCCACTTGTCTCCCTCTATTGTCGCCGTTAAAATCCCTGCGGGATTGGAGTAGGTTTCTTCTTCATCGCCCTCGCCGCTTGTTGTTCTCAATCAATTGCATGATCGAGCGTTATGGATCCTCAAACTTTCTTCCTCATTCTCTATTTCCTCCTCCGGTGGTGGCGGCATCACATTCCTCTCTCTCTCTCTTCGCGCATCTCGCTCCGCCTCTTCCGGATTACTTGCCGCGAGGAAGAAGTATCTCTCGCTCCACCCATACCGATATTCCCAAACCCCGAAATTGGAGTGACAATGTTCCTTCCCGCTACGCCTTTGGCCCACTACCATATTCTTCTCTCGGTGTTGACATTCTTTCCTCTTACGCAATCAAACTTATGAACTTCACCCACGAAAATCTGCAAATCTTATGAAGATTTGAAGATCCGCTCGAAACCCGTAAACAAACAATAAAAAACCCAAAGAATAACAACCTTTCTTCAACACCAAAACTCTCCAAAATCTTCAACAAAGATTTCAATTACACCTTACCACCCAAAACACCCAAATCACAAATTATTCGAAACAAAACAAACTCACAAAATCCGACTTCAAAACTCTACAACCAAACCTGTTAGAACAATTCTTAACGAACAACTTTGAATCTCAACTCATACAAATACTTGAGAAAACAGAATCTACTCCAACCCAATTAACAATATCACAATATTCAACTATTCCAACC
Organism: Adenophora triphylla var. japonica; assembly: GCA_022495995.1. Classification (NCBI taxonomy): domain Eukaryota; kingdom Viridiplantae; phylum Streptophyta; class Magnoliopsida; order Asterales; family Campanulaceae; genus Adenophora; species Adenophora triphylla. The sequence goes on from JAFEMH010001449.1 coordinate 29,018, forward strand.
CACAAATTTTACAAAACATCAATCGACTCCAACAATAATAAGAACAACAAACTTCGCCTTACAAATTGCTAATAACGCCAACTCCACCAATAAACTCCACACCCTCAATCGTCCACAACCCACCTTCACAATCTCGTAACGTAGCTTCCCAATCTCGAGCCACCGCCGATAACACTTCAATCCTTGAAGAGAAAACAGCCCCGAACGGAATCCGGTTTGATGTTGCTAGGACCTTCCTCAACAAAGAATCTCACTGTTGTAGTCCGACTTCGATATCTCCGGCTCCTTCTTCTCCGACTCGGTCCGCACACAATCAAACGTCAACTAAGCCGGGGCGGCTCCGCGAAAGCCCTCCGGCGTGAGGATAAGAATTGGCTTGTGAAAGGGGAAAATCAACAAAATTTGAGAGTGTTTGTGGTTGTGTGTGTATTAATCAACGTACCTTGACAATGAAGCCTCGTATATCTTATTTATACCCTTCATCCTCGTGCCTTGCACATGACATCCTCACATTTCATGCCTACTGCCACGTGTCGCCATATCATTGGTCCTTTCATAAAGTAAACCCTAATCACGTGATCATCAATCCCAATGCATAACCGTCTAATGGGTCCCACTTGGTAGATATTTATATGCCGCCTCTGGTGATTAACATTAACAAGAATCCTTCTCTCGCCGGATAGAGTCACTTCTTGTCCTATCTCGCCTCATCATTATGTCTCGCCTTATCCGACTATGTCGCCTTTAACATCATGTCTCGCCATTATTCTTTATCGCCGGCTCTCCTCATAATATGTCGCTGTTTGACGTCTTGGTCTTCTCCTTCGAATGATATTAGTGGGATACTCCTGTCTCGTCTTCCTTCCTTGGGCCGCCTATATCCTTTTCTTCTTCTTGGGTCGCACTCTAATTTGGGCCCACTTTGCCGCTTTCTTGTTAATAAACTTGGGCCAAGCCCAATCTCTATATTTGGTCAGCATCAGGTCAGATTTATCCCTGCATAATACTGACGCAGCACGGAAGCACGATAGATTTCGTGATTAGCGCACTAATCACAAGAACTCTTCAAGCGAAGAATCCTCAAACACAAGAACTGGAATCCATCAGTGATAATCTGGAATCCACCAGGAATTAAGAGAAAACTCTTGAAATTAAATATCATAAACTAATTTTAACAAAAGCCCTAAAAGTGTTTAAATACTATTCTCAAAACCCTAAAACAAACCCTAAAATGAAATAAGCAAACATAGACTAAAATACCCCCTAAGTAAATAATTTTAAAACAGCAATAATAAAACAAACGCAAAATCAGTAATTCCCCCCGTCATTGATGAGGCGCCCGCCCGGATAATCTTCATGCGCCCGCCTCGCCCGCAGAAGAAATCCCCCCTGTTGAACCTTCGAGGGGCGGCCGCCTGGTGGCTGTGAGGCGCCCGCCTGGGCCACCGTCTTCTCCTGCATCAAATATTCCCTCCGTCCCACCCCAAATGTCTCAAAATGGGTTCGACGTGAAAATTAAGAAAAGTGATGTAGAAAATAATTTTTTTTTTTAAATGTTGTGAGTATGAAAAGTGATGTATGAAATGTTACAAGGGTGTACAATTACAGAAAATATAAATACAATATAAATAACAAAACTAAAAATACTAAAGGAGAAAGTTGTTGAATTTCTGCACGAGCCCAATGAAATCACTGTCTCCTTAAGACATATTCGATCCCTCACCGAGTGTACTTGAGTTTTCTTGGATCGCTTGTCTCCCAGGATAGAACGTGCGGACCGGGGGCACTTTGCACCTAAGTTCCCGGCGAGCTGAACCGTGCTTGGACTAGATCACCTCTTCTTCTATATGCAAGCTAGGAGGCCAATGGAGGAAGCAACAATATGCAACAAGAGAATGGAGGAGAATTTGCAGAAAAAACAAGTGTTTCTTTCTCTCTGGTGTGTTTTTCTCAAAGTTCTTCCAAGTTCTCCAATTGTTGTTAACAAACAACAATTTATACATATTCAATCAACCAATAAAAACTGAAAATCAATGGTTTTAATTAAGTAATAAAATGTAATAAACAATTTTATTACGAAAATTAAATCACCATTAATCCAAAATCATTAGCCATAATGATTTTCATTTCAGTTTTCTGCATTTAATATTGGCTGTTAAATGTCTGCCCAGGATCTGCTCGGCCGAGTCTTATAGCCTGCTCGGCCGAGCAAGGCATATGCCTCGGCCGAGCATGGCTTTTCCAGAAACTTTATTTTTTGCCATGCTGTGTTCGGCCGAGTCAATCACTCTGCTTGGCCGAGCACCTCAGAAAACTTCAAGACCATTTTTGATTTACAAAATCAAAATTTATTTGGCCAAATCCTTGGAGCATTTATATTTAATTCATCTAAAACCCATTTTGGACAATTAAATATTTTATTTTCACAAACACAAACCATTTAAGTAATTTGACAAAATTACCCTTTAGAAATTAATCCATTAATTTCCTTCAAAATACACTATTTTTCCAACAGAAAAAAGAAAGTGGGGTAGAAAATAGTTAGTAGATATTTATTGTGAGTATGACAAGTGGGTCCACAAATAAAAAAGTAATAAAAACTTTTCTTTTTTGAATTGAGACATTTTAAATGGGACACTCAAAATGAAAAGTTGAGACATTTGGATCGGGAAGGAGGGAGTATTTAAAAAGTTATCTGAAAATAAGTTTCAACATGCAATTATGTTGTGTGCCAAGGCCATTTAAAAAGCTACCATTTTTTAAGTTGACCAAAATAAAAAGTCAAAGTTACTCTTTGCATGAGTAACCAAATTAGAAACCCAAAAGAGAACTACTTTGCTTTATGGTTAAATCACACTAAAGAGTGTGGACATTTTTCTCCATCTTCTCTTCCTTAATAACTGCATCATTGTGTAAGAAACTTAGAAAGATAAAAATTTAGAGGAATTCCAACTGCGTTTGTGTTCGATTTCGTTCGAAATTCTTGTAGAAATCACAATTTCTATGCATCGAATGAGCACTCGTTATTCTTTCTAAATTTTTTGTGCTTGAACATTTAATAGGTTCGACTCATAAATATCAATATTTCTTCTATAATAACTAGCCATAAGCGACCTAGAATTTAAACATTTTGATGTTCTTTGGAAGCAATTTGCACCCATTCATGAAAGTTTACGATGCCAAAGTCCAAATCCAGTTCAACCAGCAAGGCGAGAAAGTACATCCTCTGGGGTGTGATGGTAAATGTTTCAATTTTTTGATGATCTCTTTCTAAATTTTTTGTTTTGAAATTTCGCGATAAAAGTTGTACCATATAAATAAACCCTATTTTTGTTTGAAATATAATATATTTTTGTAACATTTATATTATCGGCCTCTTTTACTACTGTCACATTTCAAAAATTACACCGTATTTTGGGTGTTCATCGAAAAAGAAAATATTTATTTTTCTTTTTATTAAGATTAGCAAGAGTATTAATGAAAAAGAGGATATTTCTTAGCTTACACAAATACAATATCTTTCTCGGTTAATAAAAAATAAAAAGAATAAATATTCTCCCTGATAGATTCGTATCAGAATAAATATCGCATTTAACTTGTCAATATTTTTATATTTTTAAAAGTGTGTTTTACTAGTTTGTATATTATTTCGTATGATATAAAATATATGTCATTTGAAGTTTTTCACAAATATTAAGAAAAACAATTATTACTATAATTTTACGAAGAAAGTACCAAATATGTCATTATTAATTGTGTCTCTCTTTTACATTAAATTCACTCAAAAAATATAAATGACATGAAACACGTTTCAATAAAGGATAAAATTAGAATTTTACCCTAAAACGACATGTATTTTGAACCAAAATTTTATTACATCCTAAAACGACATGTATTTTGAACCAAAATTTTATTACTAAGGTAATGGTGTTGTTGAAGGTATGGAAATGGTACACAAATTGCATGGCAGTTTACCCGGTGAGAACTCAGGTCATCAGCTCCGGCTTGCTTTGGGGTGTCGGAGATATTATTGCTCAATCCATCACTCACTCCAATTCCAAAAAGCAACTTCAGAGCATTCAGATTACCCATGTCAGTTTTCTACATCAATCTGCTGGCCTTCTTGTTGTGCATATGAACTGTTTGTATATATGCCTGACTGAATTGATGTTTTAGATTTTTATCGCCCCTCTTCGTGATTTACTTTTTGAACTCTTTTTTTTTTTTTGGTTGATGCCCATATTATCAATCAAACTGTTTGTACCTATTTCTTCATGTCAATTAGAGCTTTTGCATCTGTAAGTAAGCATTTGTGTTTTGTTTCTCAGCATGAAGCAGATGAATTCAAAATTAACTGGAAACGGGTAGCCATCACAGGCATGTTTGGATTGGCCTTCATTGGACCTTTCGGACACTTCTGGTTTGTTTTTTCCTTTTGCCCTTCTCCTCAAAATCTTTAGGAGAACATTTGGATTATTCTGCTCAAAATGGATTTATTGTTACGTGCTTTGTGACGTTCAATCGTTTATGATTAGGTATGAGAATCTTGATCGATTTATCACGGGTCAACTTCATTTACAACCCAAGTCCATAGGTTTTATTACAACAAAAGTAGCCATGGATGGCATCTTTTTCGGACCCTTTGATTTGTTCGTCTTCTTCACTTACATGGGATTTCTCAACGGCAAGAATGTTACACAAGTGAAGGAAGAATTAAGAAGGGATTATCTCCTAGCACTGCTTCTCGAAGGTGGCGTGTGGCCATTTGTTCAGGTTGCCAATTTCCGATATGTCCCGGTGAACTACCAACTTCTATATGTGAATATCTTCTGCTTGTTTGATAGTGCATTCTTATCTTGGTTGGAGCAGCAAAACGATGCCCCTTGGAAGAAGCATTGGTTGACATCCTTATACTCTTTCAAGAATCATATAGGTATAGGCCGATAACTGTTATTATTGCTGCGGGAAAGATCTAAATTTGAGCGCTGTGCTAGGTCAAAAGATGCTTCCACGTGTTCAAGGTCCTTCTGAAGTCCGGACTGTCCGGTGAATATATTTCCGGTTAGGATTTAGATGAATTAACGGCACAGTTGGTACTTACCGGTCCTCTTTGTATCTAAAATAGCTGATCGATTATGTGAAAATAGTAGTCTTATGATTGTAATGGGCACATAAAACCAATAGTGCCACTTCAGTTAAATCATATGATCAGGGTCTCACTTTTCTTTAGTGACTGTCTTTATTTTGTGTAACTTGCAATACACAAAAGGTCTATATCCTCTAACACCATCAATTATCGTTAACAAAAGTTAACAAGATTTAACGAATGTGAACAAAAGTAAAACAAAAATTAACAAAAGGAAGTTATCACGTGATGTTATGTGACTAACTTTCGTTAGGTTTTTAATGAAAATTCGGATGCACCTGGGCTAGTTCCAAGGACAACTTGGCATTTCTGCCTTATATATTCCCCTTTACCAGGAAAACCTGGTAGAAAGTCTTGCCTGTATTCAGTAAAACAAAAGGCAGATATGCATTGATCTGCTGAAGTAGCTCAGGACCTGTGCTTTGAGCTATCATAGACATACCAAATGAGAAAAAAAAAATTAAAAATAATGTTTTGTGATAGGTAATTACAAGTGCATTTCGAACCTACGAAATGAAACGAAAAAGGAAAGAGATTTCTCGTACTATGTAATAGATTAACTAGAGCAAATGAGGTGCATCCAACACGAATAGCTTCAATATCAATCAATTTAATACGACAAAAAAGAATCGAGAAATAGAAAAGTATTTGACAAAAGTCATCATTTGAATCTTAAATATACATAACAGACCTTTCTTGAATCCAAGAGCAAACTTGTATGGCAGAGAGATACAGAGTCTTCTCATCCTAGAGGAGATCAACATTCACAGCCTGATGATCTTTGCTGTCGTCCGCCCCCCACATCAATCGTGTCCGGAAGGTAGCTTCAAACCCAACAAAGAAAGTAATTCATTAGATTTAGCATCATTGTAATATTTCCTATATAAATTCTAGCAAATGTTCATTTTATATTACATTACAACTCATACACTCTTTTTTTTCGATTTTATAACACATTGCTCCTTTGTTTCTCCAAAAAAAAAAAAAAAAAAAAAGAAATCATTGCTCCCTCTATAATGCTGCATCGTCTTTATTCACTAGACTAACATGAGACTTCTTCAACTCCCTTGCATTCCCCATAAGTGATAATGATAAAGACTTAAATGGAGAAGGTAGTAATCACTTTCTCATATTGCTGATGACAATCAGTTGCTTATCCTTACTACAATAATGGGTTCTTTATGCCTTATTACTTTTATCTCCGTATATTATGAACCACGAAATACCAACAAAATGTTCATGCTTTTGAAAATACTCCCTCCGTCCCAAAATGATCTTTCCACTTTTTTTTGTTACTATGAAGGAACTTTGAGCAATAATTTTAGGTTGATTTAATTATACAAATGAAATCCTAAAACTTGTTATTGATACACCATCAACAATAAAGCAGGAGACAAATCTAAAGCTTGAAAGATGGCAATGGATACTACTCCCTCCGTCCCGAAATGATCTTCCTACTTTTTTGGTCGTTAACACGAATGTACTTTGAGCAATAATTTTAGGTTGATTTAATTACTCGAATAAACATCTAAAAATTGTTATTGGTAGTATTTATAATGGTGTATCGATAACAAGTTTTAAATTACCATTAGGATAACTTAATCAATATAAAATTATTGCTCAAAGGACCTTCATGTTAATGACAATAAAAAGTGGGAAGATCATTTTAGGATTGAGGGAGTATAATAACTCTCTTCTATAAAACAATCCAGTTCAAAATACACGGAATACTTACATGTCTTCCTCAGGTTCATTCTTTAGAGCATTTTTGGCTATGCACTCAAATGCAGCTTCAACATTAAAGCCTTCTTTGGCAGACGTTTCAAAGTAAGGAATATTACCTTTGGAGGCACACCAAGCTCTTGCCTTCTTCTCAGAAACCTGATAGTTGGAAGATAGATATGTAAATATCCATGCTGATAGTTCAGAGTATATACAGAACACCACTAGAACGAATACTTGAAGTTCTACAGGATACTCCTACTCCTAGGACAGATGTTTAATGAAAAATTCTAAACACAAATCAGAAATAACCATACAAGATTTATATATGACAATCGAAAAAATTGAATATGAGGTTTCAGATAGAAGAGCATAAAGAGGAAAAACATTAACTTCGTTCTCATTCGCCTTCATAATTTGTTCGCTGAGAGAGTGAGATCTATTAAGATGATATTCACTTAGTCCCCAAAATATAGTCTCATTTCCCTTTTTGATTTGTCTCCAAAAAGATAGTCCCTTTTCTTAAAAAGGCAAAAAAAATACAAAGTGCAATTTCAAAAAGGTTTTAGCAAGTAAGCATCATCCATAAAGTTTGACTAGTCAATAAGGACGGAAGGAGTATTATGATTAAGATGGATGAACGTATCATACCACTCGGCTATTGCCTCCATCAACATCTATCTTGTTCCCCAATACGACAAACGGGAAATTCTCAGGGTCAGGAGGACTAGCCTGAAAATGGAAATCAGCAACCATGGATTAATAGTTCAAAAATATTAATTTTATTTTGAAGGTTGATGGATCAATATGTGTGTCTTTTTTTTTTTTTTTTTGGTATAATGGGTCACTATGTGACTGACTACCTGAATTAGAAACTCTTCCCTCCAGTTATTAAGGTTATCAAAGGACTTCATGACATTGACATCATAAACAAGGACACAGCAATCAGCACCACGGTAAAATGCCACACCAAGACTTTGAAATCTTTCCTGTCCAGCTGTGTCCCAAATCTGAAAGAGTAGAAGCAAGAATCATGCCTGATGGAAAGTAAATGCAATAGCAAGTTGCCCATATACCATTTCTTCACAAAAACAACCTTGGGCATAACAGAAAACTCTTAAATTTTCAATAAGAGAACTGTATCTTGAAAGAGAAGAAGCGAGAACAGGAAACTTCAAATAATTCATTGCATACATTGGAGACTTTCATAAAATAGAGTGTCTGATAAATCTGTACACGAGAAAGGACAACTTTTATAGGAAAACACTGAAGAAGACAAAATTGTGGTTGTAACAGTTTGGGGGAAATTCTTCACGGATACAGGAAACTATTTGATTGATTGACATGACACTTAAAAAGTGTGCTATATTTAGGAAACAACTTCAGATTTCTTCCCTGAACAGCCAATTCAGCAGTCTTCTCGACGTTTTTAAAAATGGAAAATGCTGATTACTAGAACATTAATCTAAATGTTTCCCTTAGCCCTTTTTTTTTTTTGGGGGGGGGGTGGGGAGGGGGATTAAGACTGCTGTTTTGCCAACAACTCTGGATTAAATAGAAGGCAGGCATTGAACAAGAGCAAACACAAGTACCATATGTTACAGACACTCTAGGTGCTACAATATAAAAAAAGGCAAAAGAAACTTGCATGGGGAAGACATGGCAAACATGAGTTTAAAATGAAGATAATGAACAGTTTTGGGGGAGGCTAATACCAGGCTCATAATGCATACTCCCTCCGCCCTATAACAATGTGCACACTTTTGGGGGTGCATGGGAATTAAGGAGGGAGTATATATATTCAAAAATATTGATAGTAAAGTAGGTGTTGCGAGTATGAAAAGTGAGGTAGGAGAGAGAAAGTGGGGTAGGGAATAGTAGTGATAGTTGTTGTGAGTATGATAAGTGGGTCCCATTTAGTAAATTAGTATTGTTAATATTGTTAATTTTTCATTTTGGGTGGTGGGACTTATCAATGGGACACCCAAATGGGAAATGTGTGCATATTGTTATGAGACGGAGGGAGTATATGAATTTCCACGTTTTAACTGATTTACATTTACTGCACTTAATACCCTTAAGTCAAAGGTTTTTCGTAATTCTGTATAAGGTTACAGAGTGTATGCTGTTCGCAGATGATATTGTGCTGATTGATGAGACAAGAGAGGGTGTTGAAAGTAAATTGGAGTTGTGGAGACACACTTTGGAATCTCGAGGTTTTCGATTAAGCAGAAGCAAGACTGAATATTTGGAGTGTAAGTTTAGCAGAGTTGGAAGTAGGGAGGCAGGGGCGGTCACATTTGATGGAAATATTATCCAAGCTTCAAAGTTTTTCGCTATCTTGGATCCATTATCCAAAAGGATGGAGAATTAGATGGAGATGTGGCTCATAGGATTAAAGCAGGTTGGTTGAAGTGGAAGAGTGCTACAGGGTTTCTATGTGATCGCGGCATGCCCAATAGATTAAAGGGAAAATTCTACCGCACGGCAATTAGGCCGGCATTGCTTTACGGCACCGAATGTTGGGCCGTGAAACAGTGTCACGTGCATAAGATGAATGTGGCGGAGATGCGTATGCTTCGATGGATGTCTTTGTCATACAAGAAAGGATCGGTTGGGGAATGAGGTGATCAGAGGTAAAGTAGGAGTTGCGCCCATTGAGGATAAAATGAGGGAAAATCGTCTACGGTGGTTTGGACATGTGAGAAGGAGACCGAGTGATGCACCGGTTAGGAGGCCGGAACAGTGGAGAAATGAGAAAATGGCGAGGGGTAGGGGAAGACCCAAACAAACTTGGATTAGAGTAATTGAAAATGATATGAATTTACTTGGAGTGGATGAAAGTATGGTGTTGAAGAGGTCGGAGTGGAGGGCAAAAATCCATGTGGGGGGTTGATTTTTTTATTTTTTAGTTTTTTATTTTTTACTTTTTTATTTTTATTTTTTTTATTTATTTATATTTTTTATTTTTTATTTTTTTTTATTTATTTTTGTATATATTTTTTTTAATTTAATTTAATTTAATTTTTTTTTTTTATTTATTTGTTTTTTTCACGATAACATATGAGGATTCATGTTAGCCGACCCCAAATTATTTTGGGACTAAGGCTTTGTTGTTGTTGTTGTTGTTGTTGTTGTATAAGGTTACAGAGTGCTCACATCCAAAACCTAACCAACATTTTTGGGGTTTGAGACAAGTGAAAGGCGTCCGTGACTTGTCAACCTCTTATTGAAAGACAAGTTTAATGCATTATTAACCAACCAGACATGCTCTACTATGCTTGCTAAGTGCTAAATAACTCCCACAAGGCTATTTCTGTCACCAGTTATCACAGTTCCAAATTCAAACTAAAGCAAAGGTCAACATGTTTAAGATGCCAGCAACTGACCCCGTTAGAAGGTGATGATAATTTGAAATAAACAAGTTCTTAAATCATGTAGTTAAGAGATTTTTGTGAAAACAAAAGAGATCTGAATTTTTGGGTGCACCTTAAATCAAAGTCAGAAAAACTGTTTTTGATCATTCAGTTGTATTGAAAGCAGGGAGTGAAGGACAAGGTAATACATGAGTGTGACTTCCATTATTTGAGAGCAGAAGCATGTTAAGTTTATCTAATAGCACGGTAAGATTCTTGTTTGTTGTTTCATTACTTCAAAGGGTAGGACTAGTATCTGTCAGAAGGTATAAATATTGAAACCTGGTCTTTATCCAACAAGCCTCCCTGTATCTTTGATTAATTAAGACCAAAATGATGACATAGGGTAACCTTGAAACCTTTAGAGAAGGGCTTTGCATTATCTATATCTTATCCCAGCTGACTTTGAATTGTTTAAAAGATGATAAAGCATCTTCGCTGACAAGAATTGCTTGTAAAAACAATGAAAACAACTCAATGCCTAATGAGTAGCTTAAAGGAAGATAGCTAATCCAGAATATTAATGTATTGTGCATGTGAATCATACAGTGAATCTAGAGAATAATGATTACAAACATGACCATAAATAGCTTCGATAACAGCTATGACTTCACTAACTATATTTTTGTACACAATAAAACGGTGTAAAGTTAAAAAAAGGATTAGTTACAGAGTTTGCAAAAGGTTCTGAAATGCAACATAGAGCCCGAGAGAGATTGTGACAGGTTTGGGGGAACAAAAGAGTCCAATTAGATGTATAGGATAATTAATCAAATGCAATATAGAGCCCGAGAGAGATTGTGACAGGTTTGGGGGAACATAAGAGTCCATTTAGATGTATAGGATAATTAATCACCTCTATCATGAATGTTTATTTACAATAAAAACAAACTATAAAAGTCTCAAGTACAACATAAGTAAAATGACAGATTGGGAGAGAATTAAGGAAGAATTACATTACTCCCTTGGTACTCTCTCCAGAGTCATTTACTGATGAACTCAGAAGGTGCCTATAACACTATCAATAAAGGATATGGGTAAATACAGCAACGAGTTGACATCTTAAGAGAAACATTGGAATTAGAGAGAATAGTTTGGAGTGTGCCAAGTCCTCCGTACCCAAATTTTGTGCCTACAGAAAGATGACTTACATGTCTATATTTCAAAGGTAATTTGAGAGGTGGAAGAAAAATATCTCCTACATAACAGTAATAACCCAACTATAACAGTACCTACAATTTTAATGGTACCTATGGGGGCTTGCATCAAGTAGATGTGATAATTGAATTGCAGCTAACTAGTGACGAGACATTTTCAACTTTATTACCTACAGTAGAAATGTAAATTTTATTAGATCCCATTAGTATCATGCATTCATTAATTAAATGTTACTGCGCAGCTGACATCATTAAAGAGAGGAACTAATAAACATAATATACTCATAGAGAATAACCAAACAAAAATCATTCTGACCTGCAAAGTGAAAAGCCTATCCTCAAACTGGACTTCCTTAGTCAAGAAATCAGCCCCAATAGTTGCCTTGTACTGATTACTGAACTTCCGGTTCACATATCTAAAATTCACACATAATTTAAGGCCAACTACAATAACAATAACACCATATATGTTGCATCTAATAAGCGAATTACTTAAACACGGAGTAACAAATAAAAATTGCAACAAAATTTGTAATCCAAAGGATACTGATTCATCAATGATGTCTTCCCAACCCTGTGCATATTTCAATCAAACATTAACTTCCAATAACACATAGGGAGAAAATCAAAATAATAAAAAAAAAAAACGCATAGGGAGAAAATCAAAATCGCACACACAGAGAAAAATCTAATCTCAGAAATATACATAGAATATCAAAATCAAAATCACACACGGAGAGAATTTCATAAATCGATTTGTGATTGTGTGTGCGTGAGAGAGGGAAGGAGAGACTGACCCGCTATCGCCGAGAATGATGACCTTGAGGAGCATACGGCGACGAGACGCCATGTTCTCAGAGCTCTAGGATTGGGAAATTTTGCAGCTAGGGTTTGAGGAGAATCAAAATTGAATTAACGGAGAGTTGGTTTTGTGATTGATACACGGAATATGCATAACGGAGATTCTCTTTTCTAATTATATAACTAACATTTAAAAAAGCACCCCAACTTTTAACTGACCAGCCACAAATTTTCAAATTAATTAATTTATTTATTTATTTTATTTTTATTTTTTAAATTTTTTTTACTTGGCTATGGTAGTTGTTGAATTATTCATGTGCTAAATTAATGTACAAGTAATGATTCAGTTAGTACTTAATTCAATGCAAGACAGGGTGTAAATGGTTCGGTTTGGACAAATTTAGAGACCAAACCGCTAGTACTCGGTTTGGAGAAATCTCAAACCAAATCGAACCATGAAAATTTTCAAACCGAACCGAACCAAATCACCTCGTTTGGTTCGGTTTGGTCTCAAACCGCGGTTCCATTAAGCGGTTTAAAACTGCGATCCGAACTGCGGTCTAGACCGCGGTTCGAACCACAAACCTGTCCAAACTCCAAACGCTACCTAGTTATGTAAAAGACATATTAAAATTACAAAACCACTTTAAAACTTAAATTACAAAACCATATATTCATGACCTTATCGGTATCAGGCAGGTGTATCACATTCACACCAAACAAAATCAAAGTACAAACATACATAATTAAATTGTATCAAAGTATCAAAGTAGTCAAAAGGGGAGATGCAAAAGAGTGTCAGGAAGCTTGACAAATTCCCTAGCAAAAGGGTTACATACATAAATTGTATCAAAGTACCAAACAAAATAAAATCAAAGTCCAATCCAAAACAACATTCTTCACATTTTCAGACATTTTCAGGTAACCAGCAGCAGCAACATTCTTCACAAACTTGCATCTGCAACAACAGCAACAACAAAGACAAGATCTGAATTTTTATAAACACAAACAAGCCTACAGTTCAATAACAAATAAGAAACTAAAAAAACCGTACTGAATAAACCAAAAGAACCATACAAGTAAAGATTATAAAGTATTTAAGGAAATGCAATCATGATTCTGCCTAGACTCCTAAATCAGGGAAAGGGAGAACTAAAAGAACCACTCTAAGAGATGTTCTATAACCAAAATGATATGACATTCAAAGGATAAACAGAGAAGCTATGGGCTTAAATGGAGTGGCCTGAATGTATGTTTGGGAGCAAAAACAGGATCCGTATAATATTTTTCCTCTCACTGACCATACTGAACAAACCAAACTTTTTAACTGGAAAAATTTAAAGTTTGCAAGAGTGGCCTGAATGTATGTTTGGAATTGATATTTTGCAATTGAAAAGAAAAGCAACTGAATGCAGTGGAGATTAAATAAAAAATAATCAATGGTTAATATGACGGTTTGGGCGGTTCAGCTCGGTGATTTGGTTTGGCGGTTCAGCTCGGTGGTTCGGTTTGGCGGTTCAGCTAGAAATGGTTTGATTTGATTCGGTTTGGTTCCGTTTGAAGGAGTCAGACCGCAAACCAAATCGAACCGCATGGTTTATAGATTTTGGAACCGAGCTGAACTGTTAAGGTATAAAAACCAAACTAAACCACGTGATTTGGTTCGATTCAATCTCAAACCGCGATTTAAATCGAACCACTGACACCTCAGCTCAGCAAGACATGTGCATATCCATATGCTGGCATGAATGATGCTACATAATAAACAAAGTTTTTTTTCTCTTTAATGAGTTATAAAAAACATTTTAAAATTTTGAACCATACCCAAAATATCGATATATGGTACGTGCAGTTAGACTGTAGCACAATCGTATCCTATAATTTCATGAAGCCCACTCACCCTAAATCATTCTTTATAAAAGTAAAGGCGAGATTCAAAAACCCACACATTATTGAAAATTGAGATCAAAATCTCATAAAATCACAAACCTTTCGCCATTGCAGAGCAGCACAACCGTATCCTATATCAAGCACGCCTGTGCCCGTTATTGTCGAATCTGATCCTTATCAACTCTTATATTTTAAGGTATAAGAGTTATTTTTTTCACAATTTGAAGGGAACAAATTACTTTTATATGTAAATATAAGAATAATTCTAGTCTTATAATCTTTAGGTATATGAGTGATTTTTTTTTTAATGTAAAAAATTGTGAAAAAAAAAAAACTCTTATACCTAATTATAAAAGTTATTCTAGTCTTATACCTTTAGGTATAAAAATGTATAGGAGAAGATTGTTTAATAAAATGTGAGTTTATTATTAACATTTTTAAGAAATATATGAAAAATTGTGAAAAAAATACTCTTATATCTAGGTATAAGAGTATTTTTAGTCTTATACATTTTGGTATAAGAGTGATATCAGAGAGGTATATGTGAGCGTGAATTTATGTGAAATTTTGGATTTTTTTTCCAAATAATTCCCTTTTGAATCCATATACTCCCTCCGTCCCACGTGAATGCAAACTTATTTCTATTTTGGTCCGTCCCATGTGAATGCAAACTTCCCAAAATGGTAAAGAATATTCACTATTTCACCCACTCATTCTCTCTCCTACTTCACTTTTACACTCACAACATTCTCTCTCCTCACTATTCCTCCCACTCATTCTCTCTCCTATTTAATTTTTCATACTCACAACATTTAACTTTTTCTCTTTCTTACATCACTTTTTCTTAATTCCTACACCCAAAAAGTTAGTCCACTATCACGTGGGACGGAGGGAGTATACCGGAATGACACTAGGAAAAATTTATGGGTGCTACTATTCACACTACTTGATAGTGTAAAATACCTCGAAAGAATAAATATGTACTTAATAAATGCAAAAAGTAGTCTCCCAAATCTAGGCATTTACTAACTAGCTTGCAATTTTTTAAAATAAAAAACATCTTTGACTTTTTTTTTCAAGAAAAGTAATAAATATGTTTCTTTACTAGTATTATTAAAATAAAGGAGATTCATTTAGTTATTGTATTTTTTATTTCAATTATTTTTTGATTTATAATTTTATTTATAGTTAATTTAATATATTACTATGAATTTATTTTATAAATAAATATCTAAATAAAAGAGATTTAACAAGAACTAACTTTTTATTCAATCTCATTTTTTTTAAAGAAATAAAGAGATTTAACAAGAACTAACATTAAAAATAACAATACAAAAAATCATTTCATAACTTCAGTCAATCCAATACAACAAATTCACTAGTACAATTAGAGCGCATACGCAAATATTGATTATAATTGTTAATTCGATCCAAGTATGGTGTAACCCATTCAGCTGCACAATTATATCTGAAATGAATCCACTGTGGCATGAGAGTCGGCATCGGGTATCCTCCTGTCAATGTTACTTTGACGTAATGATTATTATTAATATGACCGATTGCAATAGCAACATGTTGATACCCCGGTGGCGGAGAAGATCGGAGCGGTAAGTGTGTTATGCTACCTGATATGCTTAGAACATGAAATATCACATTGTACTTCGAAGCAATCAGGACACCCATATTACGCATGCTCATCCAATGCTCAGGAGGTGCACATCTATTTGACTCAAAAAAATTCAAGGAGTTGTAAACATTAACCCATCCTTGAATGCCAAACATCTCGACATATTCTAGTTTGTATGTGTCTAACTCTTCTATCAACTCATACCGAATAGTGGGCAATGCATCTTCATGAAGACCACGACAAACAGCTATTGCTCGAAATCCACAATTCCCATCCGCTCTTACATCGTGTAATTGCGTGATGTAAGGATGAAATATAACCGAAAATTGATGAATATATGGATGCGAGTATTGTTGGTCCAAAGAGTAACTGTGTCTTGTTGGTTCCAAAAACTGAGAACTTTTTAGCTCAACAAATCTCGCTGAAGAACAACTACGTCTACTGGGTTTCTTAGTTGGCACAGGCGGATCAACATCAACAAATCTTGCTGAAGAACAATTGTGTCTATTGTCTTTTTGAGCTGGCACAGGTGGATCAACATGACTTTTTCCGAATATTTTATCCTTGAAGGAGGGACGACCACGAGTCGTGTGAAAAGCTGGTTCACAAACCAAAGTTGTTGATGGCGCAATTATCTCCCTTAACTTCCTCAAAAAACTGAACTTACCAGATTTCGGCTTTTCCTTGAATTGTGCCTTAAACATTTTTAACTCTAATTCGCAATCAAAATCATCATCTTCTTCTAAGGATGTGCACGATGTTAAATCAAGCTTCCTCCAAAACTTATCTATTGAGTCAAGTGAGATAGGATGACCTTCTTTGAAGTATATTACTTGTTCATGGGCACACGGCAACCCATGACTTGTGCGTAATTGACATCCACAATTCTTAGAAAAAAATCCAATAACTTTGGACCGCTCAAATTCCTTGAATAGTATGTCAAGTGCATAAGTTGAAATGAAACCATGCAATTCTTGGAACAACGGTGTGTTGAATCGATGTCGAATGACAATTTTGCTCTGTTCAAGACCATGCAATTCTTGGAACAACGGTGTGTTGAATCGATGTCGATATGACTCTTAAAGTTTCTCATACGCCCCTCATGACTGTAATAAACAACGCATTGGATATCTTACTCCAGATTTGGTAACTTTGCAAAAAAAACACATAAAAATAACATAATAATATTATAAAGAGTAATTTTGACAAAAAAAAAAAAAACAGTAATAATATACATTTTAGAATTTGAAATATCTTAACTGTATCTTAATATTGATTTTTATTTACGAAATGCATTCTTCTTTAGTAATCTATTTTCATCTAAATTAATATTTACAAAAATACTATCTTAATAAACTGAAATTCTTTCATGTCCTTATTTCATACTTTTTGTTTTGGGCGAATTTAGTTGATTTTGATAAAATGAAATGTTAAATTTTTACTATTCACTTTATATCTTTTCATTTAAGCACATTTAAAAACGTTATTAAAAAATAATTAATTAAAGTAGTCATGCTTTACACAATAAGAAGTGAAGTACAAGATAATGAAAAAATGGTAACTTTGCAAAAACAAAACACATAGAAATAACATAATAATATTATAAAGAGTAATTTTGACAAAAAAAAAAAAGCAGTAATAATATTTATCTCATAAAAAGCGATATATATATATATATATATATATATATATATATATATATATATATATATATATATATATATATGTGTGAGATAAATATTATACGGAGTATTATTCGCATAAAAAAAATACATTTTGAGAATAGAAACATACCGTGTCGATATAAAATTTGCATGTGCTGTTGACATCCGATTCATTCTCATTTTCATTTTTATCACCTTGAGATAGTTTGTCATCCTCCTAAACAAATAAGAACCAAATTAGTAATAATAAATAAAATAAAATGTACTATTTCAAATATAAAAAAATAAATTATAAAAAATATTAAACTGAAAATACCTTATCACTTGACTCATTAAACTATTGATCTTCTCTCCAGTTCTCCATTTTCTCAAAATTTATATTTTATTTCTAGAAATAAAAATATCATCTAGTAATATATGTGTATTTATGTTTTAGTAATAGAAAAAATTAAGATAGTGAAAATGAGAAATTTATAAGAAAAGTGTAGTAAAGAAAGAAAGAAAAAAAGGCTAAGACTTATAAGGGAGGAAGCAATGTACACGTTAATTTGGCCTACCATAAGCACCAATCAACAAACAACCCTTTTTTAATTACTAATATACGTTATTTGTGCCACCCATCTCTGAACCAATCACAAATCATATTTTAACTTTTCTCTAAAATCTGCCTAACCTATTTATTACACTTACCATTTCCTATTTTCTATGGCTGGGCACAAAAAATAAGTAAGAAAGTCAAAAAGGGTACTTTATACCACTGACATTTATTGGGGTTAGTATGCTTAGGTTAGTGTGTTAGTGTGTAAAGAAAAAAGGGTAGTGGGAATAGAAATTCCCAAAATTTATGTACCAAAATGACCACTTTGAGAGAAATCGGCATTGGTAGTGCCGTTTTTGGTTTGAAGTCGGCATTGCCAATGCCGACTTTAGGCCATTTTTGAAACCCAATTTAAAAAAAAAAAAAAAAAAAAAACCCTAAAGTCGGCATTGCCAATGCCGACTTTAGGCTTTTTTTTTCTTTTTTTTTCAAATTGGGTTTTTCACATTTATATTTAAATTGTCATATATTTGTGGTCAAAATTCAACAAAAAAGTCAAATAGGACAGACATTTTGAGACGGAGGGAGTATTTTTTTTTGTAACGTTTCAAAGCTTAACTGAATCGAACAAATAAGTAGAGCACATTTTTTTCTTTAAAGACATTGATAAGTCAAATACGCATTTACTATTATAGAGAGAATATGTTAATATTATTAATGGATCAAAGCTTAATTGAATTGAACAAATAATAAGCTTTTCTATAATAATGATTACATGAAGAAATAGGAGATACACAAGGAAACATTATGGACTCAAAGAGAGAAAATAAAAACCAAAAAATAACCATGATTCAAAAGACAAAGGACACATTCAAACACGACATTTAATATATATATATATATATATATATATATATATATATATATATATATATATATATATATATATATACTCCCTCCGTCCCGGCGAAAGAGCCACAAAATTTGTCCGGCACGCAAAATAAGAAATGTGATGTAGGAAAGAGAAAAAGTTTAAATATTGTGAGTATGAAAAATTAAATAGGAGAGAGAATGAGTGGGAGGTGATGTAAGAAAGAGAATGTTGTGAGTGTAAAAGTAAAGTAGGAGAGAGAATGAGTGGAGAGAATAGTGATTTAAGGTTTCCTTTTTGGGAAAGTGGCTTTTTAAATGGGACGCCCAAAAGGAAATAAATGCTCTTTTTTTGGGACGGAGGGAGTATATATATATATATATATATGATTTTTTTTTCAAATAATTCCCTTTTGAATCCATATATACCAGAATGACACTAGGAAAAATTTATGTACCAAAATGACCACTTTGAGAGAAATCGGCATTGGGTTTCAAAAATGGCTAAAGTCGGCATAAAAAACCCTAAAGTCGGCATTGCCAATGCCGACTTTAGGCTTTTTTTTTTTTTTTTTCAAATTGGGTTTTTCACATTTACATTTAAAAAATTGATGTCGTTTGGAGCATTTGCACAATTGTTAAGAAACCAAGGGATTTCAGCATTGACCTTGCACTCCGTATTTACTTCAGCTGGTTGCCCCTATAACTTCCTTGGCCTCCTAAAACTACTCCACCTTAAACTAGTGTAATAAATGATTTTATTGATGATCCGTTTCATCCCTTAATAGCCAATTGGAAGTTCCAAATTACTTCACATGGATGCTCATACATGCTCATTACTTCTTTTTCTTAAAAACTACATCTAATCTTCAAAACAATATCTATTTTGGACCTGATGAGGGTGTATTTATTTTGTATCGGGTCTATTATGGATGCAATAAATAAAGAGTTAGATGTGTTGAATAAAAAAAATATGAATTTGATGATGAAATTCAAGAAAACTGAAGAAGGTTGAATGATTTTTATTATTATTATTATTATTATTATTTTTGCAGTTTTTCCTAAACATAAATAATGGTATATTTGGTAAATAATAAATAAAATGTATAGATAATAGCAAAAATGCAAAATAACAAGTATTTTGGAATAAATTTGAGCTCCTTCAACTACAAGTAAATATTTTGGGACGAAAGGAGTTAATTTAGCTCCTTAGTTTGATGCAACTCAAATACCAAGATCTACAGCTCGATTTGTAATTAACAGTGCACATGTTTTAAATATAAATGTGAGAAACCCAATTTGAAAAAAAAAAAAAAAAAAAAGCCCTAAAGTCGGCATTGGCAATCTGCCGACTTTAGGGATTTTTAAATTGGGTTTCAAAAATGGCTAAAGTCGGCATTGGCAATGCCGACTTCAAACCAAAAACGACACTATCAATGCCGATTTCTCTCAAAGTGGTCATTTTGGTACATAAATTTTTCCTAGTGTCATTCTGGTATATATGGATTCAAAAAGGAATTATTTGAAAAAAAAAATCGAAATTTTGTATCTCAATTGAACTTTTATAACTTTTACATCTCGCACAGGGATCCCATGATCCTCGATCCCTTATCATTATGAATATTATTGTTTTTTGACCCCCCGATATTACCCAATCTATAGTATAAAACACAACTGTTCGTGAACAGTTTTAAATGTCAAATTTTTTATTTTCCCCTCACTAAGTTGTCCCTTTCCCATTTTGTCCTTTAAAAAAAAATTAATTAAAAAAAAAAAAAAAACATGTCGCTGAGCACACTGACTTTTACTAATTGTACATAATTTGGACCCGTAAATGCACCCAAGCAGATTGGATTCGCCCCAAATCCCAGAAATATCATTGGACAACTCTCACCCATCTAGTATATCAAAATGAAGGGAAAATTACGAATTAGGATACAATATTTAGGTAGTACGTACCAATCGGAAAATAATGTTTCAATTTGTTAATTTATGATTTAAAGTTTACAAAGTCAATTAGGGATTTTTTTGACGAAATTGTTAAAAAAAATCATTAATTCATCACATGTCTTGCACATGCAAAACTTATAAGGTTAGCTTGGTCTTTTATGTGGGTACAACTCCTTTTTTTTTTTTTTTTTTTTGTCAATTCAGACCCTAAATTGACAAAATTCTAATAATAGACCCTTTTCCTCTTTTTTTATGGTATTCATACAAACAAATGAAGATACTTTGAATAATTAATTTAATTTTTATTTTTTTTTGTCAATTCAGACCCCAAATTAACAAAATTCTAATAATAGACCCTTTTCCTCTTTTTTATGTTATTCATACGAACGAATGAAGATACTTTGCCCTATTGCAAATGAGATCCTAGGCCAAGTTTTTAGTAGTCCTTATTACAAAGCTCAAATAAAAATAATTGGGTAAAAATATTAAAAGTGACAATGCCATGGTTTGATCCCTAGTGGCTTGGCAACTTTGAGAAGGCCCTTAACCACTAGGAGAAATACTATTTTGTGATCTTTTGTGGCCCTAATTATACTAGTATTTTTGGTGGCCCTAGGCTGAAGCCTCACATGTCTTGCATCAAGGCCGGCCCTGTGAACAATTAATTTAAGTTAATTTAATTATTTTAAGAAAAAATTAATATTTATTATTAATACATCATTATAAATACTATTAAAAACAATTTTTAAATATTTATTAAAATAATTGAAATGATCTAAAACTATTACTCAAAATATCTTCATATAAATAATTAAAAAAAATAATAAAATCATTTCGGGACGGACGTTTTTATTTCTTTTGTTTTGTTGCTTGTTGGCTTTTCTTGTATGGTCAAAAAGACAAGCCAGCTTATTAATTCAAACAGGAGATGACACACCAACTCACAATAATTATACATCATGTTACTTACAAATTAAAATATTCATTAAACTATATAACGATTTTTTTAATGTGTGCCTAATGAAACCAATGCATTATGCATTTATTAAACTTACTATAACTTACTCATTTTCATAATTAAATTTATTTTAACCTTCATTTTCATAATTATAGAAATATTCTTTAATTTTTTTTATCGGTTTTTCTAACGTGTTCCCTTAAGTTTTTTAAATAAGGAAATTAATGCATTTATTAAATTTACTTTAACTTACTCATTTTCATAACTGAAATTACTTTAACATATTCATTTCCATAATTATAGAAATATTTTTATATATATATAAACTTACATATTTATAAAAACATATAAATACATTGATTGCTTTATTTAACGAGCTTAATTTGAGCATTTAGGACAGACGTTAAAAAAACCGTTATATATATATATAAACTTACATATTTATGTAAGCATATAAACTCATAGGTTGCGTTATTTAAGGAGATTAATGTGTACCTTAGTCAAGGTTCTAAAAAGCGCTAGGCGGATGCTAGGCGGCAGAGCCGGGTCTAGCGCCTAGGCGGGGACTAGTCGGGATCAGTCGAGACCTAGGCGGGGCTTAGAACTAGGCGTTGGAGAGGGGCCTAGCTGTAAGTGCTCCAATTTGAGTTGTTAGTATTTTCGTTAGAAAATTAACGAAAGTTTTAACATTTCTAACATTTCTAACAATTCCTAACATTTCTAACAAAGTGAGGGTAGATTGGGGATTGCCATTTAAAGATAAACCATGGAAAAGAATCCAAAAAGCAAAAGAAATGGTCAAAAACCCGAAATAGAAGTGGCTGGAACATTTTCTGTTGCTTAATTTGAATTTTATTCTTCCTGTCCAAAGCCTGGAGCAGCATTTAATGAACAGTGCACGCCTACAAGAGGATCCGCGCGGATGGGATTGACATTTCAGAGTGCCTATAAATTGAGGCCTTCAGTCACAGAAATAGAGAGGAACAACACAATTTGCAACTGCACCTTGGCGAAAAATAGGGAGAAAACAGTGGGAATTCACTTGAATTGCCACCATTTTCTCTTGAATCTTTCCCAAATCCCACTCACTCAAAATACTTTCAAATCCCTCTCATACATACACTAACCCAAGCTCAAATCACCCCTTAAGAGGAGGATTGGAGAGAAAACATAGAGGACTTCATTGTTATCTACTTGTTTTCTCTTTGACCAACTCTAAATCACAAACCCTAAACACTTTCAAACCCTAAACACATTCAAACCCTAAACACATTCAAGCCCTTGAATCCATTCAAACACAAAACACAAAGAAGATAGGTATAACCTCCTTCTCCTCACCCTAAAATTCTTTCATCCATGCATGCATTTTCAAACTCCAAAATGTAGTTTGTTCATCTTCTTGCCCTAGATCCAAGAGGATCACCATGGAAGTTCATCTCCATGGATGATCCTCTACAAGGATCAACATTACTTTCAAAGTGTTTCTACTTAGGCTCCGTTTGTTTCGCGTAAAACATTTTTCGGAAAATGTTTTCATGTAAAATGATTTCATGTAAAAAGGTTTCCTTGTAAAATGTTTTCATGTAAAAAGATTTCCATGTAAAATGTTTTCTTGTAAAATATCATGGTCTTGTTTTCAGTTGTTTGGCAAATTTGACGAAAATGTTTTCCGGAAATGTCACTTTTTTTTTTATTAATTTAAATCAACTTTGGAAACCGCCTCACCCACCCCCTGCCTACCCCACCCCCCTACCCACCCCCCCAATTTTTTTTTTTTAATTTTTTAATAAAAAATAAAAAAAAAATTATTTTTTTTGGGGGGGGGGGTAGGGGGTGTAAAATAAAAAAAAAATTGGGGGGGGGGGTGGGTAGGGGGTGGGTGGGGCGGTTTCCAAAAAAAAAAAAATTTTTTGGGGTGGGGGTGGGGTAGGCGGGGGTGGGTGGGCGGTTTCCAAAAATTTTTTTTTTTTTTTTTTTGGGGGGGGTGGGGTAGGCGGGGGTGGGTGGGCGGTTTCCAAAAAAAAATTTTTTTTTTTGGGGTGGGGAGTGGGTAGGGGTGGGGTAGGCGGGGGTGGGTGGGGTGGTTTCCAAAAAAATAAAAAAATAAAAAAAAAATTGGGTGGGGGGTGGGTGGGGGTGGGGTAGGCGGGGGTGGGTGGGCGGTTTCCAAAAAAAAAATTTAAAAAAAAAAAAATTTTTTTGGGGGGGGAGGTGGGGGTGGGGTGGGGTAGGCGGGGTGGGTGGGGCGGTTTCCAAAAAAAAAATTTTTTTTTTTTGGGGTGGGAGTGGGTAGGGGGTGGGATAGGCGGGGGTGGGTGGGGCGGTTTCCAAAAAAATAAAAAAAATAAAAAAAAAAAAAATTGGGGGGCGGTTTCCAAAAAAAAAAAAATTTTTTTTTTGGGGGTGGGGGTGGGGGTGGGTAGGGGGTGGGGTAGGCGGGGGCGGGTGGGGCGGTTTCCAAAAAAAAAAAAAAAAAAATTTGGGGGGAGGGTGGGGGGGGTGGGGTAGGCGGGGGCGGGTGGGGCGGTTTCCAAAAAAAAAAAAAAAAAAAAAAATTTGGGGAGGGTGGGGGGGTGGGGTAGGCGGGGTGGGTGGGGCGGTTTCCAAAAAAAAATAATTTTTTTTTGGGGGGGGGGGGGGGGTAGGCAGGGGGTGGGTGGGGCGGTTTCCAAAAAAAAATAAAAAAATTTTTTTTTTTTTTGGGGGGGGGGGTGGGGTGGGTGGGGGCAGTTAAATTTTTTTTTAATTATTATTATTATTATGTTGTACCGAGCGTAATATGAGTTGTACATTAAGGCCAAGAACAAGAATTGTAAAATGATTTACGAATTTGAAATTGGTAAATCATTTTACAAAGAAAACCTCCTTTTTTTACATCCTTGTAAAATGTTTTACATTTAACTTTCTTTTACAAGTGGTTACCAAACACTCGAAAGTAGGTAAATCATTTTTCGGAAAACATTTTACTTGAAACAAACACCCGAAAACAAGGAAAACATTTTCCGGAAAATGTTTTACATGAAACAAACGGAGCCTTACTTGCAAACATGTTTTCAAAATCCTAAAAATCATTTTCATACATCAAATCTTGATTTCAAAGGATAAAATTCCCCTTCCCAAGCAAATGAAATGCTTAAGTCCTAATGTACCCTAAGGATGGCTTGATATAGTAGATCACCACTAAAATGTCTAGTGACTACTAATCAAAGCCTAAGGAAATGGGGACAAGCATGGATGCCAAACCCCTTTTAAAATTATGTTTTTCTTCATGAGGAAGTTGCTGTCCAGTAGCCTTCCTCTAAGACCTCTGTCCATGGTCTAATTTTTTGGACATACAGAAACTTGGAATTTAATGTTGACTACAAAACACTTTTTGTATTCAACATTCAGAGCTTTCCAGACATATTTTTACTTTATTTTTTGCGTGAGTAAAACTCCCTTTTTCAAATTTTCTTTTAAAAGTCAGTTCCTCAGTCTCTGGAAGTCCAGATTTCATATCTGAGATTTCCAAAAGGTTTTGGTCCACCAAATCATCTCCAAATGGAAAAGTTCTTTTACAGAAACCTTATTTAAGGTGTTTTGAACAACTTTCATTCTCGTACTTTCCCCAGATTCTGAGATTTTTAAGCCCTTAAACCCATTTTAAAATCAAGTGTCCACTGCCTTTTTCATTCTGGCAGAAATGTTTTTCAACTTCAAAAAATCTTTTGAGTCCCAAAACTCAACCAAAAAATCACACCAAAAATCAGGGGATTTATTCAAAGTCTAATAAAGAGTTCCCAATTTTTACTTCTCAGTTTGAACTTATTTTGGCCAAAACACACACACACACACACACACACAAATGGTTTTTAATGCTTGGAAGACTCGTTTTACGAGGCATTTCGGGTGAACACTAACGTTCTTCCCGGCGTGTAACGTGACCTCCGAACCCAAATCTCTAATCTCGGACATTTTTCAAAGTTTTGGCCCTTAAAATAAAAATGGCGTGACGACTCCGTGTTTTTTTTCGATTGATTTTCAAAAGAAAAGAAAAACAACCAAATCTTTCGGGAAAAATTGGAACTCAACAATCGTTACACTAGCGCCTAGGCGGGGCCTAGGCACCCTTAGGCGGGGTCTTTTAGAACAATGACCTTAGTACACACGTTAGAAAAATCTAAACTATAATATGACATTATACTAATTATGAACTATGAAAGGGGCAAATTTATCAGTATTAGTTAATTAAAAGAGATATTATTCTTGGTTAGAGAGAGAGAGAGAGAGAGATTAGGTTTTCGTAATAGTTAGAAGAGCCAAACCTTTATTTATATTGGGCTACTCAACTGATGGCCCAAGGTTCCGGAATTTGTCTTTCGGTACATGGACATCATGTGACCCAAAAGTTTGGATCAAGTTGTGCTGTTAGATTACCTTAAATCCCAAAACTTGGGCTTAAATTTATAAGAATTAGGATTAATTCCCCTAGGACCCTTTGCCCAGATTTTTTTCCCCTTAAAGAAAACTTTTTTGTAAATCTCAAATAAGGAGTTATCCACAAATTCAAATACCCCAGACACCCCTCTGCCTAATTGGGAGCGATCGACCCACAACATGGTGCGATCGCGCGGTGGCTTCTGGTCTTTGGGTGCAATCGCCCCAAAACATGGCGTGATCGCTCCCTCCTCCAATTTCAGTCTTATAATTAACTTATAAGAGTTGTAAATGTGTAAATTATGAGAGAAAATGGTCTTATAAGTTAATTATAAGAGGTGATTTAGTCTTATAATTAACTTATAAGAGTTGTAAATGTGTAAATTATGAAAGAAAATGATCTTTAGTCTTATGATTAACTTATTAGAGTTGTAAATGTGTAAATTATGAGAGAAAATGGTCGTATAAGTTAATTATAAGAGGTGATTTAGTCTTATAATTAACTTATAAGAGTTGTAAATGTGTAAATTATGAGAGAAAATGGTCTTATAAGCTAATTATAAGAGGTGATTTAGTCTTATAATTAACTTATAAGAGGTGATTTAGTCTTATAATTAACTTATAAGACTGATATTGGAGGTGAGAGAGATCGCGCCATGTTGTGGGACGATCGCACCCAAAGACCAGAAGCCACCGCGCGATCGCACCATGTTGTGGGGCGATCGCTCCCATTAGGCGAAATGTCTGGAGAATTAACTAAATGTTGTTTCCTAAATTGGGTTTAAATCTCGCCTGAGGAACCTTAGAGGAAGTGGGCCTAAGAATTATTATGATTCCATCATTTAAAATCATCAATCGCTTGATCAAATTGACAATTTTAACTTAAATATTAATGATTTAAATCTCGAAAACTCATTCATCCCGGTGTTACTAAATATTTTTTTCTTAAAACTTACTCTAATTATAATTTGAATATTAATATTAGGAAAGAAATAGATTATTGATTTTGATAATAATACTAGTTTATTTAAAGTTATATAAAGACATTTGGTGGGACTGGGTGCCTAAATAAAGTAGGTGTTAGGTCTTGAGCTTGACCAAGAAGGGGTGTAAATGGTTCGGTTCGAATCAAATTAAATCATTATGTGGTTTAGTTTGATTTTTAAGTAATTGTGGTTTAGTTCAATTTTAAAAATTGTCAAAAATTATGTGGCTCGATTTGGTCTGCAATTTGAACCCCCAAACCATAATTCAAAACCGCAAGACCGAACCAACAAACCACGATTTTAAAGTTATATAAAGACATTTGGTGGGACTGGGTGCCTAAAAAAATAGATTATTGATTTTGATAATAATACTAGTTTATTTAAAGTTATATAAAGACATTTGGTGGGACCGGGTGCCTAAATAATTGGTGTTGGGTCTTGGCCCTTAAGGTCCCCTGATAGTGGGATGCTTTAGTTCTTTTGGAATTTTTGTCTTTCCCTATATCAAACAAAGGCTTTTTGTAGGGTAATCTAATTACAAGCTTTTTTTTATTAGTAAACTATTACAAGCTTTTTTTTTATTAGTAAACTATCACATGTATTAAAAATGCAATAGATAATTCAGAAACTACACTACACTCCATATTACAAGCTTTTTTTTTATTAGTAAACTATCACATGTATTAAAAATGCAATAGATAATTCAGAAACTACACTACACTCCACTCCCCACCCCCCCAACCCCCCTCCCCCAACCCCCCCGTCTTATAAAAAAAAGACAATCTATAGTATAAATTACATCATGGGTGAACGATCAAGATTACGATGTATCAAATGCAAAAAAAAAAAAAAATAATTAAAAAGAAATATAAAAAAACAAAAAACAAAAAACACGTGTCCTCGAACACGAGCTTTTACTAGTTTCATTCATAAAGACCATTCATATATCTTTAAAATATGCAAAATTAGATATTTATTTAGAGATGAAATGAGAAAACAGTATGTAAAAACTATACTCCCATAATCTTTAATAATGTGAGACGATTCATATATCTTTAAAATAAACAATATATTTTACAGAAAATTATATTCTAAAAGTCAAAATCTTACAAAAAACGAGTTTTTTCTTAAGCTTAGAAAAAATATGTTTTATTTTTCTCGCTAGTGTCAGTGCCAGTGTAATAAAGTGTCAGTGCATGTGTAACAAAGTGCCAGTGTAAAAAGTGTCAGTGTTAGTGTAACAAAGTGCCAGTGTAAAAAAGTGTCAGTGCATGTATATTAAGTGCCAGTGTTAGTGTAACAAAGTGTCAGTGTTAGTGTAACAAAGTGTCAGTATAAAAAAGTGTCAGTGCATATATATTAAGTGTCAGTGTAAAAAAGTGTCAGTTTTAGTATAAAAAAAGTGTTAGTGTTATTAAGTGCCAGTATAAAAATGATTTTTTCTAAGCTTAGATTAGAAAAGAAAGCTTTTTTTTTTTTAAAGACCAACTCATTTTAAAATAACAAATTTGAATGTACTCTTGGTTTTAAAGGGGAGGCTGCAATCAACTCCCATAAGAAACATTCTCCTCCCACTATCTATATTTCATCTTATTCAATAACCCACTACACATTATAAACAAAATAATCCAAAAGACAGCTTCAACTCTTTGACAGCACCCTTAAGTTAGAATCCTATCCAACTGTCAAGTTTGAATTCACAGAAAAATACAGCAAACAGAAGACAAAAGTCTCAACAGATCTGAACAACCAACTCAATAAAAGAATTGCCAATGTTATATAATTTGGTTGTATAAATAACCAAACAATAAATACAATTAAAACCCACAATTTCTGGAGAGAAAAAAAAAAAAGAAAAAATATATATATACTCCCTGTAAACTCAAGCAAAAGTCATTCCCACAAATTGATGATCATAACAATGCTGTTAAAAGAAATTAGAGTTTTAAGTTTTACGCGTTCGACGAGCTTCCTCCGCTATAGCCTCGACTATCTACCTTTACCTTACCCATCTCCATTTCTCGGGTATTTTGGCCTTCGCTACTTGACCCAGACGGGTATAACCCATATTCACTAGTGGGTCGACTGTATTCACTGCTAGCATACTCCTGGGTCCCTAAAGCCATCTTCCTGAACTTGACCATGTCTTCATTGTACTGTTGCGTATCATAATCTGAACTTCCGTGAGAACTGTAGACTGTGCTGTGTCCAGGTTTTATTCCCTCGTTTAGGTCAGAAAGAGAGACGTCACCTTCTAATGCACGGACCACTTGGCTCATTCGTGGCCTACGTCGTGCTGAATGGCGAACGCAGGCAGCAGCACAGGCCACCATTCGAGCCACCTGATTGTGGTCGTAGTCTTTTTGTAAACGGTGGTCAATAAGTGGGTCAAAGTTTCCGTCTTCCAAAGCTCTAGTCAACAAGGGCCTTGCCTGCAAATGATTTGAAGTAATGTTAGCATTTCATACTCAATTATACACATTTTGTGTGTGTGTGTGTGTGTGTGTGGAGTGTTGGGGTTAGAGCAACAAGTACTGACCCAGTCAACCAAACTATCATCCATAAAAGTTTGAGCAGAATCAACGGGTCGGCGCCCAGTGATCAACTCCAAAAGCATGACCCCAAAGGAGAAAACATCTGACTTGTCGCTGAGTTTTCCAGAAGCAGCATATTCAGGAGCCAGGTAACTGCGGAAAGAATGTAACCATGAGTGAGATAGAGCTAATATAATGCCTGCCGAAAACATATATAACACCGCTAATCTAGAAAAATACTAGAAAGTCGTGAACTTGACTTTTTAGATTGATAGTGACTTAAGCCAAATGCAACACCAAAATTACAGGTTAAGAGTTCAGACGAATTGGTCATACCCGAAAGTACCCATCACTCGGGTGGAGACATGAGTATTAAGATCAGACGTTAACTTTGCAAGTCCAAAATCTGCAACCTGGGAAAAAATTGAGCTCCAAATAATAAATAATTATGCATAAATCAAACGAGACATCTGCAGATCAGAATCAGTATATGCATTGCTGAAAACAAGTGGGATAAAATGAAGCTGTATGCAGTTTAAAAGGTAATCAAATAAACTACGTATATTATATATAAAGAGTTCCAACACTTGATGCATTTCTTTTCTCTTCCAAGTTGGACAAAAGATTGCCGCCAGTTAAGTGTACTAAAAATGGAAAACCTATATATATGGACAACAAAAAAGCTTACCTGAGCCTCAAAGTTGAAATCAAGAAGTATGTTAGCAGCCTTAATATCACGATGTATAATTTTAGGATGGCCTGCAAACAAAGCATATCATAATTTAGACTTGCTTTGACATTTGTAGACCAAGTCTCTTTCAACGAGAGAATAACATAAAGATAAAAAGAACTTACAATCCTCATGTAGATAAGCCAGTCCTTTTGCAGATCCAAGAGCAATTCGCATTCTTGTCGGAAAATCCATTGTTGGCCTTCCCTTTGCTGAAAACACGTTAATATGCATTAGATTCTTGTGAAAACATAAATAATGTACCTTTATAAAATAGCAAAAAGTGCTCAACTCACCATGTAAGTGGAACTCCAAGGTGTTATTTGGAACAAACTCATAAACAAGCATTCTTTGGTCCCCGGAAATGCAATATCCAACTAAAGATACAAGATGTTTGTGATGAACTCTGCTAATGATTTCAACCTCAGCCTGAAATTCCCGCTCTCCCTGTCCACTACCAGCTTTAAGCTGCTTAACTGCAACTTCTTTTCCGTTTGGAAGAATTCCCTTATGCACATACCCAAAACCACCTTGTCCAAGAAGATTTGCGTCGGAGAATCCATCGGTAGCCATTGCCAACTCTTCATAAGTGAATGTGCTCTTTGAGAATCCTAAAGCCATTCCAGGAGAAGGAGGTGGCTGTGGATTTGACCCGCCAGAATAATTTGAACCTGAACCTCCGCTGCTGTTCATGAAAGGCCGTGGAGGAGGAGGTGGTTGAGGAGAAGGAGCACGAATTGGTGAGTGTGGTGGTCGAGATCCCATTCCAGGCGGAAGAGAGGGTTTGGGGATCGTGACTACATGATCCCCAGGAGGAGGAGCATTATGCTGCCATTGGTGTGGAGGGGCACCGTATGGATCAGCTGAAAATCACCAAAAACATTGGTTCATTATACAACAATTATTCACATAATGGCTTTACACGGGAAAATGTGCATGATACCTTCTTACTTGCATCCGATGCTTGTTTAAGGAAAATTCAGTAAATATTGAACCGAATCACATACAGAAAATCCATTTAATTACATCAGCTAGAAGGGGTTTAAAGAATTGGTGATGAATTCTCAAGGCCAAAAGATAAAAATTAATCGACCCAGTCAAAGAAAATTTAAATCACTTTTCCAATAAACACATGTAGGAGTCCTGAATTATCTTTTAAAACGTCTACCATCTCAACACAGAAAGCACAAATTCATCAATTTGAAAATCTACAATTTCTGAGATTACCAATCTACATATAAACCAAATCCTTTACAGTTTCTAGATCATCATAATTCTCCAACATAATGCCCAATTACAGTAGGTACTGAATTTTTTTATTTTTTTTTTTTAAAGAACTCTAAAATTTAGTATCTGGAATCATAGCCCTGGAAATCAAGAAATCACTGAAATATAACAAAAACTTCATTGTGTGTGCGTGTGTGAATTTATATAGTAAATCAAATGCAGGGAAGAAGAGTAGAATGGCGTGAGGATGAAACCTTTAGGGGCAGGGGGTGGGGGAGGATAGTAATCAGCAGGTCCATGGTGTCTTCTTCTTTTCTTCTTACAACAAACGAAGAAAATACTCAACACAACTAGTAGCACCACTCCTCCGATTGCAATTCCGACCACAGTTCCTACCGATATCCCATTTCCGTCCCCATTTGAATCTGATGAGTTAGAAGGCGGTGAGGGAGTAGAACCCCTAGGGGCTGGTGGAGGCGTTAATCGACCCGGCGTGGGAGGACTCCGACCGGTCGACGGCGGAGAAGGCGTTGTACCTGTCGGAGGAGGGGGAGACGAGCGAGAAGATGAAGGAGGTGTGGCGGCTGTGGGTGGAGCAGGAGGAGAGGTGGACGGTGGTGGAGGAGAAGCAGATGGCGTGACGGGAGCCGGCGGAGTGATAGTTGGTGGAGAGGCGGCAGGTGGTGTAGGAGAAGCAGGAGGAGGAGATGTGGCTACCGGAGGCGGAGGTGAAGCAGAAGCTGCTGGAGGAGGAGAGGTGGAATTAGTTGGTGGAGGAGGAGAGGTGGAATTAGTTGGTGGTGTTGGACTTGTTGGAGCCGGTGAGGTTCCCGGCGGTGGCGCTGACGAGGACATTTGTTGAACGGGGCGGCGGAGGGTTTCTCTCTAAAAATTAATAAGTAGAGAGAGAGAGAGAGAGAGAGAGAGAGATGCGTTTTCAGGGGACTAATGGAAAAACGGAATGCTTTTTTGATTTTTCACATGGAAAGGTTGAAGAGAATTATCGGGTGGGGACCTGGGGTTACAGCTCGGAGACGCGGGACCCACACGGTCCGGTTGGATCGAATTGGCGTGGGCGACTGGGCAGGGGATACGTCCCGGCGGCCCTGTTTTGGTTGAAGATATTAATCTGAGCTGTAATCACTGCTTAATTAAATAAGGGAAGTTTTACTAATTGTAATGCAGATCTACCAAGTCCATTTGTCTTTTCACACTATTTTGTCAAACAAATAGTGATGACAATTTGATAAAATTAGATCCGAATCGAAAATTATATCTGATAAAATTCAATCCGAATCGAAGACGATTCGACCGGAAAAATTAAAATTTGGTTGCAATTCTTATAATTCGGCTAAGTTCAGATCACGCTGTTGATCCGATCGAAACCCGATCCGTTCAGATTAGGATCGATCTGATTCGATTCGAATCCGATCCGTGGTCATCCCTACAAACAAATATTCATTCTCGTTTTATTTATAAGTTCACTATTTAATTTATGCATACAAAATTAATATAAAAGTGAATAAAGTGATATGTTATTAGCGTAGTTGATTAGGAATGAGAGAAAGTATGGTAAATGAGTTGTTGTTGTTAATATAACAAATGAGACTAATTTCCATTTTAAGAAAAAATAAACCTTAAATGAAATATCCATTTGAGAAATAAATCTATAGTATAAATCAAAGCGGCTTTGGCACTGTTTCATGAACAGTTCCAAGTGTCCATTTGACCATTTTGCTCCCACTATTTTGTCACTTTCCCATTTTGTCCTTAAAAAAAAAAATTTTTTGGTAGAGTAGCTGTTGATTTCTTGGTAGAGCAGCATACCAATGGTGGGTCTTCGTAGGGAAAGTCAAATTCATCATCTAAATCCTCCAAATTCAGTTCTTGAACGCTGCCATCCTCTTTTGGGTCATCAAATTCGGGTTTGGCCAATTGAGTTGATTTGCGGGAGGGTTTTGGTAGAGTAGCTGTTGATTTCTTTGAGCTACGTCGTTTTGGAAGGTATGATGATGAGGCGTCGAAGTTTCCGCCATTGATGGATGCTTTGGGTGGCTTGGATTTGAATTTGGGTCAGGGGAGGGACCGGGTATAGCAAAATTTGAAGTTGGGGGATGAAAAGTGAGATTGTTGAAAACTGGAAGGGAGTAGAGAAGACGGGGAAAGCAGAAATTGGAAAACTGCCATGGCTAATTTATGGGGTTTAGGGTTTATCCATTGCTGTAATTGTAATGAGGAAGATGAGTTCTTGCAGGTTTTTCCTTATCGGGATGTGTTGGGAATAGAATTGGAGTATTTGATAGAGAAACCCGAACCGGCTGGGTGGGTTGAATTTGGTTAAGTGGGCTTTCTGATAAAAGGAACTCATTGGGTTTGTACGTTCTAACAGTTTCAAATTTTGATTTAAGCCCATGTACATCTATATCTATAGTATAAATGAGGGATGTCATGGACAGTTGAATGAATAGTTTCATTGGCCAAAATTTCCATTTTGCCCTCACTAAATTGTCTTTTTCCCATTTTGCCCTTCAAAAATAAAAATTTAAATTAAAAAAAAAACACGTGTCCTCGGACACGGGCTTTTAATGTTTATGTTAATTAAAAAAAAAAGACCCGTGTCCTCGGACACGGGCATATATACTAGTAAACTTATAAATGGGACTGAGAGAGTGTACTAACGGCATACAGTATTCTCAAAAGTATTGTTAGTGAAAATATTGTTGTGAGTAAGAAAAATAAGATATGATTTACTTGTGAAATGAACTGACAATAAGGAGCCGCTTATCAATAAAATAAAAGTATGTTTGGTAGATTGAATGAAATCGTAGTAATTATTCAAAGTACAATTCAGATAAGCATCTGAACATCTCTTATCTCCTTCTTATTTATCCTAAAAAAAGGATAGTCAATACATGCTAATCTTATTGACCTATCAAACTAGCCTAAGTGTGTTAATATAACTAGGGAGGTAGGGTAAGTATAAAAATAATAAATGATCTATTTAAGAAAGTGATAATTATCAATAGAATTCCCAAAAAGTCTATTCCCAAAAAGAAAGTTTGTGCACCAAAAAGAAAGTTTGTGCACGTTGTTATGAGAGTGGAGAGTATTTTTGTTATGAGAGTGGAGAGTATTTTTGTTTTGGCGTGAAAATTAAGAATAATTGTCAGTAGTATACTTCCTTCGATCCAGTCCAATTGATATCAAATTTTTTATCACACAGATTAAAGAAAAATATGAGAGATAAAAAATGGAAGAAAATGTTGTGAGTATGAAAAATTAAAAAGGAGAGAGAGTGAATGGGAGAAATAGTGATTTAATTGGTGTTGTGAGTGTAAAAGTAAAATAGAAAAGAGAATGAATGGAAAAAATAGTAAAGATTTTCTTTCATTTTGGACAGTCTCCATTGAGCTGGGACACGGACCAAAAAAAAATAAGTCTCCATTGAATTAGAACGAAAAGAATATGTGTTGTGAATATGAAAAATGAGATAGCAGATAAATTGTGGGGTATAATTAGTATAATTTTAGTTGACACAACCAAAATAATTAAAAAAAATAAAATTAGCTTGTACAGAGGGAGTATTACTGTCATTTTTTTTTTATTATTATTATTATAACTACTGATATGGATAGTTATATTTGATCGAATTTCAAGGACAATTCCAACAACAATGGTACTTGCTTTATTCTCCCTCCGTCTTGATTTAATCGTAATTTAATGTTGAGTCAAGACTCTTAAACCCACCTTCTAGATTATTAACCCATATTAATTCATTTTGAGATAAAAATTTCATCAAAACTCATGGATAACGGGCTGTTAACGCCGCTTAACCTCGCACGTAACCTCCCGCAATCAACAAAATCAAAACCCACAAAATCCGCTACTTCATTCTCTACGAAGCGGACAAATCGCTCTCCAAATCCAAATCAAACCAAAAATCCACAAAATTGAAGCTTTGTGAGAAGTCATTGAAGCCTTAATCGAAGCTATTGAAGCCTAATTTAGTTTGATGAGGAGAAAACGGGGCGGCTAGGGCGATTTAAAGAGCGAGAGATTTTTGGCCGCTTTTGGCCGAAATTTTGCTGACGGCAATGGCATTGCAGCCGGCAATGGCATTGCAGCCGGCGCCTAGGCTTGGGGGATCTTTGCGTGGGGTGGGGAATGTTGTGGGTTCGGATTTACAGCAAGGAGGTGGAATTTTGTTATTATTTGTTAATGTGGTTAAGGACCTGTTTCAGCTCCTATAACCCTTGTTATAGGACCTGTTCTAGTGTGATTTTAATTTCTAGGTTACTTGCTTCATATTGTTTGTGTTTGATAATGTGGCAAATAATCTATTACATGTCCTATAACCATTGTTATAGGAGTTGAAATAGTGTTCTTTTAATTTCTAGTTCACTTGCTTTATTTTATTTTGATTGTGAATTTGTTTGTTTGAAATAGATGTTGAATTTTGTTATTATTTGTTAATGTGGTAAAGGACCTGTTTCAGGTCCTATAACTCTTATTAAATGAATATTTTTTTAGTCAGAATTTTTGATTTTTTTTTATGAATAATTGTTGTTCTTTCCGTCTCAATTTTATTTACTTTTCATCACTTTCTTTGTTACTCATCTCGGCCCGTCTTTGTAAATCAAGTTGCAGGTCCTATATCACTTCTATATGATCATTCAAAGCTATAAGCCCTTTAATTGGTCCTATAGCAATTGGTATAGGACCTGGCAACATCATATACAAAGCTATAAGTCCTTTAATTGTTCATATAGCAATGGGTATAGGACCTGCCAACATCATTTACAAAGTTATAAGCCCTTTAATTGGTCTTATAGCAATTGTTATAGGATTTGTCAATATAATATACAAAGCTATAAGACCTTTAAATGGTCCTATAGCAATTGGTATATGACCTGTCAATATCATATACAAATCTATAAGCCCTTTAATTGATCCTATAGCAACTGGTATAAAACCTGGCAACATCATATACAAAGCAATAAGACATTTGAATGGTCCCATAGCAATTGGTATAGGACCTGCCAATATCATATACAAAGCTATAAGCCACTTAATTGGTCCTATAGCAATTGGTATAGGACCTGACAACATTGTATACAAAGCTATAAGCCCCTTAGTTGGTTCTATAGCAACTGGTATAGGACCTGGCAACATCATATACAAAGCTATAAGCCCTTTAATTGGTCCTATAACAATTGGTATAGGACCTGGCAACATCATATACAAAAGAAGCCCTTTAATTGTTCCTATAGCAATGGGTATATGACCTGCCAACATCATATACAAAACTATAAGCCCTTTTATTGGTCCTATAGCAATTGATATATGACTTGCCAACATCATATACAAAGCAATAAGAACTTTGAATGGTCCTATAGCAACTGATATATGACCTGGCAACATCATATACAAAGCTATAAGCCCTTTTATTGGTCCTATAGCAATTGATATATGACTTGCCAACATCATATACAAAGCAATAAGAACTTTGAATGGTCCTATAGCAACTGATATATGACCTGGCAACATCATATACAAAGCTATAACCCCTTGCTATAGGACCAACTAAAGGACCAATTAAAGGGCTTATTGCTTTGTATATGATGTTTCCAGGTCCTATACTCATTGCTATAGGACCAATTAAAGGGCTTATAGCTTTGTATATGATGTTGTCAGGTCCTATACCAATTTCTATAGTACCAATTAAAGGGCTTATAGATTTGTATATGATGTTGGCAGGTCCTATACCAATTCCTGTTAAATAATCATGTGAAGTGCAGATTAAATTTTAAAGGGTATTTAAGGTACATTCAAAGGTTTAGCTTGTTCTAAATATGTCTCAACCCGATTCTGCTTGATGTGATCAACTTGACATTTGACAAACATTTTCTGCGAAAATCGCAGATAATCACTAGAATTCATAGCTGGCAATTAAGATCAAAGTTGAAATAGTTGATCATACAATCATTATAATATCCAACACACAACATCCCAAACATGTTTCACCAGGAAAGAATGAGACTCCAGCTTTTGTATATCACTGATTGAGTACAGCAATTCAAAAAACACATATATTAGAGACAATCCAAATTATGGTTGCATTTCATTATCTGTCAAAAACAAATAATACCCACATTAAATTAATCATTTATCTCTTTTTTAATAACAAATCCTTCAAAACCCCAAATCTGGACATAAATCAAAGCAATAAAAGAATACAAAATCCATTAAAAAATCATTAAAATCTCAGATCTGATCGGAGAAGGGGTAGAAGAAGAGAAGACGTTGCTTGAACGGTGGCGGACATGGACGGTGACTGTGAGAGGGTGAGGGCGACGAGACAAAGAAGATGGAAGAACAAGAAAAGGTTAGGGTCAAATAGGGGAAGCGAGAGAGAGGATGGCATGGGGTGGCGAGGGCGGCGTGGGGAAAGTGGGAGGGGGATGACATGGACGCGGCTCATTGCGGTGGAAAAGGGAGGCGGGCCTGAGTGAAGAAGAAGGGGGAGGGGAAAATCAAATTAAAACAGCAAGTTAACGGCGTCTGTATCTCAATTTGTCCGGTATATAGCATTTTGGGATTTAAAGGGATTTTGATTTGAAATATAAAAGGGAATTGTCTTTTTTTATTTGGGTTGGGTTTTTTTTTGTTATGATTTGAGAAATGCTGGTAAAGAGGAATTTTTCCTTTAATGTTTCAACTTTTCTTTTTGATCTATCTCTAAGATTTTTACTTACTTTATTTCTAAAATGGTAAATAATTATTTTTTCCACCCATTCTCTCTCCTATTTTACTTTTATACACACAACATCAATCAACTTACTATTCCTCCCGCTCATTTTCTTTCTTATTTAATTTTTTCATACTCACAATATTTCACCACAACATCTTTACTATTCCCTCCACTCATTCTCTCTCCTAGATTATTTTAATACTCACATCACCATTATAATTTACTATTCTCTCCACTCATTCTCTCTCCTATTTTATTTTCACACTCACAACACTTTCAATATAATACTTCCTCCTTAATTCAATTCCCGTGCATTGGCAAAAGTCTATATTAATATGGGACGGAGGGAGTATGTATCAAAATTAAATTTTAATATCTGTAGCAAATTTGCTTCCTTTGTTAATACCTTATTAAATTTTGATATTTTTTTCATTGTTGGAGTTGCTAATATCTATACACATGGGTATTATTAATAGAATCTTAAAAATTATTTATTTTTCACTTAATTAATCTATTCTATTAATTTAAATTCAGTAAATAAAGGCGTCAAACAGAATATAAACATAAATATGATTTTATTTGACTCACTTTTTTTTTTTTTTTTTTTTTTTGAGGCTTGCCCATCTCGAGTCAAGCCCCCTTTTTTGTGTAAATCAATTTACTAACAAGTCCATCAATTCTCTGAAATTCCCTTAAAATTCCCCCAGAGGCGCCTAATATTAACTAGGGAGGGATAATCATCCACTCTAACCATTGGGGGGAGTCGAACCCAGGACCTCCGTGTTGGTGTTCCAGTGCTC
Source organism: Adenophora triphylla var. japonica (assembly GCA_022495995.1). Taxonomy (NCBI): domain Eukaryota; kingdom Viridiplantae; phylum Streptophyta; class Magnoliopsida; order Asterales; family Campanulaceae; genus Adenophora; species Adenophora triphylla. The sequence continues at coordinate 68,201 of JAFEMH010001449.1, forward strand.
TGGCCATCAGGTCAAGTCCTGATGGTTGTATTTTCTTTGTTCCAGGTTAAACATTTTTTTAATTATCAAACTATGATAATGTTCTTGCATATTTTAAGAAAATGTAATATCGATATAATTTATAGTAAGAAATTTGAAATTGTAAGAATATATAATTAATAAATTATCATTTTCAAACTTTTTACATGAAACAATTTCATAATTAATAATCCAACTTTTATATACTCCCTCCGTCCCACAATTTTATGGACTTTTGCAAAATGCACGGGAATTAAGGAGAAATTATTATATTGAAAGTGTTGTGAGTGTGAAAATAAAATAGGAGAGAGAATGAGTGGAGAGAATAGTAAATTATAATGGTGATGTGAGTATTAAAATAATGTAGGAGAGAGAATGAGTGGAGGGAATAGTAAAGATTCTTTTCCATTTTGGAAAAGTTAGATATTATTGTGGGACGCCCAAAATAGAAAGTTTACATATTATTGTGGGACGGAGGGAGTATATATATATATATATATATATATATATATATATATATATATATATATATATATATATATATATATATATATATATATATGAGTGGATAAATATGACAAAACCAACATACCTACAATCTCTTACTTTTTTTTTTATATACCCAGGTTCCCAGCTTTGTCGAACTATGTTCTGGGCCATCAGCCACCAGCCCCTTAGTGACTGGCGGAGGTAAACCGCGGGATATGCCCGAGATAGTCAGGGGGCAGCACCCCTTATACTCATGACCCCAAAGAAGCCCTCATATACAGGACGCTTATATCACTCTTACTTAATTATATACAATCTGTGAATATTATGGTGATGAATTTGGCCTCCTCTCAAATATACTCCCCTTTTCTATTGTGGTAACATTTAATTGGTATATATGTAAAAAGGTAATGTTAAAGGCACAAAAGAAAATCAAAAAATTTTGCTCGCAAAATGAGTTGACGATATTGTATTGATTTTATTGATAATGGACCCACTGCACTCTAATTAAAAACATCAATAAAATCATTATATCTTGTATTTTATGGGCAAGATTTTGTTAATATTTTGTGCCCCTAATATTATCCATGAAAAAAATCCACTACCAACTATAAAATATTTGTGGTTAATATAATAGGATCACGCTCCAATGAGAACCGTGAGAACCACTTGTATATACAGTAGATATTTAGCTACTGTATACATATACAATAGACTGTATACATATACAGTAGATACTTAGCTACTGTATACAAGTGTATACGTGTGGTTATACACTTGTATACCGTAGATACTTAACTACTGTATACATATACAGTAGACTGTATATGTATACAGTAGCTTAGTATCTACTGTAAACAAGTGTATACAAGTGGTTCTCACGATTCTCATTTTGTTATGGTTCTCATTTGAGCACCTGCCTAACATAATAAATATAAAGATATTTAAAGTTATTCGAGGAATATAGGTCATATAGTAGTTAACAATGAAGTTTTAAATTTGTGCACTATAAATAGTTCATATGTTTTTGTTACATTATATATTCCTTTCGTCCTATTGCAAAAGGCAAAAAATAAGATTGACACAATAGTTAAGAAAAGTATATGGTGAAGTAAGTGTCGTGACTATGAAAAGTGGGATAAAAGAGAGAAATTAGGGTAACAAATAGTAAGTGAATAGATGATGCGGATATGATAAGAGAATGTGCAATGACGCTCACCAAGTGAAAATTGGGAGCGAAAATTCGTTGAACTGCTGCAATGGTGAGCGAATTTTCGCTCAGACCCTGAGCAAAAATGTTTCGCTCAAAGTTTGAACGAAACTGTTTCGCTCAAAGTTTGAGCGAAAATGTGTTCGAACCCAAAACGGATTAAAAGTTTATTTTTAATTTTGATTTACCCAAACAACATCGTTTATGCAATATATCAAAAAAGTTTATAGTTTTTTTCGCCTATAAATAGAGCCTAATATTGTATAGGTTATTCACGCATCTTCTTCCCTACTTTCTCTTTTCAAGCTTAAGTTAAAAAAAAACTTTTGAGTTTTTTATTATGGATAATTACGGAAATAATTCCGGATATAATTTTAATCAAGGTTGACTCGAAGAAATGTTGGTTACTGATCCAAATTTTACAAGCAATTACCGTCAAAAACAACTTTCAAAACTACTCCCAAAGCTCAAATCCTATCAACTTCTTCCAAAACTCACCCCGTGATTTTAATTATCTGCTAAACACTCATACATCTTATGGCTTTGGAATGCCAAAGCTTCACTCCTGAGTCGTAGAACACTGAATTTGTTCCAGAGACACAAGAAGAAGATGAAGGAGGCAAAGAAGAAGAGGTTATACCAGCACTGATGTAATAATAGGTATCAATCAAAAGTATGAGAAGTTGTGGGGTACTGTAAAGGCAAGGTACGATACGACACATCAACAAAAGCCATTAGAAATTGGCGAAATCAGTAAACTTGTTTGCTGCGATGTACGATAAAGAAATTAGATGAAAGGGGAGTGGATACAATGAACAAGACGTTCGATGTGAGGCTAAACAACTGTATGAAAATCACGAAAGCAAACCTTTTAAAGATGAGCATATGTGATTTATGCTGAAGAACTATCCCAAATGGGAGCAACGGATTCAGACTACCACCGTGGGTAGTAGAAAGAAAAAGGCTGAGGTCTTTCGTCCCATTCGTGTGGAGAGTGACAATGACAGTGCAGGTAGCGACAAAAGGTTAAAGCTAAACGAGATGGGAGGTTACGCGGCAACGGAAAGTGATGATGCAGACACCGTTCAATTACGAGAGCGACCACCGGGGAAAAAAGCAGCGAAGGCAGCGGTATCAACCGGAAAGAAGGGGTATTCAAGTGGAGGGTCTTCAACTTCTGAAGTAGTAGAGGCTTTTACTACTCGACTCCAGCTACTCCCTGACCAACACCCAGCAATTATTGAACTGAAATGAGAGAAATTGGAGCATTTGAAAAACAAATACTTTATGAAGAAAATGTTGGCCAAATGAGCTTTACTTGGAAAGCTACTTGAAAAGACGATATTGTCCCAAGAAGAAGAGGAGATGAAGGCACGCTTAATGAGCGAGTTGAAGGATTTTTAGTCGGTTTAAGTTTGCTTTCTTTAATTATCGTAGTGTGGTGTTTCTTAATTCAGTATTGTGTTTAAATTTATTGTATTATTGTTTTTAAATTTCTGTATTGTGAAGTAGTTTGTTATGAATAAATGTGTGTTCTTTGTTACATATTGTGTCTTGTCAAATCAAATGAATGACATTTGTAGTCTAGTTGGTCAATAAATGAATGGCATCAGGAAGCTGGTTATTATCATGAAATCTAGTTCTTTTGTCCATACACATATTGTATAATCTAATCAAGTTTTTTAAAAAAAATTGGATACTAGTATACCAATAGATGGAAAAACTCTGAACAAGTTCACATGCGTAGTGTATGATTTGTCACGGTCAGCTTTAATTTTAATTCATCTTCATTATTTGTCAAGAGTCAGGAATTCAATAAATTATAGCTGTTAAAGTTGATTTGTCATATCCAACTTGATGTTTATTTATCAGTGTTTTATATAAAAAATGCAATTACAATAAAATATAATTTAAAAAAATATATTTTGTAATGTGAACAAATAAAAAAACTAATTTATAAATAAAATAAATATTTTATTTATTAGTTATAAAAATGTTTTGAGCAAAAATTTCGCTCACCACTGCAGGATATCAGTTTATGTGAGCGAAAATTCGCTCAAACACCAGTTTCGCTCATACGGTGAGCGAAAATTTCGTTCACCATTATGCATGCTCTAAGTGGGTCTCATGAATAAACAATTGTTAAAAAAACTTTCCTTTTACGCTTATATCTTTCGTAATAAGACATCAAAATGGAGCTTTTGTACTTTTTATTTTTGTAATATAACGAAGGAAATATTTATTAACAAGATTTTACACAGTAGTGCAGAAACAAATTTAATGCAAAGCGATTCCGATTCATTGTTATTATGAAGAAGATAACTTATTGAGCTTTTAGCATGTTTGCTCCCCGGTTAAGATTTACACTGAGATTTTGTTTATAGATTTTTCAAGAATAAAATCATTTAAAATTGACTGTTTAATTTGCATAAATACGAAAAAAGATATATTTCCTAAAAATAAAATAAAAAGTGATCACATACCATAGGGATAGTCCATAAAGCTATAAAAGGAGGGATCCGGTGCCTAGTATCCGGACGTACAGTTTTAACGCACATTTGATTTTGTCTGTTTATTTTATTTTAGATGATTATATATTCAATGGTTTATTTAAAAATGTTTTAGACATTTTGTATACTTGCGAACTTTAATTTTTGTTTTTATTTTATTGTATGATCTTAACATTTTAATCTTCTCCTATTTGATTTGTCACATTAGGTAAGATCTTACAATCAATAAAAATGACTTGCACTTTAGTTAAGTTTGTGTCACTATGATCCTAATATATGACTTAGAATCAACTAATAATCTGTAACTAACCGAAAGAATTTTAGATAGGACTGTAAGCATTTGTGTGGCAACTTATGCGTACAGTTACTCACACAAATGTCAGCACAACTGTCTAAACAGATTGGACAATTAAATAACTTACACAAACAGAATTAAATACAGTGAAATAATAAACACTTCAGCAAGAACTTCTTATTGGGAACCTTTTCACAAAAACCACAACCTTGTTAGAGAATAGGTTGCAAAGTAAACACTTAGGGCTCGTTTGGTAGGCCGATAGGATTAGCATGTATTAATAGGGAGGAGGTTATTAATCCAGGGATTAATAATACCACCATTTTTTTAGGATACATAAGAAGGGAATAAAAGATGTTCAGATGTTTATCTGGGTTGTACTTTGGATAATTACTACGGTTGCATTTAATCTATCAAACATAATTTTATTGTACTATTAATCCTATCCGGTCATTTATCGACCTACCAAATGGACCCTTACAATGAAAATAATACAATATTACGTGATGATGCCAAAATCGTCAAAACAGCCCAAATCCAAGCGTCGAGTGCTCCGGCGATTGCAAGGCCTGAAAATAAGAGAAAACACGTAAACTAAGCCGGGGCGGATCCGGCTAAAGGCCCTCCGGCGTGAGAGTAAGTTCACGGTTGATATTAGAGAAATCAAATTGACAGAGTTTCTCCAATGTAAAAAGTAACGTACCGAATAATGAGTCATGGGGCTTGTATTTATAGGAATGGATAGATAGAATCCATGTTGGAATGAACTTGTAAATAGATAAGATATAATCTTAAGAGAATTATATCTGTTAAGGAGTCATTGTTTGACTTGAATTGCTATTGGTAATTGTAATCTTGATGGGGTTACAACTGTATAATCCTTGTTGAATAAGGATTGTAACTGCTAGCCGGAACGCCGAGGAAGGCAAATGATTTTCCTCGGCCTTTGGCAAATAAGCCGAGGAAAATGACTTTGTTTCCTCGTCATTTTGTAAATGGCCGACACAGAGATATGCCGGGGAGAATGATTTTCTTTCCTCGTCACTTGCATATATGCCGAGCAAATAACTTCTCTTTCCTCGGTAATTCCGATATGGCGGCCCAAAAATGATGATAGAAGGCCGAGATAAATGTTCCTCGACATACGAGGAAGATCTTACTCGGCCCTAATACTTCATAATTAGACAACATCCACTGCCCAATATAGTTGGGCCCAAGTTCGGGCAAACCCATGTTCGTTGCTCGGTTTATACCGTTCAGTGGCCCCCAACTTTCTAGCTTGGCTTAGACGAGTAGAAAGTTAGCTCAAGCATCGGCATATGGAATACGAACAGGTTTGACGCGTGTCCTTGGTTGGTAACTGACGGTTGCTATTCTGATGATGACTTGGGGCCCACCAGTCTTGTCACGCCTTGATAACTGTGTTTAGCATTTAATTCTTGGGGCGCCTCACCCGAATTTACACTTTACCCATAGGTCGACCCAATTTGGGGAGGTATAAAAGCTAAAACCCCTTTCATTTTACTCTTTACAAACCCCAAGCAATTGAGAGCATTTGGCAAGAAATCACCGCTAAACAAAAATAGCGATCTTGAACCCGGGCCTCCTGGCAGAGCTCTATTTTTCCTGGCGAAGTTGCATTCTCGCAGCTGATTCCAATCGTTCTTGTAAACTCAGGTATGACTTTCTTCCCTTCTCACGAACTCCTTTCCTTCTTTAGCGTCTTCTAGGGTTGTTAGGAGAAATCATATGTGAATCAAGAACATGAACCGCCATTATTGAAGATTCAATCTTTTCTTCAAGAATTTTTGTTTCAACTCTCAAAATTTCAAATTTTTGATTTTCTTTGTATCTTGTTAAACTTCTTTGAATATTGAATGAACTTCCCCTTTTTAATCTTTGATTCACCTTAGAAATGGCTCGTTCTTGGGACCATTCCCCCCGATTCCGTTATGGATATCATACGGGCAATCTGAGGGTTTATCGACGAGAAAGGGGTCCATGGTTGATGCTGAACTTGGATGATATAAGCAAGCAGTTGAGGGGTTATGGTCGCTCTCGTTTATTCATCCAATACCCGGATTCCACAAGAATAGATAGGATTGATTCCGGTACTTCCAAATATTATAGTGTTTGGGGATAGGGCTGAGATGGTGGAGCACATCGAACTGTTTTACCCGGCCTCCAATCGCGAAATGCGTGAGCGTCTGAGAGGTACGGCCCCCTCCTCGGCCTTATGAAATGACGAGGAAGGAAATCTTCCTTCCTCGGCCTTATGGAATGACGAGGAGGGGAATCTTCCTTCCCCGTCATTTAATCAGCCATTGACGAGGTAAATAATTTTGTCTCCTCGTCCTTATGCAGATATGACGGGAAGAGAAGGAGAGCCCTCCTCGTCTACTCAAATAGTTAATGCCTTCGTTGAAGGTGCGCAAGCTGATGCCCGCCTTGTCCGAAGAAGAGGCCGAGGAGCAGGTAGCCGAGGAAAGCAAATCGAGAGGGCACCAAAACCTGGGGATCCCATGGTTGAGAGGCTGCACACCAAGTACAAAGTGGATCGTGCTGAATATAAATTAACTTATATGGGCAAGATCGAGCCGAAGACGGAGAAAGAAGAGACGGCCTTCTATTATAGCCAAGATTACGTCCATTTTTATTTCAAACAGTTTCAACAGGGACTCCGTCTTCCCTGCACCCTTCATTTGTGAGTTTTTGGATGATGTAAAGGCAGTCGGCCATGCAGAGCCAATGGTACTAGGGTTCTGGTTAGCTTCATCATCCTTTGCCGTAGTTTAGGCTATGAACCGACCATGGGAGCCTTCCGTCACTTCTACATTGTCCAAGTCATCAAGGAACAATGGCTTGTAGTTATTAGGAGTGCCAATAGGAAACCCAAGTTGCTTCTTCCCATGTCCAGTAAAGTTCCAGGCTGGGATAACCACGTTATCCGCGTTGAGAGCCGCCAAGGCTGGGAGTTCCAATCTCCTTGTGATGATCCAACCTCCTCCTTTGCCGTCCAACAATACGGGTGGACCAAAGATTTGATCAAGCCGTCTGGAAGAGTTTGCCAGGGTAGGGTCCTGGATTGGAAGCAAGTTGAATCCTCGGATCATTTCTATATCCGCAGGGATTGATGCCGGGAACGAGGACGGGGTGGCTCCCCTCGTCAATGTTAAAAGAGGGCGTCGCTTCAACGATTGGACGGTACATCCAGGCTTCGTATTCCACGAGGATTGTATTAGGTGCCATGATGAGCGTCCCCGTGACCAATGTATTGGAGCACCTAACATTGTTGGACGTAAATTTTTATCTTGGACACTTGTAATTTTTGCGTCATATTATTTTGCTCATACTTGACCTTGAATTTCCTTGCCCGTACTTGACCATTTCTTCCTTGTCTTTGCTGCATTTAATCGCCGAGGAAGAAGCCGCCTCAAATGGAGAGACTTAGTCCTCAAGAGCTCGTGAAGAGGAAGAGGAGGTTGAGCAAGAAAGCCGCTCCGACAGAAGGAGGGAGGATGCTAATGCACGTAACCTCATCCTTAATGTTCAGATCGACCCAACCCCTTCCCCTTAAATCGCACGGAAGTGGATGCCGAGGAACCTACACGATAATCAAACCAACCCATCAACTGTAGAGGGCATAGCCTCCATGTTGATGCCGAGGAAGAGGCAACCGAGGAAGCTAACCTCGTCCAAAGGAGGTCAGCTCCAAAAAGAACTCCAAGTGCCGCCGCCGAGGAGCCGGCGGCCAAACGGGCAAGCGTCGGTGCGGCCCGAAGTTGATGCTCCCCTCCCTTGACCGTTCAGTCAGTCAAGACTGTTGAAGAGGCCGACGAGCTGGCCAAAAGCATGTCCCTTGGTATTCCTCGTCTTAGGGGACTCCCCCTGTTGGCAAGGGAGGGACCCTTGGTGAGATTGGGCCGAGCTCCTATCCAAAGGGCTATGGACGAGGATGCTTATGAAACCCTTTACAAAGAGGGTCCTAACGAGGATACTGTGCTTTGCCACAAGGGACTCTTGATCGCCGAGGTAAATGTTGATCCCTTTCTGGGTTATTGTCTTTGATATTGGATTTGTCTTCTTAACGATGATTTATCTTTCAGTTGGCTTCAGTCACGGCGTACGAGAATGTGCTGGCCAAGAAGAAGACAAGGCGCCTGAATGAGGCCAAGGCGGCTCAAGCAAAGAGCGAAAAAGAAAAGTCTTCCTTGGCCAAACTTTTAGAAGCCAAGGATGCTGAGCTTGCAGCGGCCAAGGCCAAGGTTGAGGCCGAGGTAAAAAGGGCCGAGGAAGAAAGGTCAAAAGCCGAGGAACATCTCCTACTCAAAATGAAGAGCTTGCCCAGGCCAAGGAAGATAAGGCCGAGCCTGCACTAAGGCCGATGAAGCCGAGGCCAAGCCGAGGACTCGGAAGCTACCCTTCCACTAGGGAGGAGGAGGCCGTAGCTCGGTTCAAGGAGAGCTCGGCTTTCAAAGAACCGATGATGGCCCCGGCCTTCGAGAGGCCGCTGACGAGCAAACACCACCATGTTCGAGGATGGCTACCTCCACTTGGCCCGGAGCATTTTAGCCGATCCCTCCACCGGTCCGGACATCAACAAGATTGCCCGGCTAATTTGCAGGATCAATATGCCGAGGAGGTCGTGGCACTCCATCACTTGGGTCCCTTATTCCGAGAGCAACATGGAGCCGATGGCCGCCAAGGATGCCCATGCTTGCAGTGGAAGTGGAAGCCGCTTACGTTGTCCCCGGCAATATTAAAGACCTAGTGGAGGCGATCCAAGACGCCGACGAGCCTGAGGACCTAGAGGCCGAGGTAAGGTTAACAGCCGAGGAAGCTGATGCCCAAGCCCATCAAACGACCCTTCCTCCTCCTGGCTCCATTAATACCCTGGCTAGAAGAGCCTTTTGAGGATGCTCAGCCTTAGGATAGTTTTTCCTTTTTTGCTTTTTTGTAATAGACAATAGGATCTTGTAATTTCCATTTGAATATCAATGAAAAATCCTTTGTCATTATTCGTCACTTTACCGACTTGGTTATATTTTGGTATGCTATGCACTAGCCTTAGGAAGGTGGGATCCGAGGAAGGTCCCTTGTTCCTTGTGGAGCAGTGGTTAGGCCGAGGAAGATTCCTCACCGTAACTATACTCGTACTTCATTTGGGCCGAGGAAGTTTTCCTCGGCTTTGAATCGTTGTAATCTGAATCGAGTAGATTCATGGTAGGAGGTTTATCAAGCCATTAGGCCGAGGAAAGTCCTCGGCCTTGGTCGTTAGTCTCCTAAGTCAAGATGGACCCTTGACCTGGAAGAGTTGTAAGCCATCGTGTCAAGGTGGTTCCTTGGTCTGCCGCTTGGTATCCTGAATCAAGGTGGGCCCTTGACAGATATATTGAGTGCCATCGTGCCAAGGTGGTCCTTGGTCTTGGCAGTGTGTAGGCCATCGTGCCAAGGAAGATCTTGGTCTGCCGCTGGGTAAGCCATCGTGCCAAGGAGGACCTCGGGTCTTGGCAATTGTTAAGCTATCGGCCAAGGAGGATCCTTGGTCTTGGCGGTTAAGCCATCAGGCCAAGGAGGACCCTTGGTCTTGGCAGTTGGTAAGCCATCAGGCCAAGGAAGATCCTTGGTCTTGGCCGCCGTAAGCCATCAAAGCGCGAGACCTCGTCTTCGCAATTGTTAAGCCATCGTGCCAAGGAGGACCCTTGGTCTTGGCCGTTGGTAAGCCATCGTGCCAAGGAGGATCCTTGGTCTTGGCGCTTGTTAAGCCATCGGGCCAAGGAGGACCCTTGGTCTTGGCAATTGGTAAGCCATCGTGCCAAGGAAGATCCTTGGTCTTGGCTATTTGTATCGGAGAATGCGAGGTAATGTCCTCATCTTCCTGTGTCTTGGGGTGAAGAGGCGATAGTTGCTTTGCATGTTGGAAGAAACCGCTTTCATAGAATCAAGTGCGATTACATAGAACCGCGATCCTATCAACTAAAAAGACAAAAAGAAAACAAAAGACCGAAAATAAGAGACCGAAAATAAAGAGCTAATCTATTGCGTAATAAACTAGACTAGTGATAATATTTTCTAAGGTTGTCGGAATGCCATGGATGCTTGAGATCCTTCCCCTCCTTGGTCCTCAATCCGCAGGTCCCTTCTCGGATGACTTGAGTGATGATATATGTGGACCTTCCCAATTTGGGGAGAGCTTGTTACGTTCGCCTTCCGACCAGCCGGCTTCGATCTTTCTAAGTACCCAATCACCAACTTGGAATACTCTTTTGATGACCCTCTTGTCGTGATATGCCTTGGTCCTTTGCTTGTAATTCACCATCCTCATCTGCGCAGCCTAGTCGTTTTTCATCTATCGTGTCCAGGTCTAGGAGCCTATCGACCTTGTTGACTTGCTCATCATAATGGGAGTTCCTTACCGTAGGGATGGCCATCTCTGCTTTGGTGCCGTAGCCTCGGAACCGAAGGTTAGTGCGAATGGGGTTTCCCCGGTTGGCCCCAGGGTGGTTGTGCGAACACCCCGTAAAGCTAGGGAAGTTCGTCCAACCATCTACCCTCGCGTCCTTCAAGATTCTTGGTGAGGGCGGTTAGGACCGGTTGTTGGCGGCTTACGCTTGACCGTTTGCCTTGGGGTCTGCTAACTGAAGATTTTGCATGGCGTACTTTGACTCTTCCCAATTCGGTTGTAAATGCCGTGGAGAATTGGAGGCCATGGTCGAAACAATTGTATGCGGAAGGCCAAATCTCGCACCCGGATGTTGTCATGAACAAAGTTGATCGCGTTCTCTTCCGTTATCTTGGCCAATGCCTTCGCTTCTATCCACTTGGAGAAGTAATCAACAGCCTACTATCACGTACTTGCAATTACCACGGGCGGGTGGGAAGGGTCCAATGAGGTCGATTCCCCACATATCAAATGGCCACGCAGTATTACAAGTGTTTGCTCGACCGCAGTAGTCTTGGAATGTCGTAGAACCTTTGGCATTTGTCACATTTTCGAACATCGGCATGCGCGTCTTCCCTTAGGTTTGGCCAGTAGTAACCTAGCGCTATGATTTTGTCGGCTAAGGTTCGGCCCCGGAGTGTCGCCGCAAACACCTTCATGTACTTACGCCGGGGAGGTTCTCGGTTTCCTTGGGATAGACACACCTTAGTAGGGGCTTCGTGAAAGACCTTCGGTAGAGGACTCCGTTCATCACCACGAATCTTGGAGACCTCTTCTTGATAAGCTTGGCTCTAGCATCATCTTACGGGAGTTTCTCCTTCTCAATGTATTCGATGTAGTCATCGATCCGGCATCTCTCTTCCTCGTCCGGAAAGCATGACTTGTAATCTTTCATACGCGAGGTTCCTCGGCATAAACTACATATGGGTTGGTCTCAGAAGGAAGCTCACATCCATGGTGGCTAGTTTGGAGAGAACGTCTGCGACTTGGTTGTCTTCCACTTCCTATCTGCTTGAGCTCGAAAAATTCCATTTTCTTCGTCATATCTAGGACCGAGGTCTCTATACTTGGCAAGGGTGACATCTTGAGTGTTATATTCTCCTTTCACTTGTTTGACAACAAGCTGGGAGTCACGAAAGCGGCCACCTTAGTTGCTCCATAGAAGGAGGCCAACTCAATGCCAAATATGAGAGCCTCGTATTCGGCTTGGTTGTTAGAGGCGAGGAAACTGAAGCGAATGGCATCTTGTATAGTATATTCTCATACAGGCTTGCTAGTACTACTCGGCTCCGCTTCTTTCCTTGGTAGCCGATCCGTCCGTATACGGGATCCAACAGGTTGGATGGGAGTTGATGGGAGAGTCTTTTTCCTCCGGCGCGTTTTGCTTAGGGAGGTGGGGAGATGCCACCCATAAAGGCGATCTCGACCATGAAGTCAACCAAAGGCCGTGCTAAGAGGGTCTTCCTTGGTTGGTAAGTGATATCAAACTCCGTTAGAGCGATTGACCAATTAAGGAGACGTCCCGAGCCGTCCAACTTGTGAAGGATTTTCTTCTTGATGGTTCATTGGTGTAGACGGTGATAGGGTGTGCGAGAAAAATATGCACGCGACTTCCTTGAAGCAATGACCGGTGCGTATGCTATCTTCTCCACATTAAAATATACGCTTTCTACATCGGACGAGCCTTTGAGACATAGTAGACGGGCTTCAATTCCTTCATCCCTTTCGAACTAAGACAGTGGGACGGCGTGATCGATGTGGCAACTAGGAAGACGTATAGCATCTCACCGGTAGTCGGATCGCTAAGCAAGGGAGGGGAACCCCAAGTACTCCTTCAACCTGAGGAATGCTTCCGAGCATTCGGGAGTCCGGGAGAAGCTCTTGGTGCCCTTCAATACCTTGAAGAAAGGCGATGACTTTTCGGCGGATTTGGCGATGAATCTTCCAAGGCGCAATTCTTCCATTAAGTCTTTGGACCTCCTTGATGGTGGTAGGTTCCTTCATGTCAATGAGCGCCTTGATCTTTTAAGGTTTGCTTCAATCCCCCTTTGGGAAACCATGAAGCCCGAAATTTCCTGCAGAACTCCGAACACGCACTTGCTTGGATTCGGCTTCATGTTGTTGGTTCGGAGATTGTGAATGGTCTCTTCTAAGTCGGGAACGTGGCTGCCTTCCTTGGTCTTTATGACCATGTCATCAATATAAGCCTCCATGTTTCTACCTATCGACTTGCAAAAACTTGATTTACCATCCGTTGGTAAGTGGCACCAGCATTCTTGAGCCCAAAAGGCATCATGATGTAGCGTAAATTCCCCACAGGTGTTTGAAAGGCGATCTTCTCGATGTCTTCTTTCGCCATTTTTATCGATGATAGCACGAGTAGGCATCTAAGAAGGCTGAGAGTTTGGTGTCCGAGAAATGGAGTCCACTAACTTGTCAATTCTGGGAGAGGATAGGCTGTCCTTGGGGCAGGCTTTGTTTAGATCAAGAAAGTCATGCACATGCGCCATTTCCCATTTTGCTTCTTCACCATAACGACATTAGCCAACCAGACGGGGTATTTGACTTCGCGAATTATTCCGGCGCTGAGTAATTCTGCACCTCTTCTTTTATAGCTTCCTCCTTGTCCCTTGCAAAATTTCTCCTCGTTTGGGAGATGGTCTTCGCTAAAGGATCAACTTCTAAGCGGTGGAGGGCTACTTCTTCATTGATCCCCTCATGTCTTCGACTCTCCAAGCAAAGACGTCGAGACTCGTTTTTTCAAGAGGGACATGATTCTTTCTTTCTCTTCTGTGATAGGCGGCCTCCTAGCTTGATTTTTTGTTCGGGATAGTCGGGATTAATGACTACCTCTTCTAGCTCATCTACGGGCTTCATTTCTGGTCCGTCTCGAAATTCCGGGGATTCGATGATGATCTCTACGATTCTCCTCCCTTCATTGTCGTTTACATTGAGGCCTTCTTCCTCCATAAGTTTATCGATGTACGGAAGATCGTTCTTCCACGAGTCATGGTTGGCCCCCGAGTTACGGTCATTTACGAGAATGGGTTCTTCCTCGGAGATGGGTAGAACTATGCCTTGGTCATCCGCAGGTTTCTAGGACCATAGGCTCTTCTTCCCGGTGTGGGTAGAGTTATGCCTTGGTCATCCACAATTTCTAGGACCATAGGTTCCTCTTCCTCACTTTCCCATACTTCACGGATATAGTTCATTCTAGAGCTAGTGTCCGTGGTCTTCTGAGATTTGGTGATCTTGATGTTCTCCTCGGGCGTATCTATCTCCACGCTTTTTGACTTTTTCGGCTCTTGACAACATGTTCCAAGAAATCTTTGGGGTTGCCCTCACGCATCCTATGCCAAAGACGAGTGGGAAATTTAACTCGTTTGTGAGGAAGGGAGGCTACCATCCCAAGTTTGGCTTGACTTGGAATGCCGATAATCGCATGATAGTCACTAGTGAAATCCATGACTATAAAAGTGACAGTAGCTTTGGCTCGGAAGGGATGATCGCCGACTTCGAGTTCCAGCTTCTACGGTTCCCTTTGCTCCAACCTTATGGTTGGTGAATCCTTCAAGCCTTCCATGATATGGCTCTAGCGAAGTGTCTTTCAATCCCATTTGTTGGAAGGCTGAATAGTACAAGATGTCACGGAGGCCCCGTGTCAACAAGAAGTCTTTCGGATTCAACATTGTCAATTCGACCCTTGATGACCAATGGCCGCTCACGAGCGCTCGACTTCCCTGCCAACTCATTCGGAGAAAAACTAATGATTTCTTACGCTTTATGGATCCAAGCAGGGACATGGTATACTTTGCTTAGCTCGTGGATCGATCCCTTAGCTTTCTGGTGGAGGTCACCTCTTCACGGATCACATGTAGTTTAGCCACTAGGAGGCCTTCGATCTTCATCCTCACTCTTGGAGTCATCTTCACTCTCCTCTTGCTTTCGCTTTCGCTTGCCATCTTTCTTCATGACATAACGGTCTAACTTTCCCTCGTCAACCCATTGTTGGATTATCTTCTTAAGGGCCCAAAGAACCATCAAGTGGTGTGCCCGTTGTCCTTGTGAAAATCACAAGATTTGTTCTTGTTGCGGGGATACTTTGGGTTATCAGTCGGACGAGGTGGAGGAAGGTTCACCATCTGCATGATTTCGGAGATGGGCTTTGTAAGAGGGTGAACTCCAGCCTTCTCGGTGCTTCGGTTCTATTCTTTCCTTTCTTGCCGTTCCCATTGTCATTACGTCGGGAGTTAGTTGCTTCGTTCCGTCTTGTCGCACCCCTTTTCTTTGTCTTGTCCTCGGCCATGGAAATGGCATAAGCCACTTTGTATAATTCGGCCTTGGAGCCGGGTTCCCCTGGCCGAGAGTTCATAAATGAGGGGGCCAGATTTTAACCCAGAGTTGAAGCAAACTATGACCTCCCTATCAGTGAGGCTTTCTTCGACTTGATCTGCCATTTTTCGGAACCTATTGTAGTAGCTGAGGGTGGTCTCTCCTTTCCACTTGCTCAATGTTGGCCAAGTCGGTTAATCTCATCTTCCTTTTCCCACTCGTGGCAAAATGATCTAAGAACATTCTCCTCATGCCCCTCCAAAGAATCGATGCAACCTTTCTTGAGCTCACGGAACCGGGTCAAAGGCTGTTCCGGAAAAGGTGCTCGCGAAAGCTTTGCAGAGCAAGTCATCAGCGGTGGTGAGGAGATTCATGGTTTGTTCAAAACTTTGCACATGGTCCTTGGCGTCGGTGGTTCCGTTATATTTCTCGAAATTTGGGAGCTTGAGGTTAGGATGGGGAGGTGCAGCAGTTATCCTCAAGGAAAACGGACGTGTGGCCCAATCATAATCGTCATCATTATATTTCTTTCCCTCTCCATATCATCCAAATTTGTTTCAACAGCTCCCATTTAGACTTGACCACGGTTAATTAATCATGTTAACCTAAGCATAACCGCGGTTAACGTTGTAAATATTATTAACCGGATTTAACCGTTAACCGTTAAGTCACGGTTACGGTTAACCGGTTAACGGTTATCCGGTTAACCCTGCTAACCCTTAATAAACGGTTAATATTTTTTTTTTTTTTTTTTTTTTTTCAAAAGTTAAAAAGTTTGAATAACCATTAAAAAAAAATAAATATGTAACTGTATATGATCTAAAGTTAAAAAAAATAACTTTTTAATAGTTTTTTGAATAAAAAGTTAAGCTTTTAACACTCTTTTTGAAAAAACAGTTAAATATTTAACAGTTTCTGTTAAATATGTAACTGTATATGAACTGTTTTTTTTTTTTTTTGGATAAATAAAACTATTTTAAATAGTTGTTAAGACTAATATTTTTTGCAAAAAGTTATAGAAAAATAGGTATGAATTTTTAAAGAAATGAAAACTTAACGGATTTAAAAGAAACGGAAGTATATAAAAGAAAAAAGGGACGGTACCCTTAAATTTTATTAATTAAATTAAAATTACAAAGAGGGGGACAACCAACCTTACCCTTTTATAATTAAGGGGGGACATTTAGGAGCCTTACCTCATCCTAAAAACTATTACAATAATAAAATAAAATAAAATTATCTAAAAACCTAGTCTAATAAACTAAACATCATTTCTCACTCATCACTATCCACATCATATTGATAATTTGGATCTAACATATCCTCCTCATAAGGCTTATCTTGATCTCTCCCTTCCGCTCTAACCCAATCACCAAGTAATAATTGATTTTCCAAATTTTCGGTAGTTAATTGGGAACGCCTTTCATCTAAAACATTTCCTCCAATACTAAATGCCGATTCAACCGCCACGGTTGAGGCGGAAACCATAAAATTTCCTTCGCAAGTATTGAAAGTATAGGATAACTTTCGGCCCTTCTTGACCACCACCTTAAAATGTCAAACTCACTTGTTTGTGATTGATCATATTCAAAAGTGGTATTGAAGTATGTTTCTAACTCACTTGGAAGGCTAGAAGTAGTACTACCTCGAGGACGTTTTTTGTTATAAATATTTTGAAAGATACTATATGGATCCTCATTACTTAAACTAGCTTCAAAATCTTGAGAAGAACTTCCACACAAATTGAAACTTTGTTTGGTAAGTTTGATAAAACATTGATTAAATTAAGTTTATATTAAAAACCTTTTTTGAATATCACGAACGAGAGTAAATACGTGGTACTCTTTTTCCTTGGGGATTTAAACTCATTTGAATAAATCGTTCATAAAATGCACAATCCGCGAAATTAAAAGAAAGTCCTTTCACACATACGAATTTTGCCAATTCTTTCCTATAAACAAGATTATCAAATTTAAATAAGCAAGAAGACGAACCTTGGGTTTGGGTTGGATTGCGTAATTGAGTTTGAGTACTCGGATTTGTTAGCCTATCGGGATGTCGTGTCCGAATGTGGTACATAAATGACCCCGTCCCACCACCTTTTTGGAATTGGTAAATTTGTTGACAATAATTGCAAGTAACGGTAAAATTGTTGAAGTCGTCGGGGGTGATTTGCCTTTTTGTGAAATGGATGGTAAAAGTGTCGGATGTTGCTTCTCTAACACGTCCACCACCACGAGCTCCACCTCCGCCCCGCCGACCTCCCCTCCTCCTCCTAGCGTAGTAGCACCACTACTTGGAACGGTTTCTTCTTCATTTTGCGGAAAATCGTCAAAAAAACATCATTTAAAGCATCATTTGCGTCTACGGAGGAAGAACCAACATATTGTTCCTTATCCTTACCGGGTCTATGAGGTGAAGCCATTTTTGTGGTAGAAAAATTAAAAAAACGAAGTGTGTAAGTTAAAAATGGATGAAAGTGTAAAAAACGAAATTTCGTTAGAAAACTAGCGAAAATGCTATTGAAACTTAACGGAGAGTATGAGCTTTAGAGTATTTAGAGAGAGAGTAGAGAGAATTGAGGTGGAAATAAAATGGTAGGAGGGAGGTGATATTTATAGGTGAAGAATTTGTGAAATATATTTTTTTTTTTTTTTTTTTAAGAGACCCGTTAGAAAACTAACGGGTATAAGGCTTAAGTGCCGTTGCATTACGCTTACACTCTGCCTCCGCATGGACCAGGTCACCAGGCGGCCAGTTGGGCCAACGGTCATTTCTCCAACGCCCAAGCCCAGCGCTCCTCCACAACACAACGGCTATTTTTAAAAATTATAATCGGATATGCGGTTAACCGCCAGGTTAATTAACCGGTTAACTTAACGGTTAATTAGCAGAAGCGGTTATTGTGATTAAGTTAGCTTAGGTTAATTAACCGGCGGTTAACCGGCGGTTATCGGAGTCAAAAATTCTTAACCTTTGTTAACCTCGGATTCTGCGGTTGCTCGGTTAAGCCGGCGGTTAAGTCGGTTAGACGGTTAACGGTTTAGGCGGTTAAAATCCGGTTAATAACCTTACGGTTAGCCGGTTAACGCTTAACTTTGGACACGTCTACTCCCATTGCTTTGTTTCTATTTCCTTCTCACTGCTTGAGCGGAGCGTTCGTTGGGAACTGGGACTGACTTGGTTTTTAGGGCGATCATTTGCCCTACGCGTGCTCGCTTCCGTGTCGGTGGCCATCACGTCTGGAGGGCCTATCACGTCTTGGTTCCAGGTCTTGTGCGCAGTATCATCCTGTAGGGTTAAGGGTCCTTGGCTACAGCAAATTCTCGATGCCGAGGACGAGGAGAGTCCGGTCGAGCAGGGCGAGAGAATCGAGCGATAAGGACGAGGAGAATGCGGCCGACGAGCTCGAGGAGACGCAGGACGCCTAGGTGTCATGATGAGGCGGCCAGGGGGATAGGCGCCTATTCAAGCCGAGTCTTGTCCTTAGGTCCTTGGAGTTCACTTCCTCTTCCCTAGGAGTTATTTGGCTTCTCGGGTCGACCACGGGATCATACAGCTTCTTGTTATGCGAGGACGAGGAGAATCCACAGGATCCGGCATTGGTAGTTCAGCAGTCTTCGGGGAGGAGCACGATGCTCTCCTGTTCCTTTCTCGAAAGGTGGGCCCATTGATGGTACAATGAAGGGAGCCAATGGAATGATGCAGGTCCATTTGCAAAGAGCAACTTGTGTTTCATACATCCTTTGCAAAGTCTCCATTTGTTTGTGTAACAAAGAGCGTCGGTCAATCGGGTTGAGATCCTCTGCTTGACCGGCGTCGGCATTCTTTGTTTTCTTCCTTCTGCTTGCTTCCCACGAGCACGAGTAGGACGAGGAAGGTCATTGCCCTCTCCTCGGCATTTGCACGACCCGTGGAACGAAGAGTCATGGCAAGGGGAGGAATGGCATCGGCTTGAGGTAGAGGAGGAGGAGGAGGCGGTGGCTCCTCGGCTCCGTGTTTCCCCCATTCACTGGGTGGGATCCTCAGTTGTGACACTTGTGAATTGTCCGTCCATTATGATTCACAAAGATTATTAAATGCGAAATTTTCCAAAAATCACAATTTCACAGGAAAGGCAGAATTTATGGCTAAATTTAGAGTAAATTTTAACCAAAAACAAACGGCCAATTGTGATTTTTCCAACACAAAATTTCAAGCCACAAATTTTGCTTAGGACGTGAACTAGCGGTTTCTAGAATTAATGCAATTTAGGTGGAAGTTTACGTATTCAACCGAATCAAGAACGAGCACTGTCGGAGCAAAAATTTCCGATTTCAATCAAGAACAAATCCAACGAAAAATAGCTTCTCGGGCGAGATTTTCCGAGGCCAAACAAAGGGTGTTTGAATCAATTTCCGTGATGGAACCAATTGATGATGCCAAAATCGTCAAAACGGCCCAAATCCAAGCGTCGAGTGCTCAGGCGATTGCGAGGCTGAAAATAAGAGAAAACACGTAAACTAAGCCGGGCGGATCCGGCTAAAGGCCCTCCGGCGTGAGAGTAAGTTCACGGTTGATATTAGAGAAATCAAATTGACAGAGTTTCTCCAATGTAAAAAGTAACGTGCGAATAATGAGCCGTAGGGCTTGTATTTATAGGAATGGATAGATAGAATCCATGTTGGAGTGAACTTGTAAAGAGATAAGATATAATCTTAAGAGAATTATATCCGGTAAGGAGTCATTGTTTGACTTGAATTGCTATTGGTAATTGTAATCTTGATTGGGTTACAACTGTATAATCCTTGTTGAATAAGGATGGTAGCTAGCGCTAGGAACGCCAGGGAAGGCAAATGATTTTCCTCGGCCTTTGGCAAATAAGCCGAGAAAATGACTTTGTTTCCTCGTCATTTTGTAAATGGCCGACACGAGAGATATGCGGGGAGAATGATTTTCTTTCCTCGTCACTTGCATATATGCCGAGCAAATAACTTCTCTTTCCTCGGTAATTCCGATATGGCGGCCCAAAAATGATGATAGAAGGCCGAGATAAATGTTCCTCGGCATACGAGGAAGATCTTACTCGGCCCTAATACTTCATAATTAGACAACATCCACTGCCCAATATAGTTGGGCCCAAGTTCGGGCAAACCCATGTTCGTTGCTCGGTTTATACCGTTCATTACGAAAAGAACAAACTAGGTTCTAAACTAAGAACTATCAAACACTAAAGCAATCTTGAAGTATCAAGGTCTGAACTTCAAGAAACAATGACAATTATTCAAGGAATTTTTTAAGCTCAGTATTTCTTTCTCGAAAATCCGTACATAACTATGAAGGTGGCGGTCACTTTATATAGGGAGTATACTCCTTCTTCAACAATCAACAAGGACTCGATTAATCTCTTCCTTATTTAAAAGATTTTTTTTTTCCTTATCAGCCCAATAGTTCTTTCCTTCCTTGAGTACAATACCGAATAAAATACAAAACACATCTAAATCAAATTGTTAGCCGTTAATCAACTAATTATATATTAACAATTATTTTCTAACCTAAATTATATACAATATACAAATTTATTTAGACATCAGAATCACAAAGATTTAAACAAGATATAGAAATATTTTCATACTCTTTCGGTAACATCCAACATTCATCACAAGGATCAAGATCAAATGAACGTCCATTATATTTCTGACAAATGACGTTATATTTTTTTAATGAAATTTATTTTGAAAATTTGCATAATTATAATTGAATTAACTTGTACATCTTGTAATCAAATTATAAAGGGACTAACAATGTGATAAAAGAACTAATAAAGCCTGTAATTACCATAATGTCAAGATTAGGTGATGTATTTGTTGGGAATTCCATGCAATATATATTAAGAAATGTTTTTTTTTTTTTTTTTTTTTTTTTTTTTTGGGGGGGGGGGGGTGATTAAATTAATTAAATTGGATTGGCTGTTGCTCTAAGTAAAAGGCAAAACCAGGTGGATAGCAACTACTGACCCATGAAGAAGGTGACGTCATTCCTACTTAGGAGTTGAACACCTAAATGGCTAAATACATTTTTGAAATAGCCAAAGAAAACAAAAAATTAATAAATAAATTGAGAATATTGAATAAATTTATTTATAGATAATTTTTCTATATACTAGTTCGTGCAAATATAAAAATATTTTTATAATTTCAAGCTAAACAGTATAGTATCTTGAAAACGTGTCAGAAAAATAGTCTCACCTTCTAGTGATTAATTTAATTAAATTTAACTAAATATTAAGCAGAAAAAAATTTCTTGTGATAAAATTAAAATTTATTATTGATACATCATTAAAAATACTATAAATAATAATTTATTATAATATGACTAAATATTCATATGCAAAGTCCATATTTTTTTTCATTTTTGGTCTCCTTCTTTCGAATTATCAACTGTGTCTTTACATAAATGGCATGATATCTCAGCCTGCATCAACGACTCTTTCCATTTTGAAAATGATACCAAACCGTTTCTCTCTCTCTCTCCCTCTCTCTCTCTCTCTCTCTCTCTCTCTCTCTCTCTCTTTATGTTAATTTTAACTATTATATTGAAAATTTAAAATTTATTATTAATAATATTTATAATAATTATTCACTTGTATTTTTGATGTCCCA
The DNA here is from genome assembly GCA_022495995.1 of Adenophora triphylla var. japonica. NCBI lineage: Eukaryota > Viridiplantae > Streptophyta > Magnoliopsida > Asterales > Campanulaceae > Adenophora > Adenophora triphylla. Next base: position 90,138 of record JAFEMH010001449.1, read on the forward strand.
TTGGTAAATGCAAACTCTCAAAATGTAAGCATTTAAATACTTCTTTATTAATTTGCCCCATTCATTATATTTATAATAATTATTCACTTACTATTTGTTATTTCACACTCTATCTCCTAATTCTCTTTTTATACTTATAATACTTACACTTTTTTTAATTTTCATACCTAATTAATTTATATATTTTCAGATTGAACGGGAGGAGTACTCATAAAATAAGTTAATAGAATGACTATCTAGAAGGATTGACTATTTTTCCATCGTGGCTCTTAGGCTTCATTTGACTTGACATTTTATCCCGTCCTTGTTAAAGGGAACTACCGTTGTCCCCAATGTGTGTGTTACTCCACTTTTTAACCTAGTTGTATTTTGTCAGGATTTAAATACGAGAGATCTTTCGGAGGAAGCCCTAAGCTCCATTTGAGCAATGCCCCTTGATATTATTTCCCAATGTGTTACTCCATCAAAGCTGATATTATGATGATATTGTTACATATTTACATAATAGAATCCATAATTTGGTACCTATTCACCTAAAGAAAAATTGATTTTTTTTTTTACTTTTTATAGTTTAAATGATAAATATGCATAAATATTACTCCCTTCGTTCCAGATCAAGAGTTCTACTTTCCCTTTTGATCCGTCTCAGATCAAGAGTCCAATTCCATAAATGAAAATATGTGAACAGTATTTCGGACATTTATACCCTCATAATGTTTATATATTTACAAAAAAACCATTCATTATCTATAGTATAAATGCAACCCCCCCATGAACAGTTCTTTGAACAGTTTCAAGGAGGGAATTCCCCATTTTGCCCTCACTTTTTTGTCCCTTTTTCATTTTGCCCTTAAAAAAAAATTAAATTAAAAAAAAAAAAACACAAAAAACGTGGCCTTGAACACGGGCTTAGGCTAGTATCCTTATAATTTTAACATATTTACAAAAAAACTAATAATTAACTTACTATTCCTCCCACTCATTCTCTCTCCTACAAAAAAATTATTCATTAACTTACTATTTCTCTCATTCATTCTCTCTCCTATTAAATATTTTTAACTTTTACATTCTCTCTCCTCTAATCTTCTACCCACTTTTAATTTTTTATTCATTTTTTTAAAATTTTCTTAAAAACCATGAAATACTCCCCTAAGATCCTTGATTTGGGACTAAGGGAGTAATATTTTTCATTTTTTAAATATTTAGTTTTGCAGCCGTAAAAAAAAGCACTCGTTAAAAAAAGGGTAAAAAACATTCGGGACAAAATTATTTAAAATAAAAAATTCATTACAAGTATTTAAAAGAGAGTAAAAAAGGGTTTTCAAAAGAAAAGAAATGGGAAATGGGTAAAGAGAAAAATGGTTGGGTCATCATTAATTAGTGACGCAACACTCGCTTTGTTGACCACACTCATACTTTCAGCTTTATTGAATAGTAGCGCCCTATAGTATACTCTCCGCTACAAATTAAATATTTTCTGTATAAAGCGTCCTATTATAAATTACTCCCTCTATTCAAGTTAATACTTCACAGTTACTGTTTATCCATGGATTAAGGAAAAAATAATGATATAATGTTGTGAGTGTAAAAGTAAAATATGAGAGATAATGAGTGGAGGGAATAGTAAATTATAATGGTGTTGTGAGTATTAAAATAATGTAGGAGACAAAGTGTGAAGCATGTAATTGGACACCCAAAATAGAAAGTGTGAAGTATGTAACTGGACGGAGGGAGTATATATTTTCTAAAATAAAAAATTATTATTTTTATATTAATAATATCATATAATTCTATTATTATTTATTATAATTTTTTCTATCTCACTTTTTATCCTCACAACATCTAATTCATTAGTAATTTTTTTAAATATTCGTAAAAACAATAAATGTATAATTTATAAGGAGACAAGGGAACATACATACTCCCTCCGTCCCGGTAAGAGCTTCACCATTTGGCTTGGGCACGGTAATTATGGTAAGAGTATTATATTGAAAGTGTTGTGAGTGTGAAAATAAAATAGGAGAGAGAATGAGTGGAGAGAATAGTAAATTATAATGGTGTTGTGAGTATTAAAATAATGTAGGAGAAAGAATGAGTGGAGGAAATAATAATATTTTATGTCCAAAAAAGGAAAGGTGAAGCTTCTAACGGGACGCCCTTTTGGGTAATTAGTGAAGCTTTTATTGGGACGGAGGGAGTATATAAGTATTTTCAAAGCCGGTTATTTTTTTATTTTTTTTCATATATAAGTATTTTCAAAGCGGTTATTTTTTTAATTTTTTTTCTTACAAGTCACCAACGCGTTTCATTAACAGAGTAGTAGATGAAAGGGGAGATTATTTACTCATAAATAATTACACTAAGCATTGATAATATTCGCTCATTCTTTAATAAATATTGTAATTGAGTTGTTAACTTATTTAAAAATATATTTTAATGTCGATAAGTCTTTAACTCAATTACTTAAGTCCGTTTTCCCTCTCTTACATTATATTTGATGATGATGTTAAAAATATTCAAATCAGCCCAAATTCAACAACAGAATGTATCTAACAATTATAAAAAGAAGGTTACCGATCAATCGGTTAAATTGGGAGGTTATAGAAAGAAGGTTAGATCATGTGAACAAGTCCTAACTAAAATAAGGCGTGATTCAAGGAGGAATTATGGATTAAGCAATGATAAGGACGGTTGGAATCTTAATAATTCCCACTTTATTTGACCTACTCCTATTTAAATTAACTATATAGATTGACAAAGACAATACAAAAAAAGTGCTTAAAATTCTAAACTTTAAAGACTAGAATGAAATAACTAGTACTACATCTGTTCCAGAAAAAAATTATACTCCCTCCGTTCCACTTTAAAAATTTTACTTTTTCTTTTGATTCGTCTCAGATTAAGACTAAGAGTCACATTCTACAAATGACAAATTTTGAATAACATTTCGTACATTTATACCCTTATAATGTAAATATATTTACAAAAAAAACCCATTCATTATATCCTTATAATGTTAACATATTTACAAAAAAATAAATCAAAAAAAGATTTTATCATAAATGTTTTAACTTTTACATTCTATCTTCTCTAATCTTCTACCCACTTTTACATTCTATCTCCTTTAACTTTTACCCTAAGACACTTGAATTGGGACGGAGGAAGTATGATATTTTACTTTTGATATTTTTTAATTTTTTTTTCGTTTCACGAATAAGAGTTTTATTTTCTTTTTTTGGTATATTATAGACTAAGAGTCCTTTGTTTTATTCTCAATATAACACATACTCCCTCCGTCCCGCTAGTAACCGCACTGTTACTGTTTGCGCGGAAATTAAGAAAAAAAAAATGATATAAATGTTGTGAGTGTAAAAATAAAATAGGAGAGAGAATGAGTGGAGAGAATAGTAAATTATAATGGTGTTGTGAGTATTAAAATAATGTAGAAGAGAGAATGAGTGAAGGGAATAGTAAAGATTCTTTGCCATTTTAGAAAGTGTGCGGTTTGTAATGGGACGCCCAAAATAGAAAGTGTGCGATTTGTAGCGGGACAGAGGGAGTAATGAATATTGTTTTTGAAAATTTATATTCTTTTCTTTTTGTAAAATTAGAAAAAAATAACTCCTTTTCCCATATTTTTTACCATTATTTTTTCACCAGAATCATCAATAGTGTTTTGAACAATTATGTTTCAACCCACTCGTACTTGTTAACTCATTTTAGTAAAGTTTTCCTAATAAATATTCAAACTCTCGATAAAAAAAACCTTAATTAATCTGAAACACGAGATATTTTTCATACGAAAATCAAATGTATTATTATAAAGTAGTACTTCCTCCAACTCGATTTAAGTTTTTTACTTTCTTTTTTTGTTTGTTTCAGTTTAAGGTTATTAGTTATTTCATTACTTAAAATGGACAATGAGACTCACTTGTTATACTCATAACAAAAACTCTCTTCCTACATTTTTTTTCTCGTACTTTATTTTTTATACTCAGAACATTTATTTTTTATTAATTTTCATGTAAAACCAAACTAAAAACGTTAAATTGAGACGAAAGAAAGAAAAGAGGGACTAGGGAGTAGTTGGAATATTGGGTCACTTCAGTTTGGGAAAGTTGTCAGTGTCTAGGGTACCCCCATTATCCATTTTCAGAACCTAAACATGGACCACCATTGCAATTATTTGTCATATGCATGATTAAAAGGGTTACTTTTTTGTGTACTTGAACACCCGTTAGTTAGAGATCATTTTATAACTTCCAAATATTTAATACTCACATGAATTTTCTAGGCATTACACAAGATTTTAATTTTGTGTTCTTAGTAGAAAGTAGAATAACACAATTGGCAGTTAGGTCCATAGATTTTAATAGTAGCTTTAGTTATGTTTGTGTAGAAGCTAGAGCGTAGGAATCACATCACCGTATATTCTCCCCGTCTCATTTGAAATCGGATTATTGAGTTTGAGACGAGAATTAAGAAAAAATTGTTAGTGAAGTAGGTGTCGTGAATATGAAAAATGAGCAGGAATGAGATAGTGAGATAGTAAATAATGATTATAAAGTTGTTGTAAATATAAAAGTGTGTCTTATTAATAAAATATTTGTGTTTTTGGGTTGTCATATTTCAAGTGGGATATCTAAAATGACAATTTTCTAATTTAAGTGCGACGGAGGGAGTATAGCAAACGCCATGAAAGATATCATTTGACCCCTTAACTTTTTCAATCTTTCACTTTGGTCTTTGATCTTTGCAAAAAGTTTATGTTCAACCCACCCACCCAACCTCCTCAATATGTGTAATATGAACTCCCTCAAAATTTTACCTCCTCACCGGTATTTCTAGATTCGCCACTATCTATCGAAAGATGAGTATCGAAGAAAATTATAAACCCGATTCGCCACTATCGAAAGATGAGTGTCGAAGAAAATTATAAACCCGAACCATCTTTCTACATGTTGCTCTCTTTAAACTATTTAAAATGGGTAATTGGGCTTTCATGTAGCCCAATCCAAAGATATGGGAGTTAACCTTCTTTACAGAATACAAATAAAGGAGGCAGGCCAGCCCACAAGCATATGTTTTCAGGATTTTCAGCCACCATAATTGTATGTTGTCTAATGAAGGCCGGCCCGGCACGGCCAATAATTCAAGAACTTTGAGAGAACACTTCTACTCCCTCAGTCCCCCGCTCGAAAAAAAACACAAATTTCCTTTTTGGGCGTCTCATTTGAAAGGGCACAACCTAAATATGAAATTTTTTTTATTACTTCTTTATTTGTGAAACCCACTTGTCATACTCTCACAATAAATATCCACTAACTATTCTCTACCCCACTTTCTCTTTCCTACATCACCTTTCACTCACAACATTTATTCCATTATACACTTTTTCTCTTTCCTACATCACTTTTCTTAATTCCCGTGTAAAAGCACAAATTTTGCCCTTTCGGGCGGGACGGAGGGAGTATTTGCTAAAAGAAAGTTAAAACTATACTTGAATAACTGATTCCTGAATTACATACATGTTACAACAACTTACAAGCATCTGAATGGAGAATGCTTCATACAAAAAAAATTGCCTTATACTTCCCTTTACAGAATCTAAACTGAGATTACACACCAGTCATATCTTCCATAGCTTTCCTTTGCCTTTCAGAATCCAAGTAAGACATATTTCTTGACAGGAAGAGGAGGGAGGGGGGAAATGACATCTAAATTTACCATTGTTTTGGCCTCTTTTTAAGGCCCAGGAAATGCATTGCCTGTAGTAGTCGAGAGGATAATGAAAGCACAAACTACAGAAAGCGAGAAGACAGATACCCATGTGTTCTCGGTGTACATCTCCATGGCATCCGTGAAAGAAAAACGAGTTCGACTTTCTGCCCAGTTTCTTATTCTGTCTGCCTCTGCTGCATATAATGCTCTTCCCTGAAATATAATCATTGCCAAGAGGATGTTATTCAAAATAAGAATTTTGTAGTCAAAAGGGTTCTGTCCGGGCAGGGGCAGATCTATGCCTACTTGCATGGGTGCAAATGCACCCACTGAATCAAATAGTTTATTTAGTTTAGTGGTAAAGTGTTAAGCTAATAAACTTGTGGTTAATGGTTCAAGTTGCACAATAAGCATATATTTTTTTTCACAATTTACCTTATCATCGAACCATCGTCCTCGTCTTAACCATGCTGTGACCAAAGCAAGTAATATTCTGGGTGGAGTTAAGTAATTGATGGCCTTTCCGTTTCCCTTTACAACTCGAATCCGTGGGACCAATGTTCTAGCAACTGTCTCCGGGAGCTCACAGATGATGTTGAACATTTGCTTGTTCTGAGTAGTTGAACCACTGCACACAAGCCATAGGCAAAGAGAACATGGTATCACTTTTAATCCTAGAACATAACAAAGAGAAAACCTAGCAAATTCTTTTTTTTTTCTTCTGTTATTTTTTTTTCCAGAAGGGGAACGGGGGGAGTTGGGTTTTCTTGCCTACCTCAAAAGCAAGTCAGTCAGGACCATGCCAGGAGAGGCTGTATGCATTCCAACATTAGACTTTTTACACTCCTTCAGCAGTGACGACTGAAGCTGCCTAAGACCACATTTTGTCGACCCGTAACTGCATAGAAAAATGAGACCAAGAAGATACTTCAAGCACCATTCCGAAAAGTATCCGAACATATACTCCGTTACACTTCTAATATTGAGCCCATTTTCATAATCATTAATAAATAAGAAAAGTAAAACCTTTTCTTGCTCTGACAAATTCCATGAAGCGAATAGTAAATTCGTAACCTAAGTTGACAAATAACAAGGTTGCACTGCTAAGCACACTTACACAGCTGTCAAAGGGGTGCTAGATCCTCCGGAGCCAGCGCCATCCATGTTAAATATGTGGCCTCCTTTATTCTGATTACTCATGATGCCCATTGCTTCACGAGTGCAAAGTATGGATCCAATCAAGTTTGTCGAGACAATCTATCCATGTAGTATAGTCGCACTTAAGTCAATAAATAGTTCGGAGTATATAGCAACACATAAACGATTAAATGAAAACATATCAGTGTGATTGCGCGTACCTGTTGAATATCTTCATCACTGAACTGCAGCAATGGTCTAAAACCTTTGTTTGTCCCAGCATTATTTATCTATAGAAGCATTAAATAGGAATCAGGAAACTGAAAGACAAGTAGATATTTGAAGCTGCCTTATGTGCTACATTATTTCAACTAAGGAAATAACTATCATGTCATCTTGCTGAATTACTTCAAAGGTAGAATTTCTCTAATGTTTTCTGCGACAAATTCTAGCTCCATCATAAGTACTTTCTGAACATCAGGCAGGCAAAATCGGTTATCATGTCATGAATACTCACCCAAATGTCTATGGAACCAAGTTCACTGACGGCAAAATTTCCCAATTTCCGCACGTCATTAGGGTCACAAACATCACATGAAATGCCCACCACTTTTGATTTTTCCAACTTTGTCCTCAATGAGCCAAATGCAGCTGACATACCTTCCTTAAGATTCTCCTCAAGTTCCTTAATCGTCATATCCACAGATTCCGGGCTGCCTCCAAGAAAAATTAAAGGTGTTATACAACAAATGATAGTAACATACTAAGCTGTAGTACTCCCACCTCCCTATATAAGCGTTGATTTTCCGAAAAAATACCCCTGATTCTTTCTTTAAAGTCACCTTTTAAAATACTGTGTGCTAATTTGCACTTGCAAAATCAACTTACTTGATTTCCATGAAAAAGCTTATAATGGACACTCATTTAGGGATGAAAGTAGCAATAAATTTCCATATGCATTGGTTTAAAATTTACCTTCTAGAAGCAATAACCACACGATCTCCAGAAAGTAAGAATTCACGAGCCAGAGCTTTCCCAAGCCCCCTGGTGCTGTAACGATCCAACGAGAAGCCAAAAGTGAATAAAATGCTACAGAACTCTAAATCATGAATGCATCTTACAAGGTCAAGTATTTACTTTTTTTATTATTCTTTTTTTTTTTACATGGTCAAGTATAATCATTTCCAGGGCATACAAAAGCATAACTGTTAACATAAAGAGGGGCCAGAATTAAAATAGCAAGCAATCCCAAATACAAAGCAGCCTTACATTGCTTACTTTAAGAATAAACCATAACAAAATGCCAATTATGATCTCAAAAACCGGTGAAGTTGGTTTCAAGAGAGAGTCGATTGCTCAAATTCTCTACATCTGATACATGTGATTAACAAGAATATGGCTGCTAGCAATGCACATTGCAAATAACGAACTACGAATTAAGGCACTCGAGGCATCTAAATGCCTAATACCTTCCAGTTATGACAACATTACGAGGACCAGCTCTGCTGACTTCGTCCAAAACCATATTGGAACCGATCATAGTTCCAATAATAATGCCTCCGAGCCAGCTATACCACACCAAATCGTTCATTTGACTGTCTCCACCTTCATAACATACGCAAACAATTGAATTTCTTTCTATTTAAGAATCATTACATATTTTTCGCAATTGGTATGAATCAATTTAGAGTATACATTACAGATGAAAACTTCATGCTAAGAGAAATTAGCTTACCTGATAACTTGAAACCAACTAACAAAATTACACCAGTGCTCATCATGGTCACAACATATCTCCCAAATTGAAGAGCAATCTACACATTTTCAGTCACACACACATACATCAACACGATATCAATCAGAGAATCCAAGGCAAATAAATAGAAAACACAGTCAAATTCAAATTTCAATAACGAATCCTGACGCTATGATAAGAAAATGGAAGTTACTTAATTAATACAGTAGCCACTTACCCAAGCCAAATTCTCCTCCAATTTCTCCGACGATTTCTTATCCGATCGCGAACTAGAGGTACAAAACCTCCACACCGTCGACCTCACAATACCTAAAACCTTATCAATTCCTTTGTTCTTCTCTAATCGATTACTATTTTCTTTAATATTTACGAAACTTGTCTTAGTATCCTTCTCTTCATCATTACTAAACGACCTACATGACACACCACGACGGCCGGTGGCGGAAATCGGACTCCAGAAGACTGAGTTAGGACGGTAATCATGGCGGGAGGGCGGTGGTTTGCCGGCAATCCGGCGGCAGTCTAGTGGGGAAAAGTGAAGTTTGGCCACCGTGGCCATGGCTTTCAGAAAATGGAGGATAAAAGAAATTGAGGAAATTGTTTAATGAGAAAATTGCGATGCATTCCAATTTTTTTGGGGGCTTTTATTAATAAAATTAAAAAAAAAAAAAAAGTGAGAAAATATCTAACAATTTTTCATTTGATATTTGTTGGAAAAAAAAAATGATAAGTGTGACAACCACACGTTACGGCAACCTCATCTATACCATTGAGTTTTGCCACGTGGAATTTTCAATTTTGTATTTTTATTATCTTCTTTGCTTTAACGTCAGGCCTTCCTAGTCCCTCGGACAAAAATTAGAACAAAAAAGGTCAACAAAGAGCATCCACAGTGAACGAACAATTTTTTGCTCACACTAGCTTATATTTTGTAGTGGTAAATAAATTTTTTATTCACAAAAATATTTTTTAATAGAAATTTGATATTATAAAATTAATAATATACATTAATAAATACTCCATCCGTCCCACCAAAACTGATACTTATTTCCTTTTTGGTCCGTCCCACCAAAACTGATACTTCCCAAAATGGCAAAGGAATCTTCACTATTTACCCCACTCATTCTCTCTCCTATTTCACTTTTACACTCACAACATTCTCTCTCCTAACTATTCCTCCCACTCATTCTCTCTCCTATTTAATTCTTCATACTCACAACATTTTCTTTCACTTTTTCTCTCTCTTACTTTTCCTTAATCCGCGTGCCCAGAAATTTGGTATCCGTTTTGATGGGACGGAGGGAGTATTATTTTTTATTAACATCATTAACAATAAATATAATCTAGCAATCTTGAGCTCTATTTATAGGAGAAAAAATGAACGTTTTTGAAATTTTGATATAAACGACGTTGTTTGACGCAAGAGAAAATTTAAATATATAAAAAATTAAAAATTTATCAAATATATACAATAATTTTATTTTATTATTTTTAAATAGTAAAATATTAAAATTATGTCAAATATTATAAAATTAGTTTCTATTTAAGAGAAAAATAAATTATAAACATATTTAATATTTTTATTTCAATAATATAATTTCAAAAATGTCAAAATTACAAAATGCACATATAGCTCAAACCAATTTTCGCTCACGAATTCGTTCATGAAATGAACGAAATTCATGAACGAAATTTCGTTAATGGTCATGAACGAAATTTCATTTACCACTAATTGCCATGAACGAAATTTCATTCACTTATAAAATACATTTTAAAAAATAAATAAATAAATTGCTTCAATTATTATGAGATAAAAGGAATAATTTATTTATTAATACTCTTGAAAATTGAAATTCTTAAAATAAACAATTACTTAAGAAATCGGATTATCTTATTGTCTTACTTCATCAATCCCGACATAAATGTCACATTTTCTATTTTAATTTATCTTTATTTCAATACAGAAATACATAGGATTTAAGAAACGTGTTCTTAACATGTTATGTTGCTTAAGAAAATAAAAGAGCTTTGTGTATGACTAACAATTAGAGTATATTCTTGTCTGTTTGTATAAGACAACTAATGTGATGTGAGATTAAGACAGCCAACGTTATTTTGGTAAATCATGTTGTTTCTGCAATAGATTTTGCAAGATTTCTACTTAAAAAAAGAACACCAAATTTATTATTTAATTGGTGTACAATGATCTCGATGCTACCATGAAAAATGGTTCATCGGGGGTGGCAAAGGTATATGATCCGAATAACGACCCTCTGGTCCGATATAATGTGAGACCAACAAGACAAGACACCGTCAAGGCCTTCCAAAATTCTTCGGCGTGAGAATCATCAATTCGATCTATGATATAGTATATACATATAATCACAAGACATTTCTAGAGAGAGAGAGAGAGAGAGAGGAGAGGGAGAGAGCTTACATTGCAAATGGAGGAAGGGAGTATATATAGCCAAGTAAGTGGGAAACCATTATCAAGTTATTTTACACATGTTACGTCATGGTTGGAAGGATATCAAGTAGAAAATAAAAGAGCTTTGTGTATAACTAACAATTAGAGTATCTTCTTGTTTGTTTGTTTAAGACAACTAATGTGAGATTAAGACAGCCAACGTTATTTTGGTAAATCATGTTGTTTCTGCGATAGATTTTGCAAGATCTCTACTTAAAAAAAGAACACCAAACCCATTATTTAATTGGCATACAATAATCTATACTTTGTGGTCGACATCTATTATAATATAATGGCTGAAGTGATTTTAGCACTTCATTTTTTCGCTCAAATTAAAGGTAGAAAAGTAATTTGAGTTCAAGTCATATTTGTAATTACAATGGCTTAGAGCGGTATTTTCGATCTCTCTCCGGGGCTCCTGGCATCACTCCATCTTCCACAACGCCTCCTCCTCTCCCTCTCCCTCTCCCTCTCCCTCTCCCTCTCCCTCTCTCCTCTCTCTCTCTCTCACACACACACACAGAGATTTCTTCATTCTCCGTATCCAAAGCACAATGGCCGTAGCAGCTGAAACATCCCCACCCTCTGCGTCGTCGTCTCCCCCTCTCTCTCTCACGAGTGTTGTCGTTGATTTATTTAAGGCGGCTGAGAGAAATTAATCAGATTTCATTCCAATATCCCGTCATAGGTAAGCAACCCTCGAGGATGAATCCCAAATCAAAAACCCAATTGGATTATGTTAATTTCTCTTTTTGATTCGCCATGATTTTGGAATTTGAGATTGCTTTATTGCTTTCTTAATCCAGTTAATCGTAGTGATCTAATTAGGTTATTTGATTTGATATGATGTAGGGTTTGGCTATTGGGGTTTGATGTGGGAATCAATTGTTCTAGCTTGAAAGATCAAATTTTTTGAGATTGTTGTTATTTGTAAACTTGAAGGATTTAGGTCAACGAAATTCCAACTCAAATTTCATAACTGTGATGACTCATTGATTTCTTTTATCGGTGTGGGTGTTTTTAGATAGAGATTAGTCATTGATGCTTAGGTAAATGTTCGAAATGGTCAAGCTTATAGCTTTTGTTCCACCACTTTGTTGTTTGTAGAGGTGGTAGAAGCATTGCAAGGTTTGAGTCATTGTTAGCTCCTCATTCATTGAGGTCAGCGATATGCATAACTACTGATGCTTGTAATTTCTGACAAGTTTTATCATTTGAGAAAGAGTCGTCTGCTGTGTTAAGACTCTTAGAATTATTGGGAGACTTTCTACGTTTCTAGCAATACCGTTTTTACTTATGACTGGCAAAGAAAGCAACAATAATAATGATGGTTATTGCCAATTTATGTTTGTTTTAAGGTTGAACCCCTATTGCTTCTAGTAATATTTTGACCGTTTTGCTATTATTTGCAGTCTGCGCATCAATTTGTCAACTGAGTGTCATTCAAGTTGGGGTATGGCTTCATTGAAAGATAGTTTGAACAGATTCAAGAAGCAACAAGAGAAATGTCAGTCAACCCTTAGCAGCATTGCAGCTGAAGTAGGTCCCAAGAGATCTGCACCTGCACCTTTTAGAGGTGCACCTCCAAGCACTCTAACAAAGTCGACAGCACCAGCAGTTAAATTCTCAAATGACACTGAGAGACTCCAGCATATTAACAGTATTAGGAAATCCCCTGTTGGAGCTCAGATTAAACGTGTTATTGACCTGCTGTTAGAGGTATGAAATGCAGTCTCTTAACTGTGTTATTTGATTAGAAAATTGCGAATGTGGATGACTTTTAGTTGCTTTATCTTCCTTTTATTAATTGAAATGGTTGGGCAGTTACTTGAGGAGAGAGGGGAAAGTTGTGAGCACTCTTCTCATAAATCTAATTTTTGAGGCTTTCGAGTTTATTGGCCTACTTTTGTATGTGCACTAAGTAGCTTAATTTGCTTGTTCTTCCTTGTGTATGGTGGTGTAGAGAAGTGCCATGGAAAGTGAACTTTTGGACTTAGTACATAGTTTGGAGTATGAGGCTAGAATGCTAGATGCTTGTGATTCAGCGAGAACATTGTTTGTATATGATTCTAGATTGTATATGTATTTAACCATTCAATTTTTCAATCAAATACTGGAAGTTTGTGAAGGAACCATATTTCTACAGTTTCTGTAGTGGTGACTTGAGTTGAAATTTCTTCTTAAGGCAATATTATCTTTCAATTTAAGAAGTATGTACATAGAAATACAGGTAGGGGAGAATTTCTCTTTGGAATCATATAACTAGCTTTACGGTCTATGGTGTTTTCCTTCACATTTAACCCTGATAACTGCTTCATGAATCTTATGGTTTTGCTGAAGGGGCTAGAGGAAAAGCAGAAGAAGAAGATGTTAATTTAAGGGATATCAAAGATTGATTATGCAAAGATTATAGTTCAAATAAGAAGCTACAATGAGCTTCTGATGTATGATCACAGGAAATGAGTGAAGTAGATTACTTCAAAACTCTAATAAGATTAACCGTGTACATCAGAAGATATTCTCCTTAGTGCGATATTGTACATATGCATGAATAGGCTATTATGGTTATATACAATACTGAAATCGTCTGGTACATGTCCATTTCATATATGCTTATTGAACTTCTGTCTACTAATAGTTTGGTATATTTGTAGTGTGTCAAACATCTCAGAGATTCGATTCAAATTTTCAATGGGCATGTCGCCGAGTCAGCGGCCAGTAGGTGTGCTTGGATTCTGGTCATCGCTGATGACTGCGCTTGGTAATACTGAAAATATGCCAGTAAGTCATGGAATCATCTTTGTATTATTTCTAAGATTTATGGTTTAAAGCTCTGCTGATACAAACTAAGGGAAAATAATTTTGATGTATACAGATCTGATAATCATAATATGGCACATAATTGTTGTTATTGCTAATCAGGGTTAAAGATGGTTTGGGCAATCTTGAAAGCATGCTATGGAATTAAGCCCTCCCGCTTCTTATCAGTAATAGAATATGCGAGTCATTAGTAGTGTTACCTTAATTCTCGCGCCGACACAAAAAGTGCATAGAATTGTGGGATGGAGGGAGTACATGTTATGCATTTTTCCTTATTGATTGTTATGCATGAAACTCACCTCAATGCTTGTATTATTTCAGATGCTTTGTGGACTTTAGTGAAAGAAGAAAATCGTTTTAGAATAACTTTACTTAAATTGATTCACTTTTATTGGAAAGACTGTGGATGAAACAACAAATGTTGTTTACAAAGATAATTTTCAAAATTTGTAGTTGTTATTGTTAATTCCATTATGAATATTTTTAATGACATTTTTAGCAATTTTTTTTATTTAGTTTTCACTATTTCTCACAGTTTGTTGGTCGTACGTTTAACGCACGGGTGTTATACTAGTTTGTCTTAACATGTGTTATTATATGAGTTTAAATTTATAATATTCCTATCACAACCTAAATTTTGGAGAGTTGATCATACAAAAAATGCATTTTTTATTAAGCTTAGGAAAAACCATTTTTACACTGGCACTTAATAATACTAATACTGGCACTTTTTTACACCGACGCTTCGTTACACTAACACTGACACTTTTTTTATACTGACACTTAATATACATGCACTGACACTTTTTTACACTGGCACCTTGTTACACTATCACTGGCACTTTGTTACACTAACACTGGTGAAAGTCTTGTAGCTAGAATCATTCACAATTGTGAGCAGGACTTGTGTGATTACGGTGTGCACAAGTGTCGATACAACAAACTTAACAACTAATTTTCGAGAAAATGTAAAAAGAAATAACGAGAATGTAAAATGCGGCGGAATTAAAACTTGACAAGAAACTTCTTGGCCGGAAACTTTTCATAAACTACAACTTGTTTTGAACACAAGTTGTATAACAAACACATACAATGAAAGGTAAATGAAATACAAAAGATCAAACTAAGTTCAAGTCTATGAACTCTATCAAACACTAAACAACCTTGATAAAACACTCTCAATTTTTCAAGGTACAAACACAGTTCACTCAATGATATATCACTCAATGAAGCTTGGTGTAATTCTCTGAAAATCGGTAACTCCTAAAAAGGGCGACATCTTCTTTTTATAAACCATTGACTCCTTGTTTGGCAAGGAGTCAATCACTCCTTGACATCCGAAATACTAGGTGTCATCCCTTATCTTTCACAATCTTTCCTTCCTTGAGAGTTACCTTAATAAACCCGAATACTCACTAAAAATACCACGATTAATTTGTTAGTCAAATATTTACAATTTAAACCTACTCTATTTATGTACTAAGACTACATTAAATTGACTATCCAGAAACACAAAGATATTATGAAATAATATGGAGTATTTTATACTCTTTCAATCTCCCCTATCTTTGTGGTTCGGATCAAAACTTGCAAAACAAATGATTAAGGCTGAAACTTAAATATTACTTACTAGAAATTCGAATATTAAAGTTATTACAAACCCCAAGAAATAAACAAATGTTTTCAAATGTCACCAAATATATCTTCTCCCAAAGTGTCGACTCAAAATCCAAGCAAAGCGGCGAGTTAACGGCATCTTGACATCTTCTTCTATATCGAACGACAAATCATCTTCATTTTCTGCGGCTGCGTGGAAGCGTAGCTCCCACTGCGTTTGTAACTCCCCTACGTCATCTCCCCCCACCCCTTGAGAGGAACCACAATGAGCGCTTCTAAATCATCGATGCTTTTTTCCAATCCGTAATGAGAAGTTGTTTTCCTTCAATATCGGCCTTGCGGGATGAAATAAGGACACAGCTTACTTTCAATATCGGCTCGGTGGGAAATAATTTGAGCCACTGAATAGGGCAATTTGACCGAATTATATTGGAGTCGAGATGGAGCGATAGGAGTGACGGAAGGCGTGTGCTTGCGACGGGAGGAACGAGAAGATTGCACAACGGCTTGGTAGGAGGAGGAACAATATCAAACTTTCCCCAGTCATCAGACCACCTAGATAGATCATTCATGGTTTTAGGGATTCTAAATTGTTACGAAATGATAGAGAGGTTGTCCCCGGAGTATATCTTCCACCCCTTGATCTTTTAACATGGCATAAATTAGGCTTGGGTGAGGGAGAGAATATGAGGTATTGGTGTTTTTAGCAAAACTCACAATTGTATCAAAATAGTATTCCCGATTAAATTTGTCCTCACCAACCCTAAGCAAAAAAGAATTTGATCTTTTGTAAGCGAAGAGGAATTTGAGGTAGGCAACCCGGTTTGTTCTCATGATGTGATGTAAGAACACAAACAATTTTGACAACGGGGGTAGTCCTAAATCAGCGAACACTTTGGTACCGCTTCCCCAGCCGTGACGGATTCGAGGCTTGCCTCATCAATGTTGGTAGGTAATTCTTGAAGGGAAAATCGGGGTACCAAGGCATTGATCTGGTGGGACTAAGTCAACCGCTACATCTCTCACAAATACTCTCCCAAAATTTGGGGATCTCTCGAGGGCAATGTCACGAGTTAGGTTGGCATAGAATTCCAACACCTGAGATCTAGAGTAGGGGTTGGAAAATCGAAGAATTATCCAGTATCTCTTGGTAAAAAATTCAACTACCCCAAGATTTTCAAATACCTCCATATTCTGTTTTTTCAATCACAAACCCCTATGAAAATTAATGGAGAAACGGCTCTCGGCCTCGGATGAGTAAAATAGGGAGCTGTATTTAGCATTCGAGATCATAA
Organism: Adenophora triphylla var. japonica; assembly: GCA_022495995.1. Lineage (NCBI taxonomy): Eukaryota > Viridiplantae > Streptophyta > Magnoliopsida > Asterales > Campanulaceae > Adenophora > Adenophora triphylla. Next base: position 106,951 of record JAFEMH010001449.1, read on the forward strand.
GGGGAATCGGGGACACGAAACGAGAGGACTTACGCTTTACGGTGGCCGATTTGGAGCGACACTGTTGCCAGCTAGCTTGAGTAGTTTTGTGCGCGGTTGTGTGCGCTGACGGTCGAAGGAGGCTGGTTGCGCAGTGGGTGACAACTTCTACGGGCCTTTTGTGTTATGAGTTTGAATTCTTTGAGAGTGTCCTCGGAGCACAGGGATGCGGTTGCGTCGCTTGAATCGTCAAAATGAGAAGATGAACCTTCCTCGGTCAAAATAGGAGGCGGCTTGACCCTTGAGGAACTCACTTGTTTGCCTCTTTGAACTCGTATCCCCCGAAAACTAGCCGTAGGGAGATCACCGAAACCACTAGTCGGCGCTTACGCGAACCACTGGCCAGGAAGTTGCTTTTTCGCCGGGGACCTCTTTTTGATCGGCGTAATGAGCGGCCGATCATCTTCGTTGAACCGGCGAGATAGGGATGGTTCTTGAGGAAGATCCTCCTCATTAGAGGAGTCATGCGGCCTGAAGCCTTGCATGCCAGCCAGAGCGGGCTTTGATTTTGGAGGGTTTGAAACCCTAGAACCCCTTTTAGAAACAATAGAGGGTTTTGCCCTTCGAAAGAGAAGCCGACTTAGGAATCAATCAAACCGATTGGGCGACAAGAACCGAAGCGAGGGTGGCGGACGAGCGGCTGACACGGCTTCAACCTGGCACGGGTCATCAACGTTGATGGCCGTTTGGGGTGACGAGAGATCCACGTCAATGAGGACGGTCGGATTGAGGTTCGTTGATGTGGTCCGGCAGTGGCTTTTAGACGAGATTTCGCCAGGAGAAGAAGGCGAGGACGCCGTAGGATTTTACGAAACAAACGGTTAGAGAGAGAGAGGGAAGAGAGAGAGAGATGAGAGTTGTGAGAGGAGTTATGATCGACTTGATTGAACAACAATAAATACACATAATTAATAGGAAAGCAATGATCACAACCTTGGAACTAGGAAAGCCGGATGAAGATGGAAAGAACAACGCGTGAGTTGCTTGGAATTGATTGCCCCTTTTGATATTCCAAAAATAAATAATGGACTAAAGATAAAAAAATGAACACCTTATCAATTTTTGTGATTTCCTTTCCATAATTAAAAATGGACACTTTCCTTTGATTGCTCAATCTCACATACTGTCTCCTTTGACAACTAGAACAATTCAAACACCATGGCACAAAAGAATCATTAAACACAATAGAAGCATCAGATAAAAAACATACGAAACAAACAAAAATTTGATCATATATTTGCCAAGGATTTCGAATGACCTAGATGAATGTATGCCTAGAATGAGAAAAACATGCACACACAGTGAAGATTTTAATCTCAATAAATTGCAACATGTTATGATTAGATTACATATTGACAAATCTTGAACCCAAGAAATCGATGAGAAAACTACCCTCAATCATGTAGCCTCTAGAATGTCTCCATTTTAGGCATTGAATCAGTCACTGAAAAGGAGCTATTCACACTCACATCATAGTGCTTGCCCAAATTTTTTTCCCAAGTGATGCCTGATAAGTCATTGGCATTGAGCACGTGAGTGGAAGCTTCAAAATGAAAGGAGCGGCTTGTTGCTTTTCTCGGTGACCTTAGATTAGACACCCTTACTCCATAATAGGAATCAAAAGAGAATTTTTAACAAGGGAAAAATATCACCAAGTTAAGAGGGGTCTCACTTTCAAGAGTCAAGTATAGTCAATATATAAAACTAATCAAGTGATCACAAGAGATAATCGTGCAATGAATGAATGCAGGAATACGACCTTTTTTTTTTTGTAATATACAATTATACAGAGATGCGGTCGGTTGGCCACACAGGTTGTGCGGTCACACGCATCACACAATCCCGAGAGAATTCTTAAGAAAAGAAAATCTCTCAAAATCCAAAGCCTTGGTAAATATATCGGCAAGTTGATACATTTGTTACAACATGTTCAAGAGTAATAATTCTTTGTTGACAAGATCTCTTATGAAGTGGTGCCTAATGTCTATGTGCTTTGTGCGAGTGTTGATACCTAGCACAAATACACCTTATTTGAACATTATGTCGGGTCTACGCTGTAATGGGTGCAACCAAGCTCCTGTCATACTCTCCTTGTAGAGGGTGTGATCAACACTTTCAAGCCCAAACTTCTTTACCAAATTTTTAGCATACTTGGATTGTGGAAGCTGCATTCCTTCTTTAGTTTGAGAAATTTGAAGACCAAGAAAGAATTTTTCGGTTCCCCGACCATGTTCATTTCGAATGTGGATGTCATACTTTGACAAACATTTCAAGTAAGTCATTAGCGGTAGCACCAAAAACGATGTCATCCACATAGATTTGAGCAGCAAGCATGCCTTTTTTATTTTTCAAAACAAAACAACATCTTATCAACTTCTCCTCTTTTAAAACCAAGTTGAATTAGGTGCTACGTTAGTCTACCATACCAAGCTCGTGGGGCTTGTTTAAGATCGGATCATAGAGTGCCTTTTTCAACTTATACACATGATTGGGTTTGGAAGGCTCCTCAAACCCTTTAGGTTGTTCAACAAAAGCTTCCTCATTCAAAACACCATTTAGGAATGCACTCTTGACATCCATCGATGTAGAGTGATTTTTAAAGTAGCATGCGATAGCTAGCAACAATCGATAGACTCGATGCGGGCTACGGGGGCAAATGTTTTATCAAAGTCCATCCCTTCCATTTGAGTGTAGCCACTGAGCCACCAAGCGTGCTTTGTTCCTTATTATATTGCCTTGTTCGCCAGTTTATTCTTAAATATCCATTTGGTCCCAATCACATTGACGTGAGAAGGCTTAGGAACTAAGAACCAAACGTCATTTTTCTCAAACTGAATTAATTCCTCTTGCATTGCATTAATCCAGTTTTCATCTTTCAAGGCTTCCATGACATTCTTTGGCTCATAATTAGCAATAAAACAACAAGATCTCACCTGAGTGTACATAGATTGTACACTTAACAAACTTGCAAGGTCACGGTAACTGACCTTTTTTCCTCGTGTTTTCATTCCTTCATCCACTCCCAATGACACAGGAAGTAGGATGATTACCCTGTATTCTGGAGGATATGTCACCTTCTCTCGCTCACATCTTCTTCATCAGGTTTGAGAATCGAACGTTGGTCATCAGTGTTTGACCACTTGTGTTGTCGGTTGTGTGAATAAGCTGGTGTACATCGATTTGCATAGCGGGCGTTTAGCTTCATTCACCTCTTTGGTTCGGATTCGTCATTAATCGTTACGGCTCCCAGTACGAACCTTGTAATATCATCCTCAACAGTTTTGACATTAAGATCAGTAGCATCATCAAAAACAACATTTATGGATTCCATGACCATTTTGATTTTGAGATTATACACCCTAAATGCCCTACTATTTGTTGAGTATTCAAGGAAAATGGCTTTGTCACTTTTAGAGACAAACTTAGAGAGATACTCACGGTCATTTAAGATGTAAAAAATACACCAAAAAACATGAAAATATTTTACCATGGGTTTCTTCCCAAGTAGAACCTCATAGGGAGTCATGGTACTTCCAATCCTTAGAAAGACACGATTCCCCACATGACATGCTGTGATCACAGCTTCTGCCCAAAACTTCTTGAACAGATTTTTAGAGCTCAACATCACTCTAGCCATTTCTTGTAATGTGCGATTTTTCCTTTCCGCTACCCCATTTTGTTGAGGGGTTTTGGGGGCTGAGAACTCATGAGTAATGCCCTTTGAATCGCAAAAAGCTGAAAAAGTGGCATTTTCAAATTCGGTACCATGATCTGATCTGACTCTAATGGCTTTTAAACCATATAAGTTTTTGACCTTTTTGTACCAAATTTTAAATTCATCAATGGTGTTGGACTTTTCCCTAAAAAAAAAAGACCCAAGTATATCTAGAAAAATCGTCCACACACACAAAACAATATTTTTTTCCAGACAAACTCTCCACCTCTATAGGACCCATAAGGTCAGTGTGGATCAATTCAAGACATCTTGAGGTCCCACAGTTTTGGACCTTTTTGTGACTTGCTTTGGTTTGTTTCCCTTTTTGACATGACCCACACACGCTTAAATTTTTCAAGTCCAGTTTGGGTAAATCTTTTGCAGCCCCAAATTTGATTAAATATCTGATTTTTCTTTCACTGGCATGACCAAGCTTTTGGTGCCAGATAGTGGTCTCATCCATTTTAGTGGAAAAACATGACACAGTGCTACCTACTTTGTAGCAGTTATCAGAGGATCGAATACCAGTTAAAATACACACATTTTTATTATCAAAGACTTCACAACTGGACTTGTCGAATTTAACATACAAGTCATCATCACACAATTGACTTATGCTTATCAAATTTGCCTTGAGTCCTTCAACATGAAGGACATTGTGGAGATGAGGCAAACCTGATACATTCAACGTACCTTTGCCAATCACTTAACCTTTAGCTCCTCCACCAAAATTTACCTTTCCACCTTTGAATGGTGTGTACTCGTCGAAGTTTTCACGAGTTCCTGTCATGTGGAGAGAACAACCACTATCAAAATACCAGGACCCTTCCACACTGCTCTTAAGAGAGGTGAAGGCAACCTGACAGTTCGTAGTATCCTTTCTTACCCATGCAATTTTCCTCCCAACTTTGGGCTGTGAGTGCTGTTGTATGTTGGGTTGTGCACACAACTGTCTGCCCATGTGGCCACACACATTTCCAAAACCCAGTTCCTGTTTCAATTTGTAACAGTAAGGATGAATGTGACCTGGAGCGAAGCAATGGTGACATACATACCTCCTCTTACTGTTTTGTTTGCTTGCAACATTGTGAACATATTTACTAGAGTGGTAAGTTTTTGCCTTTTGAACTTTCGATGTGCTTGCTCCTTCTTTCACAAAAACGGTATCTCCATAGCCAACCCCTACTTTTTCTTGGTTTCCCATTTTCAAAACTTCATCTAACTTGGCTTTACTAGAGTTTAGCCTTGTTAGGGTTTCAGTTTCTTTTTTCAAGATTCGTTTTAAAAGTTTCACATTCCATATCTTTCTTTGTGAGTAAAACTTCTAACTTGGCTATGGAGTCCTTTTGAGAGTCACATTCTTTTGACAAACTCTCAACTTATGATTTTAATTTGAGATTTTCAGCCATTAATTTCTCATTTACCTGTTTAAATACTTTGAGTTGCTCCATTCGTTTAGACCACTCAGTGTGGAGCTCAACATAAGTATTGTACAAATCCTCATAGGTAGCACACTCCTCTTCTGAAGGATCATTTTTATTTTCATCAGCAGTAGAGGAGTTCAAACAGGTATACACACGGTTTTCAGTTGTGAGGTAAGTTGTATGATCAGCATATTGCACAACTTCCTCATCAGAATCACTATCCGACAGTGTTACCTGAGACGAATGCCATATAGACATATTTACAGTCTGTTCATCATCATCAGAGTCACTTAAGGTCGCTGAGAAACTCATTCCACGCTTTTTGAGTGTATTAGCACACTCATTGGCGTAATGTCCGAATCCTTTGCAAGCCCTACATCAAATAGAGGCAATGGGCTTTTTACCTTCAGATGTAGGCCTTTTAGGAACAAATTCCTTCTTTGATGAATCAACCGTGAATGGAGTAGAGTGTGCTGAATTTGGAAACTTAGAGAATTGTTTCTTTTTCAACATGCTATTGAACTTTTGAGTGATCAAAGCACACTCATCATCTCCTAGGTTCGATTCATCAATGTCTTTGGACAATTGCACAAGGTCCTGAGATACTTTGAGAGCACTTGCAAGAGCCATTGAGTTTGATCTGCTAGCCTCTTGTACCCCAAGATTCAATTCGAAATTTGTCAAAATACCTAGGATGGTATCAAGTCCAACAGTTTGGACATCCTGAGTCTCTTCAATCACAAAGATTTTCATGTTAAACTTTTCAAGTAGGGTTCTAAGTACTTTGCTAACAAGTCTCGCATTGGAAATAGATTCACCCAATGAAAAAGATTTGTTAGAGATGTCCAATATCTTAGCAGAGTACTCTTTTATTGTTTCATTTTCTCCCATCCTTAAAGTTTCAAATTTCGACATCAAAGTTCTTAACTTAGTTTTCCTAACACTAGTCGGTCCTTCACAATGAAGTTAAAGTATGTCCCTCACGGTTTTGGCAACCGTTTGAGTTGAGAACAAACTGTACATATGAGGATCCACATGGTCTGAGATTGCTCCCATTGCCTTAGCATTATAATTGGCCAGCGCGATTTCCTCAAGAGTCCAAGTTTCTATGGGTTTAGGACCATAGTTTCTCTCTTTCTTGCCATCAGAAGTGGCTGGGGTAAGTTCAATTACAGGTGCAGTATAGCAATTAACGAGGCTTACCCACGCACGATGATCAATATACTTTATATGCATAATCATTTTTGCTTTTCAAATGGTATAGTTCGAACCATTTAGAGTTGGCGGTTTATTACGATTATGTTGACAGTCCATCTTGTGCACACAAGTGTCAGTACAACAAACTTAACAACTAATTTTCAGAAAATGTAAAAAGAAATAACAAAATGTAAAATGCAGCGGAATTAAAACTTCAGCAAGAAACTTCTTGCTGGAAACTTTTCATAAACTATAACTTGTTTTGAACACAAGTTGTATAACAAACACATACAATGAAAAGTAAATGAAATACAAAAGATCAAACTAAGTTCAAGTCTATGAACTCTATCAAATACTAAACAACCTTGATAAAACACTCTCGATTTTTCAAGGTACAAACACAGTTCACTCAATGATACATCACTTAATGAAACTTGGTGTAATTCTCTGAAAATCGGTAACTCCTAAAGAGGGCGACATCTTCTTTTTATAAACCATTGACTCCTTGTTTGGCAAGGAGTCAATCACTCCTTGACATCCGAAATACTAGGTGTCATCCCTTATCTTTCACAATCTTTCCTTTCTTGAGAGTTACCTAAATAAATCAAATACTCACTAAAAATACACGGTTAATTTGTTAGTCAAATATTTACAATTTAAACCTATTCTATTTATGTACTAAGACTACATTAAATTGACTATCCGAAACACAAAAAATATTATGAAATAATATGGAGTATTTTCATACTCTTTCATCTGGCACTTTTTACACTGACACTTAATATACATGCACTGACACTTTTTTACACTGGCACTTTGTTACACTAACACTGACACTTAATATACATGCACTGACACTTTTTTACACTGACACTTTGTTACACTAACACTGACACTTTTTTTACAGCACTTTGTTACACTAACACTGACACTTGTTTACACTAGCACTTTGTTACACTAACACTGGCATAGCGGGGGAAACAAAACACGTTTTTTTAAGCTTAAGAAAAAATGCATTTTTTGTAAGATTTTGGCAATTTTGGCACTACAAATTTCATTTTTATTTAGGAGATTTTTGGAAATGTTGATTTTTTTTATAATTAAATGATAAAGATGTAAACATCATTAAAATTAAAAATAGAAATGGGGATAATTTGTTAATTTTTTTAAATAATAAATTAATCTATTATTTTGAAATGAAGGGAGTAATGAACTAATGGCAAGTTAGCAAGCCTGTGATCAAGATTTTTGAATTTAGTCCATATGGAAAGAGATTACAAAAAAATGTTTACCCATTTTAGTATTTTACCAAGTTTTAAATTACATGTATCTTCGGTTAAAAACTTTTGATGAGAGCTTTAGATGGATGAGACTGATAGCATGTGATCCCTAATCCCTAAGTATTTATGATATTTTTCAATTAATTTAAATATTTAAAATTAATGTTTAAAAATATAGTATTTCATAATTAATTGACTCAAATATGTCCATCGAGTATCGACGGGTTACTAAATATTTCATATTTTAGAACAAAAAATGTTTCATACTAGTACTAACTAGGGGTGTAAACGGTTCGGTTTAACTCGGTTTGAAAAATTTTTAGAGCTAAACCGCTAGTATCGGTTTGGAGAAATTTCAAATCGAGCTAAACCACAAAAAAATTCAAACCGAGCTAAGCTAAACCGCCAAGGTTCGGTTTAGCTCGGTCTAAACCGCGGTTTAATCATTTTGATTTTATGACTAATCAATATAAAACAGTAAGTAACTAAAATAAACACAGCATTATCAAAATACCAAACAACAATTTTAAAACAATCTTTAGAGATGATGCAAGATTAAAGATGGATTAGATGTTTAGTACCTCATTTCGCTTCCAAGAAAGTGCGAGCAATTTCAATTTGCTGGCGGAGAATTTGCCGGAGAGTGACCAAAAATTGACCGAAATTTGTCACAAGAAAGTGAAAATATCACCGAAGAAGGTGGAGACCTTCCTTGCGAAGCTAACCCCACAAAAATCTCCTTCAATTTTGAGCTCAACAGAAACAAATCGCAAAACCCATTTACTCTTCAAACTTCAAATTTCTTCAAATATTTGCTCAAAATTGATGATTCGAGCTTGATAATCTTGGATAAAAGGAAGTATATGGTATGGGAATCAATATTTAGTGAGAAAGAAGGAATGATTTTGTGGTTTGATGAGAGAAATTTTAGAGAGAGAGAGAGAAGAAAGGAGGCAGGGCTGTAGTAAAATAAAATTAGGTTATTCATTTAGGGGAAGGAAGGAGTAATATTTAAGGGAAACTCTTAATTTAATTCCTATTTTATTTTGTGGCTTCTCGAAAAGACAACAAAATATAGCCGCCTACAAGAGCTGGGACCATAGATCGGTTCCATAGCTCGGTTTGGCGGTTCGGTTTAGCTCGACACCCTCAAACCGCAAGCTAAACCGAACCACGTGGTTTGTAATTTTTATAAACCGAGCTAAACCACTTAAATAAAAAAAAAACCGAGCTAAACCACTTAAATAAAAAAAAACCGAGCTAAACCCCACGGTTTAGCTCGGTTCGATCTCAAATCGCGATTTGAGCTAAACCACTTACACTCCTAGTACTAACCCCGTGCGAGGCACGGGTCAGTCTCCTAAATTTCACCTTAAACCCTCTTCCACCCCCCCCTGTAACGACCCTAAACCTAGGCACCTATTTTAGTATCATAATATGTGCTTTTAATATTATTTTTAATATTATGTGTTTATTTTATATCTTTGATTTCTTAATATTAAAATGAAATGATTGGAAAATAAAATAATATTCTGGGGAGAATTATAATATTGGAAATGGATAAAATAAATAAAATGTGGGTAGATATTTTGTGTAGGGGAAAAGTAAAGAATAGAAAAAGGAGTAAGATGTAAGGAGGAGGTTAAATGGCATGGGGGGCCATTTTCTCTCCTTAAATTCCTCCCCTTGTTCCCTCTCCTTAGTCAATGGCCCATACCCCTCCTACATCATCTCCATCCGACCTCCCTCCTCCTCCCTCATCATTCTTCTTACTTCCTTCTTCCAAAAGAATCCCCATGGAAACCCCTCTCCAAAGCTTTCCTTCATAAATTCATAATAAATCCATTTCCTTCTCATTTGAAGATCCGGGTGTACTTTTGGATTCGTGGAGTCAAGAGGAACACATTGAGCTAAGAAGATTCTTATTCCACTTCATAATTTCTAGGTGAGTTATTATGACTTCCTTTCTTTAAATGCTCATAAATGATTTGATATAGTGATTGCTATTATAATGGTTGTTTGATGCCTTGAAAAGCTTCTTGGAGTTGAGGAATTAGTTAATGTTATGGAATATTGTTGTTGTTCATAAGAAATGATTAAGAGTGTAAGAAAATGTGTTGAGTTGGATTAAGATGGTAAATCATGAAAAATGGAAGTAAAATGTGTTGGAAATTAAGTGGTAATTGATTTGGTTTTAGGTTATCTTGGGGTTTAAATGAAGTAGTATAATGTGTATGAAGTTTAGGAAGTCCTTATAAGTTCACAAACAAGGGAAAATCAGTTTGGGACAATTTTGGTTAGGGTTACTAAAGGATTTTATTACGTTGCAGTGCAGGTTCGGGGCACGAGTCGTGCCCGTGGCACGAGTCGTGCCTTGGATGGGGACGAGTCGTGACATGGATTAAAGGGAAGTCGTGCCTAGTGGGGACGCACGTGAATCTCGAGGAAGGCAAAAGGGGCACGAGTCGTGCCACGGGGCACGAGTCGTGCCCCGGCACAGTGACATTGGGTCAACTTTGGAGCTGTTTAAACCTAATCGAACTAGAACCAAAATGAAATCTCTTTAACCTAGATTAAAGTAGAATACTTTGGCTACACAATGACATCTTAAGTGATCAAAATGGAATTGTGGAAGTAGTTTAAATATTGCCCCGAAAATGGTTGATAGGTTTGATTTGTGACTTCACCAAAATAGTCCCAATTTGGAAAATAGGACTTGAACTTTAATTAATGATATTCGAGGTTGTACAATGACTATGTAAGAGTGGTTTGTGATATATAGTAGCCTCACTCCCTATCTTTAGTGAACAGTTGCAATGGTGTAGAAGCCATAGGTTTCACTATTGAACTAATTGGTAATGGGTATGTATCACCTTGTGGTATTGTTATTCCGAGTTGTGGAATTATTGATTATATGGTTACCTTAATATCCTAAGTGTGGATTATTTGGCAAGTGTTATGTGGCTTCCCAAGTGTGGAATATTTGATACGTTGTTATGATTCCTAATGTGTGGATATGTTTACTATGTGGTTGTATGGTTATCCCCTTTGTGGATTATTTGGTATTGTTATATTGTATCCCGGCGTGGATTATGTGGTTATATGGATACCTTACTTGAATTTATATTCATTGATGAAATTGATTGGCATGAGTATACTTTACCATGTTGTTATATTATAATGCATAGTGTATTATATGGTTGTTGCACTATGGTGTTGATTACATGAGTATGCATTACCATGTTATTATATTGTTATCCCGTTTTGTGGATTATCTCAAGTATCTATTATGTGCTTGAGCGTGTTTATGTTCGGGTGGGTATGATGGATCTCAATCAATTATTGATTTGTTCAATAAGTGATTGAAGGTTCGTCATTGTAACGACCCTAACCCTAGGCACTGATTTAACATCATATAGTGTGCTTTTAAAATTGTTGTTAATATTGTGTGTTCATTTTTTATATCTTTGATTTTATATTAGGATGAGATAATTGAGAGAAATTAAATAAAGACCTTGGGAAAAGCATAATAAATGACAATAAATAAAATGTGAGTAGTTAGGCTTTAGTTTGTGTAGGGGGAAAAGAAATAAAATGATTGGAAGTATTAATTGAGGTATGGGGGACCATACCCTTTTGTCCTTTTTCCCCTCACTCTCCTCCCTCAAAACCGGCCCCCCCCCCCTTCTCCTTTACAATTTTCATTACTCCATCTCCCTCCTTCTCCTCCTTAATCTCTCTCTCAATCCATGGGACTTCCATGGATGAGGCTTTATCTTCTCAAGCCTACCAAGTGCAATCCTTCACCATTTTTAGATCCGAGAGTACTTTTGGAATCGGGAGACCAAGAGGAGTTCTTCAAGCTCAAGAAATCTATGATCCATCTCCCATTTTAATGTGAGTTGTTATGACCTTTCCTTCGTTAATTGTTCATGGATACTAAATGTTGTTATGGTTGTGTTAATGGCTATTTGATGCTTTGGGAAGCCTTCTTGGAATTGAAGAATGTGTTAGTATTATAGAAATGGTTGTTGTTCATAAAAGTGGCCAAGAGTAGAAGTAAATGGATTGGTGTGGATTGAATGGGAACCTTGAAAAATAGTAGTGAATTGGGTGGGAAACCAAGTGGGGATGATTTATATTTAGGACATGATGCTTGGGGATTAAATAAGTTAAAATGAATTGAACAAAGTTAGGAATTTCCCTTAGGTTCACAAATTAAAGCACTTGGTTGGAAAAGTGGTTTCTTGAGAATCATGTGGTAAATGACTTAGAATTATAACATATTTGGGTCTAAAATGATTTAGTATGTGAAGCATGAAATTAATAAGCTTTCTAGGTTCACCCAAAGCAAAGGAAACTTGGTTGGGAACAAATGGGTATAGGTGATGAAGGATTTCTGCAATTGTTTTGATTCTGGGCTCAGGTCACGAGTCGTGCCTTGTGGCACGAGTCGTGCCTGAGGAGTGGGACGAGTCGTGATCAGAGTTATAAGGAAGTCGTGCCTTGTAGGGGACGACAGATTCAGAGGAAGGTGCAATGGGCACGAGTCGTGCCCTGGGGGACGAGTCGTGCCCTGGCCTAGTTTCAAGGTATCAACTTTAGAGCTGTTCAAACCTAATCAAACTCGAACCAAAATGAAATCTCTTTAACCTAGATTAAAGTAGAATACTTTGGCTTCACAATGACATTCTAAGTGATCAAGATGGAATAGTGGAAGTACTTTAATTGTTGCTTGGAAAACGTTAGCTAACCTAGTTTGGTAAATAGACAATTATGATTCCAACTTGGTAGATTCAACTTAGACCCTTAAAGAGGCTAAGTATTAATGTATAATGAACGTGTAGGATGGATTAATGATACTTCCTTGCCTTACTTGAGTTCATATACATTGTTTATATTGTGCATAGTGTGTTAAATAAATGTTGTACTATGATATTGGTTGAACATGAGTATATTTTACCATGTGGCTATATTGTTTATCCCCTTTGTGGATTATTTGGTATTGATTGGCATGAGTATACATTACCATGTTGTTATATTATTATCCCGTTTTGTGGATTTATTTCAAGTATCTATTATGTGCTTGATAATGTTGAATACTTGATATAGTATTGCTATCTTCATGATATGCTGTTGTAGTATGTATCCCTACTTTGGATCATACAATGTTTGGTTAAGCAAGTATGTTATTACTGTGCTTAGTTATGTAAATCCAGCTGGTATTGATTTAATTGTTTGTTGGGCAATGTTATGGATTTATAATGGCACCGAGCCGAGTTCATTATAATTCATACATTGCCGAGTTTGTCCCCCTTGCGTGGGATTTGTGGGCTAGCATCTCCTTTTGAGGTAGATGGTCTAGTTTTCACCGGGGATACGACTGTGTGTCCGAGTCCCCAGAGTACTGTTATTGTTCATGGTTCCGGAACCGCTTCATCAACTGTTGCTGCTGCTCGGATGTGTATATCCTTTTGGGAGTTAAAACCTTGGCTCAGTATCCTTCTAAGTGTTACTTTATCGTACTTATGTGTTGTGATATATTCATGCTGAGCTGGTCGTTGTCTCCAACCGGTATGGGACGGTTGGCGGCAGGGAGCCTCTCGGGTTATATGAATATGTCTTGTGATGTGTTGCCATGCTACGTGTTGCATCTTGTATGGCATCTTCTTTGCATCCATAATAGCTTGCTGAGATTTATTCTCACCCCTCTCCCCTTTACTGTTTTAGATTCTGAGACAGGTGGACCAGTCAAGTAAGGGCGGTGAGGAGTTTGGAAGTTATATTGTGGGACTTGTCGGGGTATGATTAGGTTGGTATAGAAAGTGTACTTTGGTATAATTCATTTATGAAATTGTAATTCTAAATCTTTATTTTATGTTATAACCAAGGCCGTTTCGTAACTAAAAACGTTTCTTATATTCTAAGTTGGATAGCTATTTCTCCTTTGTGAAAAAGTATAGATTTATTATGAAATGGGTATAATAATTGTATTTATTTTTGAAAGTTAAATAAAGGTTTTAAAAGTTTAGGAAATTTGGAATAGTTTGAGGACGCTCCAGCTCGGGACACGTGTAGGTTCCGGCTCGGGGTCCTCACAGTTGGTATCAGAGCTCGGTTAGAATTCTCGGGGTAGAGTCTAGCTGAGTGAGAGTGTGTGGTAACTTACGTCGAGAGTATTATGCAGGAATTTGTTCAAAGACAGAAAATGATATTGACTAACCGAGGAATCAAGGAAGGGTGAGTTATGGAAAGATAGATTTCCCCACCATCATTTGAGGTATTTTACCTGTCTCAGGAATTAGGGTTCATACTTTTATAAATCCTCGTGCATTCGTTCTCATGTGGCATTACATTTCATCTTTATGTGCATAATTGACCTAAGAGTTGTTTTATGTGCTGGAGGTTCTACTCCTATGGGGTCGTACCTCGAATCATCCTTAATTATCTTGGTAGTTGTGATTTAGTGGGCATGTATTGCCGGTGGATTTGGTCGAGTACCAATCCATGAATCATCGTTATATTAATCTGAATTATTTGAGTAGTTGTTGTGTTTGAGGAGGACTGTCGCAAGAGGCGAGTCTCCTTATCTATGTTTGATTTGCCTCCGTGTATAATTGAGGCGGGTAAATTATAAATTGATGTTATGTCATATATGCGTAAATGTCGAAAGTATGGCCTAAGGAATGTGAAGGTTATTTGGATTGTGTGTTATAATTGATTTAGAAAAACCTTAAGTTATCTCGTATACCGATAGTAAATGAATTGGTAAACTCTTAGTTGAGGTTAGGTGTATGGCCTAATTAAGAGTAGTTTATGGTTGTATAGTTGCATGATTAGTTATTCATTGGTGTCTCGTAGTGAAGACTAGAGATATGAGACTAGTATTGGAAGTGATAGTCTAAGTGAGATTATATGAGTTATAAAATATCGCGAGTACGAGACCTTATAGAACTAATATAACTTTGCCTTATGTGTTATTAGTGGACTAAGTGGTGTTTTCTACGTGAATTTCAAAATGGGTTTTCATCAGGTATCATACCAGGATATTGAGATTTTGAGTTGCTATAAGGTACTAATTTGGTATTCGGATTCCTAGATAGAGGATATTAATTAGGATGATGGACTTGATGATTCATCTTGGGAAAGTATTTGATAAAGTAGATAATTAGCTTAGCGACTCTCCGTAAGGATAAATTAGTACTATATTAGAAAAGATGATACTTGGTGGTTAATCAAAGGATTATAGGGATCTTAAATAGGTAACTGGGAAGAATAAGTATTCGTTAGCACTTGTTGACGATTTGTATGAATGATTTTAGAAACTAGTAGGATACTCAATGGTTATTAGTTGAATTTTCGGAGTGCTACAATTTCAGTGGAAAATTGCTTTAAGGATATACTTAAGACAACATTTATATCTAGTATGACCATTTTGAATTGTGGATTGTGTATTAGTATGGAGAGGTAAATAGGGTAAATGCGAAGAAGTCTAATAGATACAGTTATTGGTGACTTAAAGGATCAACTTCAGAAATTGGTAATGTATATATATGGTTTGTTTTGAGAGACGATTAGCATTTGATGAGAAAGGAAAATGAGGATGAATCTTATGGGAAGAAAGGATACTTTAGGATGATTATATACTATAGTTCGACTTAGTTACGTGAATCATATGAAGGATTAGTGTGATGCTTGAAAGATATTGACGTTATACGGATTTTGAGTTTGTTGATGGTTATTGAGAGTTAAGTTAGATTATACTGTAATGTTTAATTGAAATTTGAGAATGATTGATCTATGAGGATTCCAATTATATTTTCTTATTTAGAAATTATATATGGTATTTGATTGGGAACTAGATGTTTACAATATGTTGTTGCTAAGTATAATACCAGTATCAAAGGTAGGGAGTAGATGACTCAAATTAAGTAAAGGCGTTGAATATTCAACTTGAAGAATTATTGAATTGAGGATGCTTTGCCAAGTTTATAACCTTAATGAATGTTTAGTGTACTTATCGGAGATAGTAATAAGTATTACGAGATTGTGTTTCTTATAAGGAATTCAACTAAGTAAAAAAAAAAAAAAAAATATTCTGAGTGGTGGCTACACTATAAATAGAAGTTAAACAAGAGTATTATGTTAGAATTGTTTTAAATGTGCTTTAAAACTTTGGATTGTATATTGAACTTCGGTATGAGCAATTGTGCCCTTCGGGGATAGTTGATTTAATAAGGTCAGTAACCCATTTTCGTGTAAATTAAAATCTGTGAGTAATTTAACTATCTACCACTGGTATGGGACGGTTGTAGATAATTAAATCACTCGAGTTATTTTGTTAGCTTATCAATCCTTTGAAATTTCTTAAATTGTGAGTGGTTTAGTTAATTAAAACTGGTATGGGCCGATTTTAAATAAATAAACCATTCGGGTCTCTTTGAATCTCTTTTTATATTATCCTCTGGAATTTTGAAAGATGTTGTAACTTTTAGGAAGACTTGGTATCCTAAAGATATAAACTGTTCAGAAGCAAGTAGAAATTGCAACCTAGTTTCCCTATAATGATTAATTGTATTCAAGTTTTGGTCCGGGAAATGATTTGATAAATGTGGGGTTATTGTTGTGTCGATCGCAATAGACTCGGTTTTGTTTTGGAGTTGGATCGGCTCCGTTGTGGGCGGCCAACCCTTCAATTTGAATATTGATTCGTCACTAGTCCTGAACATGATTGGAACATTGAATGGTGATAATAGAATGTTGACGTTAAAAGATTTATTAAATATTTAGAGTTCTAGGTTGAACTTGAGAGTGTGATCACTATAGATTTCGTGATTAAGTTACATTGGAAGGAAAGGAGGGTATGTTATTTTGTTATAGAAGGTTGAATTATATTTTCTACTCGTTACTTATATAGCTTGATGAGATGTTATTAATAAAATCCTCACTTATGTTAGGGGATAGTTCGATTGTATAAAACTCATAGTGTTAAATGGATCGGATAGACATCGTTCGGGAAAGTCCTTTTGGGAAGGTAGGAATGCTATTAAGTTTAACCTTGTGAAAAGTTGAGGAATCATTACTTGTTGTTGATGATATGCTTCGAGCGTGTACAATGGATGTTAGTAGTCAATAGGACATATGGTTACCGTGGTTGAGTACGTATAATAGTAGTTATCATTCTAACATTTAGATAAAACCGTATGAGGCATAGTTTGGGAAGAAAATATCGATCTCTAATTTGTTGGGGTGAAATTGGAGAGGCAAGACCTAAGATAAAGTGGCGCCAAAGTTTGATAACCCTTTTGAAGTTTAGGAAAGGTTGGTGATTTGACTTATCGACTGGCTTGGAGAAGCTTATAGAGTAATTGAAGTTTTAATGTGATATTGTAATATATTTGGTGACATAAGTTGTAATACTTCTAATTATTTATATTGTTGTTGAGGTCGTGAAAATTCGGGTTAGTGATAATTGTAAGGTATTCTTGGAACATTAAGTTGTAATATCGTATCATTAATGGAATTAGAATCTTGGGGAAGAAATCACAACATTGGAGAGACTATTTGGGAATTGGAGTCTGAGGTATACATAAGTAATCGAGACGGGTTGAACAGTTAGGAAGTGGTAGTCAAATTCGGGACGAATTTTCTTTAAGGGGGAGTGAATGTAACGACCCTAACCCTAGGCACTGATTTAACATCATATAGTGTGCTTTTAAAATTGTTGTTAATATTGTGTGTTCATTTTTTATATCTTTGATTTTATATTAGGATGAGATAATTGAGAGAAATTAAATAAAGACCTTGGGAAAAGCATAATAAATGACAATAAATAAAATGTGAGTAGTTAGGCTTTAGTTTGTGTAGGGGGAAAAGAAATAAAATGATTGGAAGTATTAATTGAGGTATGGGGGACCATACCCTTTTGTCCTTTTTCCCCTCACTCTCCTCCCTCAAAACCGGCCCCCCCCCCTTCTCCTTTACAATTTTCATTACTCCATCTCCCTCCTTCTCCTCCTTAATCTCTCTCTCAATCCATGGGACTTCCATGGATGAGGCTTTATCTTCTCAAGCCTACCAAGTGCAATCCTTCACCATTTTTAGATCCGAGAGTACTTTTGGAATCGGGAGACCAAGAGGAGTTCTTCAAGCTCAAGAAATCTATGATCCATCTCCCATTTTAATGTGAGTTGTTATGACCTTTCCTTCGTTAATTGTTCATGGATACTAAATGTTGTTATGGTTGTGTTAATGGCTATTTGATGCTTTGGGAAGCCTTCTTGGAATTGAAGAATGTGTTAGTATTATAGAAATGGTTGTTGTTCATAAAAGTGGCCAAGAGTAGAAGTAAATGGATTGGTGTGGATTGAATGGGAACCTTGAAAAATAGTAGTGAATTGGGTGGGAAACCAAGTGGGGATGATTTATATTTAGGACATGATGCTTGGGGATTAAATAAGTTAAAATGAATTGAACAAAGTTAGGAATTTCCCTTAGGTTCACAAATTAAAGCACTTGGTTGGAAAAGTGGTTTCTTGAGAATCATGTGGTAAATGACTTAGAATTATAACATATTTGGGTCTAAAATGATTTAGTATGTGAAGCATGAAATTAATAAGCTTTCTAGGTTCACACAAAGCAAAGGAAACTTGGTTGGGAACAAATGGGTATAGGTGATGAAGGATTTCTGCAATTGTTTTGATTCTGGGCTCAGGTCACGAGTCGTGCCTTGTGGCACGAGTCGTGCCTGAGGAGTGGGACGAGTCGTGATCAGAGTTATAAGGAAGTCGTGCCTTGTAGGGGACGACAGATTCAGAGGAAGGTGCAATGGGCACGAGTCGTGCCCTGGGGGACGAGTCGTGCCCTGGCCTAGTTTCAAGGTATCAACTTTAGAGCTGTTCAAACCTAATCAAACTCGAACCAAAATGAAATCTCTTTAACCTAGATTAAAGTAGAATACTTTGGCTTCACAATGACATTCTAAGTGATCAAGATGGAATAGTGGAAGTACTTTAATTGTTGCTTGGAAAACGTTAGCTAACCTAGTTTGGTAAATAGACAATTATGATTCCAACTTGGTAGATTCAACTTAGACCCTTAAAGAGGCTAAGTATTAATGTATAATGAACGTGTAGGATGGATTAATGATACTTCCTTGCCTTACTTGAGTTCATATACATTGTTTATATTGTGCATAGTGTGTTAAATAAATGTTGTACTATGATATTGGTTGAACATGAGTATATTTTACCATGTGGCTATATTGTTTATCCCCTTTGTGGATTATTTGGTATTGATTGGCATGAGTATACATTACCATGTTGTTATATTATTATCCCGTTTTGTGGATTTATTTCAAGTATCTATTATGTGCTTGATAATGTTGAATACTTGATATAGTATTGCTATCTTCATGATATGCTGTTGTAGTATGTATCCCTACTTTGGATCATACAATGTTTGGTTAAGCAAGTATGTTATTACTGTGCTTAGTTATGTAAATCCAGCTGGTATTGATTTAATTGTTTGTTGGGCAATGTTATGGATTTATAATGGCACCGAGCCGAGTTCATTATAATTCATACATTGCCGAGTTTGTCCCCCTTGCGTGGGATTTGTGGGCTAGCATCTCCTTTTGAGGTAGATGGTCTAGTTTTCACCGGGGATACGACTGTGTGTCCGAGTCCCCGGAAGTACCGTTATTGTTCATGGTTCCGAACCGCTTCATCAACTTCTTTGCTCGGATGTGTATATCCTTTTGGGAGTTAAAACCTTGGCTCAGTATCCTTCTAAGTGTTACTTTATCGTACTTATGTGTTGTGATATATTCATCTTTGAAGTGGTCGTTGTCTCCAACCGGTATGGGACGGTTGGCGGCAGCCTCTCGGGTTATATGAATATGTCTTGTGATGTGTTGCCGTGCTACGTGTTGCATCTTGTATGGCATCTTCTTTGCATCCATAATAGCTTGCTTTGAGATTTATTCTCACCCCTCTCCCTTTCTTGTTTTAGATTAGAGACAGTGGACCGATCAGTAAGGGCGGTGAGGAGTTTGGAAGTTATATTGTGGGACTTGTCGGGGTATGATTAGGTTGGTATAGAAAGTGTACTTTGGTATAATTCATTTATGAAATTGTAATTCTAAATCTTTATTTTATGTTATAACCAAGGCCGTTTCGTAACTAAAAACGTTTCTTATATTCTAAGTTGGATAGCTATTTCTCCTTTGTGAAAAAGTATAGATTTATTATGAAATGGGTATAATAATTGTATTTATTTTTGAAAGTTAAATAAAGGTTTTAAAAGTTTAGGAAATTTGGAATAGTTTGAGGACGCTCCAGCTCGGGACACGTGTAGGTTCCGGCTCGGGGTCCTCACAGTCATACCGGTGACCCTTCCCCACTCTGTGGCCACGGAGTGGGGCTGTGCTAACGACTGTATTGACCCAAAAAGCTTTACAGACCTGTTGCGATCGTTGTAAGGAGGGACGACATTATTGTTGGATACTCCAATATGGGTATCCTTTCTTGTATGGATCTCTGGGGTATGAGTCCTATAAGAGGTGAATGTGCTGGAGGCAATTCACCAAAGAGTGGAGTTTTACTCCCACGTTGTACGACTTATTGTTCAGACGGGAAAGGTAAAATGAGGTAACGTAAGGTGTTTACCGCTTTTATAATGTGTTATGTGCTACCATGCTATGTGTTGCATCTTGTTTGGCATCTTGCTGCATTCATAATAGCTCATTGAGATTTATTCTCACCCCTCTCCCTTTCTTGTTTTAGATTCCGAGACAGTGACCCGAACCGGTGAGGCGGGGATATCATTGTGGACTTTTGCTTTTGGGGCTTGACAAGTTAAGTATAGGAGTGGGTTATTAGGAGTATTGGTTAAGTATTCCTCTTTTATAATTTGTATGGAAAACCCTTTTGTTAAACAAATGTTAATTAAGGTTTCCAATGTAATTGATCATATTACGGTTTAGTAAAGTTGTGGTTGGATTTCCTCTAAGTAGAGATATTATCAATTGATTTTTATTTGGAAGTTTGAAAGGTGGTTTTCCTTTAAAGGCAATCAAATGTTTTAAAAATTTAAATGGATTTTCTTAGTTTGAGCTCCCTTAGCTCGGGACACGTGTTAGGTCCCGGGTTGGGGTGCTCACAGTTGGTATCAGAGCTTAGTTTAGAGGTCAAGGGTAGATGTCTAAACTAAGGGGGAATGTGTGGAAATTGACGCCGAGTGTTTAATGCAGGAGTTCGTTCTAATGGCCGAAAGCAAGGATGATCAGCGGAAGGTTCTAGAAAATGAAGGAGATATGGGTATAGGTGGAATTCAGGATGAGGAGATGATGAAATTATTCAGGAAATTTGTACAGGATATGGAGACTAGAGGATCAGTTCCGAATCAACCTGAGGGGTATCAAAGTGATGGATTAGAAAGGTTTGTGAAGATGAATCCACCGAGTTTTAATGGATATCCGGGTCCGTTAAGAGCAGAAAAATGGCTAGAGAGAATGAACAAAATCTTTGAGGTTATGGAAAGTCGCAACGAAGAGAAAGTTAGGTATGCCGTGTTCAAACTTGAAGGTCCAGCTGATCAGTGGTGGCAGATTGTGAAGGGAAGTTGGGAGCGGGATCATACGCCCCAGACTTGGGACAATTTCACTCAACAGTTTGAGGACTACTTCATTTCAATGGTTACAAGGGATAAGAAGGAGATTGAATTCTTAGGACTAAAACAAGGGAACATGACGATAGATCAGTATTCAGTCCGGTTTGAGGAATTAGCTAGGTGTTGCCCTCATTTGGTATCGCATGAAGTGAAAAGGGTTCAGAAGTTTGTAACAGGTTTGAGGAGTGAGTATAGGAAGGAATTATGGATTGATGGTTTCGCCGATTATCAGACAGTCATAGATAGAGCATATAAGGTCGAGAAGGACATTGAGGAAAATAGTGGAAGGTCCGGAAGTGGGATTAGAAACAAGCCAAAGTATTTAGGACAAGGATCCAGAGTCATTAGAGGACAGCCAAGTGCTTTAACTTCAGGAAGTATGAGAGAGGAACTTGTGGTAGCTTCTTCGTCTAGGCCAATACCCAAGCAGTATGGGATGATTTGTAACTTTTGCAAGAAGGTTGGACATACCGAAGATCGGTGTTGGAGTAAGCAAGGCAAGTGTTTAAATTGTGGAGCATCGGGACACTTTAAGAGGAATTGCCCAAGGATGACGAGGGGACGAGCTTCAAGCGGTCGAGTGGGTGGACGACAAAGAGGTAGTACCAAGAGAGATAACAAAGGGGAACCGAAAGAGAAGGTCTATGGTCGGGTATGTGTTTCGGGTCCAGAGAGATAGATCCCTCGGAAGGTCACTAGAGGTATATTCCCTGTCTCAAAAGTTAGGAGTCATATTTCATAGATCCTGTTGCATATCATTTATGTTTGGCATCACCTTTTGCTTATATGTGACATACATTGTTGAGAAATTGTTTTATTGTTGGAGGATTCTGCTCTTATGAGAGAATACCTCGAACCTCCTTTGGTTTGCCACGGCGATGATGTGGTTATGGCTGAGCATGTATTGCCGGTTGAATTAGTATAATTATTAAATTATGATTTTGAGATATACTTGACCTGGAGGGTTAAGTAGTGGTTGTGTATTAGTAGACTGTCATAATAAGTGAGTCTCATTTTCTATACCCAATTTGATTATATTGGTATTTGATATAGATAAACCTTTATATGGTATTCTTGTTATATATGCGCGTAAGTCAGAAAAATGTTGGTTAAAAAGTGTAAAAGGTATTTGGTTGGTGTTAGACTTGCATAAGAAGTCTTTCCGGAAAATTTTCGTGCTAGTTGTGAGTAGATGGTAATTGTATTTTCATCAAGGTATCGTATGTGTTTATTCTAAGTATGATAAGCAGAATTTTTAAGCCTTATTTTGATGGCTTTAGGGTGATTAGGATTGATGATCTCCTTGTTAATTAAAGTTCCGGGAAGATCGTGAAAATAATTTGAGAGTCGGGTTAATGATTTCCTTGTGAGGAGTCCCTGTATGCAAAGTTCGGCTAGTGTGAGTTGGCTCGAGAGGATTTCAAAATTTGGGGTTCTATAGTCTTAAGCTTGGAAGTTATCATGGCTCTTATGAGGAGTGTGTCCGTAATCTTTGAGGTTGGCCAAGTGCTACCAAAGGAATTTTCAAGGAGTTTTCGAGAATTATAAAATCGTTGGTTTAGATAACTCGGAAGGATATCAATGATGTAAGATGTAATAAGAATGAATCATATTGGTAGAAATGGGGAATAAATTAACTATAGATCCGATCCTTACCTTACCTAAAGAATGTGAGAATTTTGTGAATTTCAAGTGCGTATTAAAGGAAGATTTGATTGTGATATTAAGAGAGATGTGAAAGTGATAGCGTATGCGTGAGGAAGTTAACTTAGATGAAGCGGAAATTTTCTTATTCCTTACTTGAGAGTGACTACAATTGTGTTGCGTTATCTAAGTAAGAATCTTATCTTCTTGAGGTTTCCTTTTTGGGATTTGTGACCGACCCTATGAGTTTGGAGAATTTAATTATTCGAGGGGGAGAGATCTACAAGCCTAAGCGATGGTTAGAACTATTAAAAGATTTTAGTTGCGTCATTTTATATTATCCGTAAAAGTTATTGTGATTTCGAATGCGATTTGCCGAAAGATTTATGTGTCGTCAAGTGTATCCTTTGAGTCGTAAGGCGAGATATTGTTTCAAATAGTCAAGTTAGACCCATAGAATGTGGAGACTTTAAGGGAAGTTCAACGGTGATCCAAGAATTTAATAGGATGAGAAGATAGTCTCAAGATGAGAAGATTATCTTGATTTTTGAGGAATGGATTGTGTGTTGGGTTTCCTTTCAACCGGAGAGGTTCTATTAATCTTAAGGGAGTTTAGTATAATAGCAGTTTAGTCTAGCATTGTATGGGTATTATCTAAATATTGATATGAGAAAACTTATTTATGATCCTTCGTACGTGTGGAATTCTGCAATTAAGAATGTTTAGACAAATTTGAATTATCTGGGGAAAACGTTGAGAGTATTAGGATTTCAATTCCGGGATTAAATTCTAAGGTGTTGATAATATACATAAGAATAATGACTTGAGGAAACTAGTTGAAAGTGGTAAATTGAAATGTTTGGAAAAGTACCCCTTGTTATGGATCATTAAGGTAATCAAGTTTAAAATTCGGGACGAATTTTCTTTAAGGAGGAGTGAATGTAACGACCCTAAACCTAGGCACCTATTTTAGTATCATAATATGTGCTTTTAATATTATTTTTAATATTATGTGTTTATTTTATATCTTTGATTTCTTAATATTAAAATGAAATGATTGGAAAATAAAATAATATTCTGGGGAGAATTATAATATTGGAAATGGATAAAATAAATAAAATGTGGGTAGATATTTTGTGTAGGGGAAAAGTAAAGAATAGAAAAAGGAGTAAGATGTAAGGAGGAGGTTAAATGGCATGGGGGGCCATTTTCTCTCCTTAAATTCCTCCCCTTGTTCCCTCTCCTTAGTCAATGGCCCATACCCCTCCTACATCATCTCCATCCGACCTCCCTCCTCCTCCCTCATCATTCTTCTTACTTCCTTCTTCCAAAAGAATCCCCATGGAAACCCCTCTCCAAAGCTTTCCTTCATAAATTCATAATAAATCCATTTCCTTCTCATTTGAAGATCCGGGTGTACTTTTGGATTCGTGGAGTCAAGAGGAACACATTGAGCTAAGAAGATTCTTATTCCACTTCATAATTTCTAGGTGAGTTATTATGACTTCCTTTCTTTAAATGCTCATAAATGATTTGATATAGTGATTGCTATTATAATGGTTGTTTGATGCCTTGGAAAGCTTCTTGGCGTTGAGGAATTAGTTAATGTTATGGAATATTGTTGTTGTTCATAAGAAATGATTAAGAGTGTAAGAAAATGTGTTGAGTTGGATTAAGATGGTAAATCATGAAAAATGGAAGTAAAATGTGTTGGAAATTAAGTGGTAATTGATTTGGGTTTAGGTTATCTTGGGGTTTAAATGAAGTAGTATAATGTGTATGAAGTTTAGGAAGTCCTTATAAGTTCACAAACAAGGGAAAATCAGTTTGGGACAATTTTGGTTAGGGTTACTAAAGGATTTTATTCTGTTCTGAATTCTGGGTTCAGGGCACGAGTCGTGCCCTGTGGCACGAGTCGTGCCTTGGATGGGGACGAGTCGTGACATGGATTAAAGGGAAGTCGTGCCTAGTGGGGACGCATGAATCTGAGGAAGGCAAAAGGGGCACGAGTCGTGCCCTGGGGCACGAGTCGTGCCCTGGCCTGGTGACATTGGGTCAACTTTGGAGCTGTTTAAACCTAATCGAACTAGAACCAAAATGAAATCTCTTTAACCTAGATTAAAGTAGAATACTTTGGCTACACAATGACATCTTAAGTGATCAAAATGGAATTGTGGAAGTAGTTTAAATATTGCCCCGAAAATGGTTGATAGGTTTGATTTGTGACTTCACCAAAATAGTCCCAATTTGGAAAATAGGACTTGAACTTTAATTAATGATATTCGAGGTTGTACAATGACTATGTAAGAGTGGTTTGTGATATATAGTAGCCTCACTCCCTATCTTTAGTGAACAGTTGCAATGGTGTAGAAGCCATAGGTTTCACTATTGAACTAATTGGTAATGGGTATGTATCACCTTGTGGTATTGTTATTCCGAGTTGTGGAATTATTGATTATATGGTTACCTTAATATCCTAAGTGTGGATTATTTGGCAAGTGTTATGTGGCTTCCCAAGTGTGGAATATTTGATACGTTGTTATGATTCCTAATGTGTGGATATGTTTACTATGTGGTTGTATGGTTATCCCCTTTGTGGATTATTTGGTATTGTTATATTGTATCCCGGCGTGGATTATGTGGTTATATGGATACCTTACTTGAATTTATATTCATTGATGAAATTGATTGGCATGA
Source organism: Adenophora triphylla var. japonica (assembly GCA_022495995.1). Taxonomy (NCBI): domain Eukaryota; kingdom Viridiplantae; phylum Streptophyta; class Magnoliopsida; order Asterales; family Campanulaceae; genus Adenophora; species Adenophora triphylla. The sequence goes on from JAFEMH010001449.1 coordinate 132,618, forward strand.
GTATACTTTACCATGTTGTTATATTATAATGCATAGTGTATTATATGGTTGTTGCACTATGGTGTTGATTACATGAGTATGCATTACCATGTTATTATATTGTTATCCCGTTTTGTGGATTATCTCAAGTATCTATTATGTGCTTGAGCGTGTTTATGTTCGGGTGGGTATGATGGATCTCAATCAATTATTGATTTGTTCAATAAGTGATTGAAGGTTCGTCATACGGTGACCCTTCCCCACTCTGGCCACTCTGGAGAGGGCCGTGCTAACGACCGTATTGACCCAAAAAGCTTTACTGCACTGCTGCGATCGTTGTAAGGAGGGACGACATTATTGTTGGATACTCCAATATGGGTATCCTTTCTTATATGGATCTCTGGGGTATGAGTCCTATAAGAGGTGAATGTGCTGGAGGCAATTCACCAAAGAGTGGAGTTTTACTCCCACGTTGTACGACTTATTGTTCAGACGGGAAAGGTAAAATGAGGTAACGTAAGGTGTTTACCGCTTTTATAATGTGTTATGTGCTACCATGCTATGTGTTGCATCTTGTTTGGCATCTTGCTGCATTCATAATAGCTCATTGAGATTTATTCTCACCCCTCTCCCTTTACTGTTTTAGATTCCGAGACAGGTGACCCGAACCAGTGAGGCCGGGGATATCATTGTGGACTTTTGCTTTTGGGGCTTGACAAGTTAAGTATAGGAGTGGGTTATTAGGAGTATTGGTTAAGTATTCCTCTTTTATAATTTGTATGGAAAACCCTTTTGTTAAACAAATGTTAATTAAGGTTTCCAATGTAATTGATCATATTACGGTTTAGTAAAGTTGTGGTTGGATTTCCTCTAAGTAGAGATATTATCAATTGATTTTTATTTGGAAGTTTGAAAGGTGGTTTTCCTTTAAAGGCAATCAAATGTTTTAAAAATTTAAATGGATTTTCTTAGTTTGAGCTCCCTTAGCTCGGGACACGTGTTAGGTCCCGAGTTGGGGTGCTCACACCCCCCCTTCAATCCTTTTCTACTGACTTCAACCCCCAACCCCAATTTATCTCTCTTTCTGTAACCAACCTCTTTAAATAAAGGGTCATTGCCCCATAGATTTCTTTTTTTTTAAAATTTATGCTCAATAAGTTTCTTTTATGATGTTGTATTATGTTTCGAAAATACAACATCAATTAAGGCCATAATACTGCATTTCGGCGGCCGCCGGTGACCGAATCCCATGGACCAACGACCAAATTTCGACCTCCGGCGACAGGATTCCGGCGATCGGCGGCCGAAATTCGGTGAAAATTGACCGGATTTCGGCGAAAATTGACCGTAATCCCAGATGCAATGGGATAGCAGAGGGCGGCGACTTAGCCGGGCCGCCAAGTGAGGCGTGTGCGTATGCAAAGATTATGATTTTAAACTACTGCATAACTAAATGTTGTATTATACGTAATACAACATGAGAACTTATGGGGCATTTTAATACAATAAGAAACTTAGTGGGAAGTGATTTGTTCCAAAAGGAACTTATGGGGCAAATTTCCTTAAATTAAAGGGTGGGGGAAGTTAATAGATGTGTTTGGGAGGAGAAGGTAGGGAGTTATAAAACTGGGAGTGTGAAGGTGAAATATTTTGGTTAATTCAGGCTGCCAGATCAATTTTTGAGAATCAATCTCAGCCACTTTTTATCTCAACGATTACAAACGGTTTTTCCCTATGTGTATTGTAATATATACTAGTACTCTGTTGCCCGTGCCAATGACAAACGGTTTTTTCCTATGTGTATTGTAATATATACTAGTACTCTGTTGCCCATGCCAATGACATAGTAACAATATGAAATTGTTTGTTGCTTTAAAAATGAAAGACGTATTATGTGATAAATAGAGTTGAGAGAGGTTGTTTAACTTAATATGTATATTTAAAGTTTTACACCTTCACCATAAACACACATAATGAGAATGGCAAAATTGTCCCTAGATCATAGAATTTGAGACCATAAAACAATCATCAGTAGAAAGTTTCAAATCGATTTATATAGTAATAGCACTGAATTTATAATTAGTTGTTTGTTTACCTATTTAAGTTGCTAATTATATAATTCAGCTTACTTTTACTTTCAGAATTCAAAATAAAGACATATTACTTCATTCGTTACATAATAAATATTAATCAATATTTTAAGAAAATGTAAAATTTATTATAAGCGGAGAGAGTATCAAACAGTGAATGACTGAATAAGAACTCGTAATAAATGAAAAATAAAATAAACCAAACCAATATAAACATAAAAAAATTAAAATCAAATAAAGTTAATAAAGAAAACATCAAGATCCAATTGATGCATCAGAAAATTTTGGTGGAAACTAGTTTCCCCCAAATATTATAAAAAGTCTTATTTTTAACTTAAAAAAATCGATACATAAATTTTAAATCAAACTAATCCGGCCTTTTGAATCGGTCATTGAACCGGTTTTTAAAATAAAACAGGACTTTTTATAATATTTGGGAGAAACTAGTTTCTCCCAAAATCAACTCTTGATGCATATACACAAACGCATGTATGATGTATGCATTCCATAACTACACCTATTCCTCCGCCACTTCTTTGTAATGGGAGTACTTCGCCTTCTCCGAATCATTCTCAACCTAAATCCTGAAATCTTAAATTTCGTGAAGTTAAAAAGACAGGTTTGGTGGGAGAATATGGGGAGTTATAAAATTTAGAATGGGAGGGTGAAATATTTGGTTTAATCCGGGTTGTCGGATCAATTTTCAAAAATCGATCTCAGTCGCTTTTTATTTCATCGGTTATAAACGGTTAAACCCGTTGTTTATTTTATTATGGGTTAATGACAATTTAGGGTCTGTAGTATAGGGGCGGTACCACATTGGGGCCCGAAGTCTTAAAACTATCAATTTGTGGCTCAAATTTAAAATTTTGATCAATTTGGGTTTTTTTGACGAAAAACGTTAAAAACCCCCGTTAAGTGATCATGTGCGAGGCATGTGACATTCAGTGAGGGCATTTTGGTCATTTCGCGTTCAGCCCAGACTTCAGGCCATAAATTGACATTTTTCCTATAAAATAATAAATAAAAATATTTAGTTTTTTTTCTAATAATTTAAATTACTAATTATTTTGCTTCAAAAAAATTACTAATTATTTTAGAATGGATACTTTATAAAATATATAAATAAAAATAGATTAAATAAAATAAATATTTAGAAAAAAATTACTAATCATATATTTAAAGATGGAATAATGTAGTAAGTGTTATTATACCTAAACTAAAATTAAATATTTTATTTTAATACTTAATTTTACATTTTATAGTTTTACAATTATAAGTTGGTTAAAATAAATTACATAATGAATAAAAATAAAAATAAAAATAAAAGATACTACTATTATCAAAAAATAAAAAAGAAAAGAAAAATCTTTCTCATCTTCATCTCCGTCCAGCCTCCACAACTCTCACCTCAAAAGCCTCCTGCCTCCTCCTCCGGCCTCCTCCTCCTTCTCTCCCCTCATCCCGTTCCCCAATTTTCCCCAATCTGCCATCACTCACCAATACTACCAATAAAATCACCATCCACCACCCATCACCACCAAAATCATCACCACAAATTTGAAGAAACCTATCAACAATCTGAACAAATAAAATTAGAAATTCAAACTAAATTAATAAACCAAAGTCACTTCCTTTTAAATCAATGTATGAACCCCAGCATTTGCTCAATTTACAGGACGATGGAGGTTACGGCGGAGACGCTAATTGGCTTTCCGGGGAAGATCTTCACCTCTCGTCGGCGCCGACTCACAGGAGAAATCTTTCTTCCTTCTCCAATGCCACTTCTGCAACTGCCACCAGCAATTTTAACCCTGACCTCTTCAAGGATCTCGTCGGGATGATCCCTCTTATTCAGTCCTTAATTGTAAATTTCATCATGCTGGTGATTGATTTTGGGATGATAAAATTGTCTGATAGAAGAGAAAGAACACCAGATGATTGAGGAGAGAGAGAGTGCTGATGGCCTTGGTGATGATTTCGTTGTTGTTGTTGTTGTTGTTCGTTTAACCGGAGCCCGGTGGAGACGACATTCGGCGGCGGGAGAGAATGAAGCTGGGTAAGGTCAATCAACTGGATTGGGAAAAAAAGAGTTAAATTCATAAGAAAATGATTTGTCAAATTAGGGCCTGAAGTCTCTGAAATGACCAAAATGTCCTCACTGAATTTCATGTGCATTGTACGTGGTCACTTAACGGCTTTTTTTAACAGAAAACGTAAAAAAACTCCAAATTGATCAAAATTGTAACTTTGGGCCCTAAATTGATAGTTTTAAAACTTCAGGCCCCAATGTGATATCGCCCCTATACTACATGTCCTAAATTGTCATTAACCCTTTTTAAACATAATAATTTATTTTTCTTTTCTTTTTTCCAAACATACCAATCCATAAACTTGTACGTTATGCATCGAAAACAAACCCATCAATATGTAATTGGAGGGAAAAAGAACACACGTAAAAGGGGTCAAACCAAATCAATAATGGGGAATCTCGGAGGAGCACCGCGCGAGTCGGAGGCGGAGTGCAATTTATTCACACCCGCACTTGCCGGAAGCCGCCGCTCTCCGCCCATCCCACCACAATAGCCTTTTCAATTCCATTTCCTTCTTTGTCTTTTCGTGTTCTTTCTCTCTCTGCCGAAGATTTTCCCCTTCTTTGAGCGAAGATACGATAGACCATTTTTGTAGAAAATATGCAGAGTAGTAAGAATCAACGGTCGAGATCTACCAAGCCGACCACCATCCATGGTTGTGCTCAGTCCGGAGATCTCGCCGGTCTCCAAAAATTCCTCCGTGAAAATCCCTCCCTACTTAACGATCGCAACCCCGTCGTAAGATCTCTCCTCTCTCTTACTGATGAAATGTGATTGCATTCTGCTGTTACTATGCAATTTTTAGGACTTTTTGTTTGTTGTCAAGTCATTTTCTGTATCAAGTCATCTCATTGTGTTGTGCTTGATTGTTTCGATTTTGTACGTTTCAATTGTCACGCATTTACAATTTGGTTTGAAAAGGGGTAAATTTATGTCGTTGGCCGGCAATTCGGTGCTCCTACTTGAATGTCTGTAATGGGGGCGCAAAATTTTATAATGTACTCTCTCGATTTCAAATGAATGTCCATCCATTATTGTTATTGATCAGGAACAAGAATGGACATAATTTGGGATGGTGGGAGTAACATTCTTTTTGTCCTGCCTTGCTGCAAGTAGTGGTGTTTTCATGGAGATTGTATATATATGCATAGTTGTTATATTAGGGAAATGCTCCGTAGAAGATTTAGTGTGAGATAGGCTTGGCCGCATGGGAGAGTATCGGAAGACACATTTGATAGAGATATACCAAATCACAATCATATATTATGTTTCCTTATTGTAATAGTTTCCTTTATTATTATAATTTCTTATTGTAATAGTATTCCTTCTCCTTTTGTAATTATATATTTTCGTAATTAGTGGTTTCTAAGTTGTATATATATTCATACAATTGTAATAATAAAACTTGAGTCATTCATATCAATTCTCTCTCTTCATGTATGAATTGACTTCGTTTATCATCCTTTATTCTATTATGGTATCAGAGAATAGATTCATAATGAGACTTCTTCGCCAAACCCACCACCATTCGCTTCCGCCACTCTACCAATCCTTTTTCCGCCATATACAAAAACCCACACAAATACCCATTCTTCAAACACCTCCTAAATCATAACCCTAAATTGCTTCCTCAATGACCGCCCCACCCTAACACCACACTCGAGCTCTTCGCTCAATTTCCCTTTGAAAACTAAATCCAATTCGTCGATGAGACGTAAAATAAAACCCTAACCCAATTCGTCGTTGAGACGTAAAATAAAACTCAAACCCAATTCGTGTTAAGACGTAAAATCGTCGTTGAGACGTAGTCGATGATGAGACGCAAAATTCCTCGTCATTGCGACGTAAAATTACCGTCATTGCGACGTAAAATAATACCCCTTCCTCGTCATTGCGACATAATATAATACCCCTTCTTCGTCATTATTACGACGTAACATTATCGTCATCGCGACGTAAAATAGTACTTGTACAATTTTTTACTCTTACCCCTTATTACCTCTTTTCCTTATAGTTTTTGTCAATACGACGTAAAATAAACAACAAAGATCAACTCGATGATATCTTCACAACGCTCCTTCACCAAGCTCACCTTCATAGAATTATGTCAAAGATTGGACTCTCCTATCGGCCGTCCATCTTGCGCGGGCATGATAGAGATATACCAAATCACAATCATATATTATATTTCCTTATTGTAATAGTTTCCTTATTATTATAATTCCTATTGTAATAGTATTCCTTCTTCTTTTGTAATTATATATTTCCTTAATTAGTGATTTCTAAGTTGTATATATATTCATACAATGGTAATAATAAAACTTGAGTCATTCATATCAATTCTCTCTCTCTCCATGTATGAATTGACTTCGTCTATCATCCTTTATTCTATTAACATTATTGATAGTTGACATCCTGGTCTCAAATTAGGTATAATGTTTTATGTTACTGTGAGAAAGGGATGCATGTTAAGTTCTGAGATCTCCTTCGAGTTGTCAAGGTTTGAGAAGTTGACAAATGAAGAGGATATAGAAGATTAATCTCAAATAGTATAATGTGGAGTTTGATTGAGGTATTGTGAAGAGTGTTTAATAGAGATATCCTTTGATGAATTAGCTTGATAGTCTATAAGAAAAGGGAAAAAATAAGTTTTTCTCAGCATAGTGAGGATTTGCGGTAAAGGCATCAATGTTGTTTTGAGCATTGCATTTAGGGGTGGCAATGGCTTGTCCTTGGATTATCAATTAAGATTTTACAATGCTTTAAAGTATTGTACAATATACCATATTAGTGCATCCCTAATTACATCTGTTGAAATTAGCTTGCACTTCGATGTATCTGAAAATTTTAATAAGTGAGAGCTTTGTTGCCTTCCCTTTTCTTGAACTTCGTATAATTCAGTTAGAGAAGGTTTTTAGATTGCTCAGAATTTGAGAACAGTGGGAGGAGATATATATAGTTATATGCCTTTTACAGTACTTCGTATCCCCAAATTTTGCTTAATTCCAGATGGCGCAGACACCACTTCATGTTTCTGCTGGTTATAACAATATTGAGGTGATGAAATTTCTCCTGGATTGGCATGGACCTGAGAAAGTTGAGTTGGAGTCCAAGAACATGGTGTGTAAATATTATCTACTCCAGTATTCACTATGTCCACTTGCTGTTTAGTGGGAGTTATTTATTGTTGTCTTACCTTAGTTTTTATGCTGAGCTTTGCAGTATGGAGAAACTCCATTGCACATGGCTGCCAAGAATGGGTGCAATGAAGCTGCCGGGTTGCTTCTCTCTCATGGTGTAGTTGTCGAAGCCAAAGCTAACGTATGTTATCTGGCTATTATATTATCGCATTTAAGAAAAGTTGCTAATTTACGAGCCATTTTGTTTCCTTTTCTATTTGCAGAATGGGATGACTCCATTGCACCTTGCTGTTTGGCACTCAATTCGGGCCGAAGACTGCTCAACCGTCAAGACATTGCTGGAGCATAATGCTGACTGTAGCGCCAATGATGATGTATTTTATTTATTATTTCCCTGCATTTAGCATGTAATATTGCTATTTAAGTAAATATCATTAAAGTTTATGGAGATCTTCTGACCGCAGGAGGGAATGACCCCTTTGAATCATCTCTCACAAGGACCTGGAACCAAGAAATTGCGGGAACTTCTCAATTGGTATTTAGAGGAGCAGAAAAAACGTAGAGCCATTGAAGCATGCAGCCAAACACAAGCTAAGATGGATGAACTTGAGAATGAATTGTCGAAAATTGTAGGCTTGCATGAGCTTAAGGTACAGCTTCGAAAGTGGGCAAAAGGCATGCTTTTGGACGAGAGAAGAAGGGCAGTCGGGCTAAAAATTGGTGCTCGAAGACCACCTCACATGGCCTTTCTTGGCAATCCAGGAACAGGTTATTTGTTCTCCCAAAGATATTTCCCCCTAAATACTTGCATATACATCCACCACTGGGCCACCATCCCTTAATGTTAACCTTCTGGTTCTTCACATAGAATATGGTCATTTTGATTAACGGGAATTTACATGACTTTTTGGATGTAACAGGTAAAACTATGGTAGCCCGGATACTTGGAAAACTACTTCATATGGTCGGAATTTTACCCACTGACAAGGTGACAGAAGTGCAAAGGACCGATCTAGTTGGAGAATTTGTCGGTCATACAGGACCGAAGACTAGGAGAGTGGTATGCACTTAATTATCTTTAAATTTATACTCCCTCCATTTCGAAATGATCTTCCTACTTTTTTTGTCGTTAACGTGAACGTACTTTGAGAAATAATTTTAGATTGATTTAACTATCCGAATGAACATCTAAAAATTGTTACCGATAGTATTTATAATGGTGTATCAATAAGAAGTTTTAAATCTTCATTACGATAATTAAATCAACCTAAAATTATTGCTCAAAGTATCTTCATGTTAACAAAAAAAAAAAAAGTGGGAAGATCATTTTGGGACGGAGGGAGTATTATCATATCAAAGCATTTTGTTTCATTTTCGATGATTGGCTTTGGCTGCTGCATCGGTAAATAATTCCCCATTCCACTCAAAGAGTCCATTTCTGAAAGTTAAATATTTAAGGTATTAAATGTTGTTTCCTTTAAATACATATATTTATGGAAAAATTATTTCTTGAATTTTTAACCTTGGCGGAAGTGAACAGTCAGGGAAGTCATAAATTTTGAAGCGTAATATTTTTCAAAGAGGACTCTTGAAGTGGAACAATTCAAGATAGAAAGTAGGATTCTTGTAGTAGAACAAATAGGGTATTACTATCACTGCACTGAATTTTTATATTAAGTACACAGATAAAAGAAGCAGAGGGGGGAATCCTATTTGTGGATGAAGCATATCGACTTGTACCTATGCAAAAATCCGATGACAAGGACTATGGATTAGAAGCCCTAGAGGAAATAATGTCAGTAATGGATAGTGGGAAGATAGTAGTCATATTTGCTGGTTATAGTGAGCCAATGAAGCGAGTAATTTCTTCAAATGAAGGTTTTCGCAGAAGGGTAACAAAGTTTTTCCATTTTGATGACTTTAGTACGGAAGATTTGGCCAAAATCCTTCGTTTAAAAATGACCAATGAGACGGAGAGTAGCTTGTTGTATGGATTTAAGTTGCATTCTTCGTGTAGCGTGGAAGCTATTTCTTTGTTGATAGAGAGGGAAACGACTGAAAAACAGAGGAAGGAGATGAATGGAGGGTTGGTGGGTCCGATGTTGGTTAATGCTCGAGAGAATTTGGATTTGAGGCTTCATTTTGAGTGTATAGATACGGATGAGTTGATTACAATTACGCTTGAAGATTTAGAAGGTGGACTGCGATTATTTACACAATAATGAAATAAATAAAAGGGATTTTTTATGATTGTCTTCAGCCGGAGCGTGGTTTGAATCTGCATTTGCTGGCTTCTAGGAATGTGTTGTATTATGGTTGAAAGATTTTGAAGGTGGCGCATGGCGGAGCGGGGTTCAAACAGTGGCTGTTATATTGTAGGACATATTTTTATTTCTTTTTGACCGTGTATGTTATTTACGAGACCAAATCTCCCGTATCACTTTTGTATACCACATTGTGTACCACAAGGTCCACAAGTGATCCAACGGACATGCATCATCCATCCATGACATTATTCTTTGACATGAAAAGGAACACATTGTTAGTTGTACTGAAGTCTGAAGATATTGAAAATGTGGCGTATGATGCGTTTTTGCCAGAATATTTTTCTATTTTACCCCTTTCCCAGGGTATATAAAAGCGTAGTTATCAATCTCGTCACGTCGCAACAGTCAGAATATCTTTGCTATTTTCCTCCATTCTTGAGCACCGGATCTCTGGTATTTTTTGGCACATGGGTGAATTGGGTTTTACATAGGGGTGGAAATGGTTCGATTTAGCTTGGTTTGGATAAATTTAGAAGTTAAACTGCTAGCATCGGTTCCGAGAAATTTCAAACCGTGCTAAATTATAAAAAAATTCAAACCGAGCTAAACCAAACCGCTATGATTCGATTTGATTCGGTCTAAATCGCGATTTGATTTTGCAGTTCATATCACGGTCCAAACCGCGTCTAGACCACGGTCCAAAGGGCATTTCAAACCATAATCTTTTTTTGTTAACCATTTTATGACTAATGTGTATAAAATATTTAAAAATTACAATTTTCTAACTGAGATTAACTAAATCTTTGAAGGGACGGTCAAGATTGCGGTTTCATAGTTCGGTTCATAGTTCAATTTATGGCTTGGTTTCACGTTTCGGTTTAATGGCTCGGTTTCACAGTTTTAAATCGCGGTTCGGTCTTAAACGGTTTGGTTTGATTTGGTTTAGGAGTGTCAAATCACAAGCTGAGCTGAACCACATGATCTGTTAATTTCTCAAACCGAGTTAAACCACTTATGTCTAAAAATTGAACCAAATCACACAATTTAGCTCAATTCGACTCCAAATCGCGATGAACCCCCTAGTTTCTCACACGTGGGTGTTTGGACGTTTTCCATATTCTTGGTGGTGCAATTTTTTTTTTTTTTTTTTTTTTTTGTCACTAAATCAAACTTGTGTCGATAGCTTTACTCTTATGGTACTCCTTGACTTCAGTACAAATCAATACTCCCTCCTCTCACGTGAATGGACATTAATAAAATTGACACAATAATTAAGAAAATGTACTATTCATTTCACTCATTCTCTTTTCTACATTATTTTAATACTCACAACACCATTATAATTTACTATTTCCTCCACTCATTCTTTCTCCTATTTTACTATTACACTTACAACATTCTTTTCATTTTGGACAGTCTCCATTCACGTGAGACGACCCAAAAAAGAAATAAGTCTCCATTTACGTGAGAGGGGGGAGTATTTAAGATGACCAGATTTAGATGTCGCTTTGGCCGAGTGGTTAAGGCGTGTACGGTTGCTAAGTACATGGGGTTTCCCCGCTAGAGTTCGAATCTCTCAGGCGACGTGTTTACTTTATTTTTAAATCTTAACGAGAAAATGTAAAAGTTAAAACATTTATAATAAAATCTCTTTTTAATTGTTTTTTTGTAAATATGTATTATAAGAGCATAATGGATGGTTTTTTTTTTATAAATATATTTACATTATCATAAGGGTATAAATGTTCAAAACACTGTTCAAATTTTGTTATTTATGAAATTGGATTCTTCCCAGGGAAAGTAGGAATCTTGAGTGGGACGGAGGGAGTAATATATTTGTTAAAAGTTTGACAATTACACTTACACTTATAATATGACGGAAAATGTACATGATGTAATGGTAAGATCATACAAAATTATTTTAAATAATTTCTATTATGATTTAAGTAAGTTAATTAACTTTATCTTAATCCTAATTTTAACTCTTCTTTTCTAGATTGTCTAACATGATAAATTCTAATTATCTATCTATCTTTATCTTAATAAATTATTTAACATATATCTTCCAAAATTAACGAACTTGATCCAATACTGAAAATTAGGAATCAAACGTGGGAACTATTAATCCTTCCTTAAATATAGCAAAGAGTCTTGAAAGTGTTTCCGCTTTTACTATCTTTAAATAATGTTGAGTTTTGATAAAAATTAAAATCATACATATTCTTGATATTCATTTTCAAATTTTTAATTTCGCAAAAATATAATAACTTGTGAAAAAAATCATGGGTTTATTACAAAAAACTCACTAAAAAAGATGGCATTTACAAAAAAACATGTAAGATGGGAAATTACAATTTTTTTTTTTTATCAGTTTTGGTCAAACAACTGATAATTTCAGTTATCAGTTGTTCAAACAAGTGATAATATCAGTTGTTTGAAGAGTAATTTGTACTTCAAACAACTTATAATTTCAATTATCAGTTGTAAACAAGTGATAACTGAAATTATCAGTTGTTTGAAGAACTGATAACTGAAATTATCAGTTAATTGGCCAAAACTGATAAAAAAAAAATTGTAATTTTGAACTTATGTGTGTTTTTTATTAATTTTCGTCTTTCTAAAGTAGTTTTTTGTAAATGCCTCTAAAAATCATTTAGCAACAATTCTTTAAAGGAATAGGAACAATTATTATTAGTTTTTTTTTTTTTTTTAAATAAAGTTAAAAATTTCAACCAAAATATTTAATGCGTAAATGTCACTCATTCCCATCCCTAAACGACTGCACCAACCAACCAACTTTAATTTTCATGCAAAATTGGCTGATTCTCACACTTACACTTGTACATTGAACAAACCCTTTATAATCTCTCCAATTAGCCTTCCCAAATTATTCCTCTCATGTCTTCCATGGATCCCCCTGCCGCCATTGAATCACACTCCCCCAGACAGTCAAGAAGCTCTGCATCAATCAACAAATATGCTCTTGCCTGTGCCCTTTTGGCTTCTACCAATTCCATCCTCTTGGGCTATGGTAAATTTTTATGATCTAGTAATTTTAATTTGAAATCAATATCAGCTGTTCATATATATTTGTTTTAATTTGATCTATTTATTGTAACAATTTCTAGATATTGGGGTGATGAGTGGAGCAGTTCTGTATATTAAAGACAATCTCAAGATCTCATCAACGCAAGAAGAAATCTTGGTGGGTACTTTGAATGTTTGCTCGTTGATCGGATCACTTGCCTCCGGTAAAACTTCCGATTGGATCGGCCGGCGATATACCATAGTTCTGTCAGCAGCTACTTTTCTGATTGGGGCACTTCTTATGGGATTTGCACCCTCCTACTCGTTTCTCATGGCCGGAAGGGTGATTGCTGGAATCGGGGTCGGATACTCCCTCATGATTGCTCCGGTGTACACGGCTGAGGTGTCGCCGGCGATGTCACGTGGATTTTTAACGTCACTTCCGGAAGTGTTTATCAATGTGGGAATTTTACTTGGGTATATTTTCAATTATGCTTTATCTGGTTTGCCGATAAATATTAACTGGAGGCTGATGCTCGGCCTAGCGGCATTTCCGGCGGTGGGTATTGCCGCCGGTGTTATGGTCATGCCGGAGTCACCACGGTGGTTGGTGATGAAAGGGAGAATAAATGAAGCCAGAGCTGTTCTACTGAAAACCTCTGAAAATGAACAAGAGGCAACTATGAGGCTTGAAGAAATTACAAAGGCCGCTTCAAATTTATTTCCAAGCCCAAGCCCAAGCTCATGTCCTGGCCCGGCCCATTCAAATACTTGGCATGGACAAGGTGTTTGGAAAGAATTATTAAGGCCCACTAGGCCACTTCGCCGGATTCTTGTCGCTGCCATTGGAATCAACTTCTTCATGCAAGCTTCCGGCAATGATGCAGTAGTATACTACACGCCGGAGGTTTTCAAAGCTGCCGGAATTCGTAAGCGAAAGCAACTCGTCGGAGTTACGGTAATAATGGGCTTGGCAAAGACCTCTTGTGTATTAGTATCAGCCCTTTTCTTGGACCGATTCGGAAGAAGGCCTTTATTGTTATTGGGCTCAATTGGAATGGCCGTTTCCTTAACCTGCTTAGGCTTGGGCTCAAGATTTCTTGCACATTCTGATCCAAAGCCCACATGGGCTATTGCATTGTGTGTAGTTGCAGTGTGTGCTGACGTTTCATTCTTTTCTATTGGGCTTGGGCCCATTACATGGGTTTACTCGTCGGAGATTTTTCCGACGAACGGCTGAGCTCGGGCCCAAGTGAACGAGCTTGGGCGTTCTCGGTGAATCGGCTCGTTAGCGGGGTGGTGGCGATGACATTTTTAACGATATCGAAGAAAATAACATTTGGGGGAATGTTTTTTGTTTTAGCAGGAATAATGGTGTTGGGAAGTATTTTTTTTTATTTTTTCTTGCCAGAAACAAAAGGGAAGAGCTTGGAAGAATTGGGAGAAATATTTGAGGATAAAGATACAAGAGTGAGTAGGGTTAGGGAATTATGTAGCTAGAAGATTATTATTATTATTAATTAATTAATACTCCCTCCATCTCATTTCAAGCTTCACTTTTTGCCAAAATAAATATCCTGTTAAAAGATTCACCTTTCCTAAAATAACAAAGAATCTTTACTATTCCACCCACTAATTTTTTCTCCTATTTCACTATTATACTCACAACACTTTTCAAATTTACTATTTTCTCCACTCATTCTCTCTCCTATTTTACTTTTACATTCACAACATTTTTTCTTCTCACCTATTTTCTTAATTTGCGTGATTTAAAAAAAGTGTGAACCATGGAATGAGACGGAGGGAGTATTTTATTTCATTCGATTCATGGTAAATATCATTTTTTTATTTTTATTTTTTCAAATTTACCCTACATAGATTCCTGGATAATTGTTTTGCCATTGATCATTTGTGGAGAGCCATCTATTTTTTGCGTGTAAATGCAATTTGTTAGAATAAGGTTATTAATGTGTTAATATTTTCGTATATTTAGTATGATTGTATAGATAATTAGTGGTAGGTAATTGATATTAATTCCACCATATTACGGATGTATATCACGTAATTATAGAAAGTAATTTGTTAAAAAAATTCTTGTATATATTGGACACAAATCAATAACAAGGGTACGGAGTATATTTCTCTCGTGGTATTGTGTTAGGTTACGATCTCTCGCTTACGTATCATATCATAATTCGTTTTTTTTCTCTTTTTCAGCAGTTGTTTCTCGTTTTCTTCTTTACCCTAGCCGCTATGTTTTTCGGCAAGTAAGGCTTTCATCCCGCCTTTGTTGTATCAATTGTGAAAAATGATGTTCCCGTGGTTCTTAAGTTAGATAACGTACAATACTCGACTTGGGCGGAGCTTTTTCGCAACCATGTCAAGTCTTATAGGGTTTTACATCACATAATTCCATATGAAAAAGTTAAGGCTCCTACTACAGATGAGGAACAAGATATGTGGGGTGCCTTGGATGCAATAGTTTTGAATTGGATTTATTTGACCATTTTGAATGATCTTCTTCAAACCATTCTCGTTCTAGGCGCTACGACAATGGAAGCTTGGGATATTAGAATAAGAGAGAGAGAGAGAGAGAGAGAGAGAGAGAGAGAGAGAGAGAGAGAGAGAGAGAGAGAGAGAGAGAGAGAGAGAGAGAGAGAGAGAGAGAGAGAGAGAGAGAGAGAGACGGAGCCAATCATACATGGAAGAGAGGAATTGAATTGAATGACTCAATTGATTATGATGCTAGAGATACATATTTATAGGATTACAATGAGGAGGTAATCCCCTAGAAGGAGAAGGTTTCTAATTCCTAGAATGAAAAGGTTTCTAATCTAATACAAAGATTGTGTTTCCTAATCTAATACAAGGATTTTGTTTCCTAATCTAATGTATAACAATATATACTTTGAATATAATATAATGATATTATATTATATTCATAATATGCCCCCGCAAGATGGACGATCTTTGGATAAGTTCAATCTTGGAGAGTGATGAGATGAACCGAGTTTGATGACGCAGTTGAAGATGAATGTGTTCCCGGACATGTACGTTGTTTTTGATGTGATGTGGTTCCTCGCATCTGAGGTGTTGGTTCATGACTACGTCGAAGACGGTGGGGTTGTGGAGAGGGGTTTCGGGTTTACCGAGGGGGTTTTGAAGTATGGGAAAGTATGGGTTATGCATGTGGAGTCACCTTGTACAAGTAGAGGTTTTACCCCTCACGTGTGAGACGAGCACGTAGAGCCACCTTGTACAAGTAGGGGTTTCACCCCTCACGTGAGAGACGAGCGCGTGGAGTCACTTTGTACAAGGTGGCGGAGAAGTTCTTCTATGGATCTTAATGCTCTGATACCATATTAGAATAAGAGAGAGAGAGAGAGAGAGACGGAGCCAATCATACATGGAAGAGAGAATTGAATTGAATGACTCAATTGATTATGATGCTAGAGATACATATTTATAGGGTTACAATGAGGAGGTAATCTCCTAGAAGGAGAAGGTTTCTAATTTCTAGAATGAAAAGATTTCTAATCTAATATAAAGATTGACTTTCCTAATCTAATACAAGGATTGTGTTTTCTAATCCAATGTATAACAATATATACTTTGAATATAATATAATATAATATAATATAATATAATATAATATAATATAATATAATATAATGATATTATATTATATTCCTAATATGGGATACACTACGAGATATTTTTTAGGATAATAAAAATTCTCGGGCAATTTCTCTCTCGAGCAAGAATTCTCTTCCACCACAACAGAGGAATTAACCAATGCTTCGAACTAATGTCAGCGCTTGAAATCATTGGGTGATCAACTCAATAATGTGGGCGCCCCTATTTATTTCTGAGAATGGTTAATACAGTTGGTTATTTATGTATTAATATTTTCGTATATTTACTATGATTATTGTATAGATATACTCCCTCCGTCCCATTCGAAAGGGTATAAATTTTCTTTTTGGGCGTCCCATTTAAAAGGGCACAACCCCAAAAAGGAAAGTTTTTATTATTTTTATACTCTTCCTACCCCACTCATTCTCTCTCCTACTTTACTTTTCTGGCTCATGACGATTCTCTCTCCTAACTATTCCTCCCACTCATTATCTCTCATATTTAATTTTTCATACTCACAACATTTAACATTTTTCTCTTTCTTACATCACTTTCCTTATTCATTTCTTAATTTTTGTGCTAGGAGGCAATATTGCTCTTTCGGGCGGGACGGAGGGAGTATCATGTAATTATAGGAAGTAGTTTGTTAGGAAAAATCTTATATATATTTGACACAAATCAATTAATGAAAATTATTTTGATGAAGAAAAAAATGAAATGCCACTTGATTAATTAGGTTACTTTTATGTAGAAATTAAAGAGCCGTTTGAACTTGATGACATATTACTCTCTATTTTATAATATTCAAATGACAAACAATAAAATGAACAAAGTAGTTGGTGAAATTCTTGGCTCATAGTTTGTTTAAGTCCTCTTTTTTAATTTCTTTATTATTTTGACCTATGAGATTTTAATTATACCAAACACAACCCTAGCTAGAAACTCATACTAATTGGAAAAATTCTCAAGTTTGGTTACATAAGGTCATTACAAAAGACAATCAAACCATAAATATAAAAGTCATATCCCAAAAAAATAAAAAAAAAATTGAAAGGTTTGAAAATTTTCAGAGCCATTTTGGTTATATATATACTTGAAAGTATCAATTCATGGGGGGGAAATAAAGAAAAGGTTAAGAATCAATGTCAAAGGGGTGATTAGTGGCGGATCTACACCTATTCTATTGGTGGTGTCCATTTTTTCCTGGCGGTCGCCCACTCATACATCAACTTGTTATTTTTTGAGATTTCTTTGCGGGCGGTCGCCCTGCTGCTCACCGGCGGTCGCTCGCTTCTTCAGCGTTTCAAATTATCTATTAATCCTTTTTTTTCTAAGCAAAACGACGTCGTTTTGTAAAAAAAAAAAAAATTGTAGTGCAGGTGCACCATCAGACACACAGTGAGATCCGCCCCAGGGTGATAGATAGATAGATTGATAAGGATCTGTTTGGCATTTTGTAATTTGAAAAAATGAAAGAATGTTTATTAAAAATGTCTAGTAGCTATTGGGAGTGTGTGGAGTAAAGGGTCAGTTCTTCGCATCTGATTTGTCTCTTCATTGTTGGAAGCTTCTAGGACTTCAAGATTCTCTACACCTAATAAATAGTTTAATTAATTAATTAATTGACTTTAAATATTATCTTGAGTTTTTTATGAGTTTCAAGTTTCAACTATTATTCACATCTGAATGGGTGGATGTATTAGATATATCAGAATTTAGATTGTTTGTTTTTTTTTCCATTCAAATCTAAATGTTTCTTATTTTTTACTTAATTTTCAGATATAAAAATATCACTTATTTGCCTCTTAATTGAATTTTTTCATATATATCTCTTACATAAACTCGTAATTTCAAAAATACCCAACCCAAACACTAGATCAACAAACATTCATCTCATCTCTCTACTTCATTAATGTCGTAACCCTAATTTCATATATGAATTTCGATGAATATTCAAACAGTTTGAGTAATTCAGAAATCACTGTTCAGACGCTAGCTCTTCTCAATTCAACCAAATTCAGACATAAAATCAGATTTCATCACTTAACACTTAAAAAAAAATCTAACGCCACCTTAGTTACTTAACATGACATTAGAGCTCTTAGTTTGACAATGTTAGGAGTTTGAATCTTTCCAGTTGTCTTTATTCTTAAAAAAAATTACAAAGGGCACGTACTTACCAATTGCATTTTTACACTAAATTCACATATACATATAAAAGAAAATATTAATATTTAATCATAATATATATTGTGTGTGACGTTTCTATCCTATTAAAGTTTTTGAGAAATTAATTAATTAACAGTACCATTAACGGCCAAAACTGTGTGTTTTTTTTTTTTTAATTTTTATGAGTGGGAATTGGGCGAAGAGTACGGTGTAAGATAGTGGAGCTTTGGTGAGCCAGTTAAGACTCCGTGCAATTTGTCCTTTAATTACTCCACAAGATCGAACATGACATCCCCTTGAGGACAACCTCAGCTTGGGATTCACATTTCAAAAATTAATATTTACTTCGTCCCGTCCGACTTAAAGCAAATTATCATTTTAGACATTTCATTTGACTTAAAACATCAAAAAAATAATAAATTTATATTATTTTTATATTCAATGAGACTCACTTGTCATATTAACAACGACAATCTCTCTACTATTCCTTCTATTTATTCTCTCCCCTATTTTACTTTTCATAGTATCAATACCTCTTTCACTAATTTTTTCTTCTCTTATTATATTAGTACTTCTTAATTCCCATGTCTTGTCGGGGATTAAAAAATGAACTTTGTACAGTTTTGACATTGTGCAAGCAATATAAAAACTAACAAAGTAAAACATATTTTTTAAAGTTGTTGACAAGTTAAATACGACATTTATTTGAGACGGTGGAACTATTATTTCAACTCACCACTACTAGTATTTTTTAAAATTTGAATTATGGAATTTCTCTATGAATAAAACATGGATAAGATGACAATTTTAGTTTTTGTCTTTAAACCCCAAAAATCTCTCTCTCTCTCTCTCTCTCTCTCTCTCTCTCTCACACACACACACACACACACACACACACACACACACACACACTCGTGTACTATGATGCTTAAGTAAAGTAACTAGAGTAGTTAAAGTAGAGTTGATCTCAAGACTTTGGGAATTTCAGTGCTTATTGTATTTACAAGTTTTTGACTATATTAAGATGCCAAGATCAAACTTAAGAGTTCATTGCTTGTGCTACAATCTACTCCCACTCCAATATTTATCAATTCTCATGTTATGTTATGTATTACTAGAAAAAGGTTATAACATCTAATTGCTGTTGATCGTCATTCTCATTCTCAGACAAATTACGCACCCTGAGATGTAATTTTTTTTGTTATATCAAATTAGAAAACGAACAAGAAATAGTAAATACTCCCTCCGTCCCACAATAATACTGAAAAATTTTCCTTTTGGACGTCCCACAATAATCAATAATTTCCCAAAATGAAAATGGGACCCACTTCTTTCTACTCACAACACTTTTTAACTTTACTATTCTCTCCACTCATTCTCTCTCATATTTTACTTTTACACTCACAACACACTACCTTTATCACTTTTTACCTTAATTTCCGTTCCAGACCAAAATTTTTACATAATTGTGGGACGAAGGGAGTATAATAAAAGAAAATAGATTTACGTGATTCAATTCACAATCGTATGCTAATATTTTTCTAACCCTAATCAGGAGCCCTATCTTGACATACAAGTATAGTAGTTGAGCCTAGGGGCTGTTACACGAAATGAGCCGGCTTGGGCTTAGCTCGTAAAAGCTCGAGTTCGAGTGGGCTCGGGGTGAACTCGAGCTCGAACCGATTTTAAAGCTCGTTTTTTTTTTCTTCGAGCCGGCTCGTGTTCGACTCGTATGTTCGACGGGCTCTGATCGAGATCGACTCGTTTGAGCCAGGCTCGTTAAGCTCGTTAAAAAATTCAAATGAATTTTGTCCGCGAATGACTTGTTTAAGCTCGTTTAGCTCGAGATCGATTACAACTCGAATTATATAGTGATCGATAAAGCTCGTTTGATTTCAGATTTTTTCAAAAAATAAGTCCAAGTTCGAGCTCGGCTTGTTTATACTCGTGTTCGAGCAGCTCCCGAAAAGCTCGCGAACTTCTCGCGAAAAACTCGAAACTCAATTTGATCCGAGCTCGAACAGTTCATTGTAGCCATGGTTTGCGATGGTCTTTTTTTTATAATAATTTTATGGGCAAATGACAATTTAGGGATTGAAGATTAGGGGGTAGTGTCGGTTAGGGGCCCAATATCTAATTTTCGTCAAATCAGGGCTCAATATCAAAACTTTTCGTCAATTAAGAGCTTTTTGACGAATTTTGTTAGAAAAGTCAGTTAAGTGACGGATTTTGGACTAAATTGAAAAGCAAATTAGTTATTAAGGACTGAAATGTAAATTTTTAAAAATTGATGACCGTTACAAAATATTTTTTGAAAATATATATATTTCGAAAACTGTAATTTTTTTATAATTTTTAAAATTTGTTAAAATAAATGTTATAAATATGAAAAAAATTGTATTTTTAAAGAAAATAGCATTTTATTTAAAAAAATAATAATTAATTTTTAACCTAAATCTTGTAAAATAAATATAAATATAAAAAAATTGTATTTTTAAAGCAAAAAAGTATTTTAAAAAAAATTAATTAATTTTTAACGTAAATCTTGTAATATTTTTTTTTAAAAAAATAAAAGTAAGTGACATGTCACTTAAATCTTTTTGATTTAGAAAATTTTATTTAAAAAATTGCCAATTTTTATTTAATAAAGATAATTTTATTTTAAAAAGATAATATGATTTAAAATAATTTTAGATATTAACTATTATCCTTTTTTCTAATAATTTAAATTACTAATTATTTTACTTCAAAAAAATTACTAATTATTTTAGATTGAATAATTTATAAAATATATAAATAAAATAAAATAATTATCATCTAAATTAAAAAAAAAATATATCTAAAAAATTTAATATAACTAAAACATATTTTTGGAAATATTAATATATTAGAATTGAAATAAATATTTTTTGAAGCAATATATTTATTTTATGCAATATATTTTTTAATAAAAATAATATCACCTTAAATACTTCCTCGGTCTCAAAATAAGAAAAAAAAAAGAAAAAAAAGAGAGAGAGAGAGAGAACAACCCCCTTCATCTCCGTCTCCCCCAACACCTCCGGCACCGGCCACCCTTCTCATCATCCCAACCCACCGCCTTTCCCCACCCACCCTCCCACGCCACCCCTTCCTTCCTGATCCATCGCCCCTCTCGCCTAAAAATCCACGCCATCCTTCGCTATAGCCACCATTAAATTCGACATTTTCCTCACCCCCTTCAACAAATTCGACCAAATCCCACCTTCTTCTTCAACAAATCCGACCAGCCCGCCACGGCGCCACCCCTCTCTCCATCTCCCCGGCATACCTTCCTTGACTCCCTGCCACCCCTCCCCTTCGGCGCACCCCTCCCAACATCCTCTTTACCGCCGCACCTATCACTACCAGAAACAGGTCATTTAGCGACGGAAATAACAGCGACGGACAGATTCCGTCGCTATTTAGCGACGGAATATAGTATTTAGCGTCGGAATTATTTTGGCGTCAAATTTAGCGACGGAATTTAATTCCGCCGCTAAATTCCGCCGCTAAAAAGAATATTCCTCGAATATTCGTTTATTTCCGCCGCTAATTTGGCGGTTGATTTACCGACGGAATATTCCGCCGCTAAATCTTTAACAGCGACGGAATTATTCCGCCGGTGAAAATATATCATTTTTTTATTTTTTTAATTATCAGCGTCGGAAATATTCCGGCCAGCCGAAATTAAAATATTTTTATTTTTCTTTTCGAAATATTACACCGACGGAATATTTAGACGGTGAAATTAAATGCTTTTTTTTTTTTTTAATAAACAGACGGAATATTTCCGCTGATAATTTAATAATTTTTTATTTATCAGCGACGAAAATATTCCGTCGGTGTTTAATAAAAAAAAAAAATTCAAAATTTCCAGGAGAAAGACCGCTGCCCACAATGCAAGGGCGAAATGGTTGTACAGGAGAAGAAGGTCTTGGAAGTAGTTGTGGAGAAGGGTATGCAAAATGGACAGAAAATTACATTCCCAGGAGAAGCCGATGAAGCTCCTGACACTCTTACTGG
The DNA here is from genome assembly GCA_022495995.1 of Adenophora triphylla var. japonica. Taxonomy (NCBI): domain Eukaryota; kingdom Viridiplantae; phylum Streptophyta; class Magnoliopsida; order Asterales; family Campanulaceae; genus Adenophora; species Adenophora triphylla. The sequence goes on from JAFEMH010001449.1 coordinate 155,063, forward strand.
CGCTCATTTAAAATTTCAAAATTTCCGAACGAACAACAAGCAGATAATCCAATTCAAACTTTCAAACCAAATTAATCAGACACCTAGCCTCTAAATCCCTCACTCCCATCCTCTCTCTCTCTATCTCTCTCCAGCAATTGAATTTGAAATTGTATGCAATTTACCAATTTGGGAATAGCTACAAGAACCCTTGCAATTCTTATATCCCCTAACCCCTAACCCCTAAACCCTAAACCATAAACCCTAAACCCTAAACCCTAAACCAACAACCCCTAAACCCTAACCCACAACCCCTAACCCCTAAACCACTAAACCACAAACCACTAAACCACAAACCCTATACCTATACACCTATGCCACGACACTCTTCTTGGAGACATAGTCTTTGTACTACTGATAGAAAGAGCACCCAAAGTTCACGCGAAATGGTGATGACATATTTGTTGAGCACGCGTTGACCCTTACTGAGGCATTATGTGGCTTCCAATTTATCTTGCCTCATCTAGATAACAGGCAGCTCCTCATCAAATCCCAACCTGGAGAAGTTGTTAAGCGAGATCAATTCAAGGCAATAAATGACGAAGGGATGCCCGATGTACCAAAGACCATTCATGAGGGCAAATTATACATCCATTTCTCGGTCGACTTCCCGATTCCTTGACTTAGAGCAATGCGAGGCCACTAGAGGGTGTCTTTGCCTCCTAAGCCTTCATCGCGAGAAGACGAGATATGGAGCTTGATGAGTGCGAGAGGCAACCCTTCACGATGTCGACATTGAAGCTTACGATGTAGATGATGACATGCGCGGTGGTGGGGGCCGAGAGAGTGCGGTGTGCTCGGCGGTAATGATGTGGGTCTTTATTTTACGGATATCTTAATTAGTTATGACTTATGAGACAATAATCTCCAGTGTTGTCTAAACCCTAAACACAAACCCCTAAACCTAAACCACAAACCTAAACCACAAAGCCAGGGTTAAGCCACAAGCCTTTTGGACTAACTATGACAATAGGGTTTAGGCCACTGGAGTAAACCACTAGGCCACTGGCCATGCAGAGCCTGAGCCACTGGGGAATAGGCCTAAACTGAGGGCCTTCTTGATTCTTATATCCCTGACCACAACCACCAAACCACAAGCCACACAAATAAAGCCTAGGCCTGGGCCACTGTAGGCCACAGGCCAAAGGCCTAGCCACTGGCCCTAAACCCTAAACCAGGCCACAGGCCAAAGCCATAGGCCACTAACCCACTGAGTACAAGCACAAGCCACAAACCACTGAAACCACAAAGGGTATAGACCTAGGGTATAGGGTATAGGGTATAGGGTATAGGGTATAGGGTATAGTGTATACGGTATAGGGTATAGGGTATAGGGTATAGGGTATAGGGTATAGGGTATAGGGTATAGGGTATAGGGTATAGGGCATAGGGTATACCGTATAGGGTATAGGGCATAGGGTATAGGGTATAGGGGCATAGGGTATAGGCGTAGGGCGTAGGGCGTAGGGCGTAGAGGCGTAGGGTATAGGGTATAGGGTATAGGGTATAGGGTATAGGGCATAGGGCATAGGGCATAGGGCATAGGGCATAGGGTATAGGGTATAGGGTATAGGGCATAGGGTATAGGGCATAGGGTATAGGGTATACGGTATAGGGTATAGGGTATAGGGTATAGAGCATAGGGTATAGGGCATAGGGCATAGGGCATAGGGCGTAGGGCGTAGGGCATAGGGCATAGGGCATAGGGCATAGGGCATAGGGCATAGGGCATAGGGCATAGGGCGTAGGGCATAGGGTATAGGGCGTAGAGGCGTAGGCGTAGAGGCGTAGAGGCGTAGGGCGTAGGGTATAGGGCATAGGGCATAGGGCATAGGGTATAGGGCATAGGGCATAGGGCATAGGGCATAGGGCATAGGGCATAGGGCATAGGGTATAGGGCATAGGGCATAGGGCATAGGGCATAAACCAGGCGTAGGTATAGGCGTAGAGGCGTAGGGCATAGAGGCATAGGGCATAGAGGCGTAGGGCGTAGGGCATAGGGTATAGGCGTAGGCGTATAGGGTATAGGGCATAGGGTATAGGGTATAGGGCATAGGGTATAGGGAAATTTCGTAGCTAATAATAATAATAATAATAATAATAATAATAATAATAATAATAATAATAATAATAATAATAATAATAATCATAATAATATTATTATTATTATTATTATTTTTATTATTATTATTATTATTATTATTATTATTATTATTATTATTATTATTATTATTATTATTATTATTATTATTTTTATTATTATTATTATTATTATTATTATTATTATTATTATTATTATTATTATTATTATTATTATTATTATTATTATTATTATTATTATTATTATTATTATTATTATTATTATTATTATTATTATTATTATTATTATTATTATTATTATTATTATTATTATTATTATTATTATTATTATTATTATTATTATTATTATTATTATTATTATTATTATTATTATTATTATTATTATTATTATTATTATTATTATTATTATTATTATTATTATTATTATTATTATTATTATTATTATTATTATTATTATTATTATTATTATTATTATTATTATTATTATTATTATTATTATTATTATTATTATTATTATTATTATTATTATTATTATTATTATTATTATTATTATTATTATTATTATTATTATTATTATTATTATTATTATTATTATTATTATTATTATTATTATTATTATTATTATTATTATTATTATTATTATTATTATTATTATTATTATTATTATTATTATTATTATTATTATTATTATTATTATTATTATTATTATTATTATTATTATTATTATTATTATTATTATTATTATTATTATTATTATTATTATTATTATTATTATTATTATTATAGCGGCGGAAATTTCCGTCATTGAATTTAAAATCGGCGGCGGAAATTACCGTCGGTGGGAGTGCCATGTCATCGATCCAGGTGAGCGTACGTATCGTTTAGCGTCGGATTTAACGGCGACGGAATATTCCGCCGCTAAATATTAATTATAGCGTCGGAATTTAATTTCCGCCGCTATAATTAATATTTAGCGACGAAATATTCCGTCGGCTGAATTATAAATACACAGTTTATTTCTCGAAATCAATTACGCCAAATATTTCCCTCTCTCTCTTCCCGCTATCTCTCGTCTCTCTGCGACCGACCTTGAAGACGAAGCGGCCCGGACCTAGAAGAAGAAGCTCACGCCGCCGGCCAGTCTCCTCATCGCCGTCGCCTCACCGCCAGGTCGCCTCATCGCCGTCGCCTCATCGCCGTCGCCTCATCGTAGTCGCCTCGCGTCCGCTCGAGCTCTCACGCCGTCCGGATCCGTCAGCCGCCTCTCCACCGTGTTTCTCTCTCTTGCTCTAATCAAATCAAGGTAAATGTTTCGATTTCTTTCAAATAAGTAGTTCTAATTCGAGGATAGGGTGTTAATTTGTTGTGAATTTTAGTTGGTTTCGATTTCTCACCGTGTTTCTCTCTCTTCTCTGTACTCGGCCATGAATTTTGGGTGTACGTGAGTGTTTACGTGTGTGTATGCGTGTGTTCCATGAAGTTGTAATTTTGTATTAATTTTACATTTTTTTTTTTTTTTTTTTTTTTTTTAAATGACGTTTTGAAACATGAACAACTTTGTTTAACAAAGTGGTTACTGATTTTCGCTCTCTACCTCTTTTTTTTTTTTTTCATTTTCAAATTCAATTAGTAAAAGATGATCTAAAGCGAAGTTGGGTTACATGTCGATTCTTTGGGAAATATCGAGTGGGGTTTGCAAATAGAAAAGCAATTGGGTTGGTTAGAGCTTGACAATTTCCATGCCATGGCTTGAATTCTTGGTGTGGATTTGGTTATAATTGTTTTTTAAACATGTTTTATACATATTATTGGTGCTATAGGGAGGTTATAGAGTCCCAAAACGAGGTAGTTCAAGCTGCTGCAAATGGCTTTGCGGTAAGCTGAAGGAAAAAATCTGCCTTGAGTGAGCAACTCGGCAATTTGTTTAACCTAGGTTAATGAGTATAGATTTAATAACTCTTTAACTAGGCTTTTAGTACAAGTTTAGTACAACATGGTAGAACTTGGATTAGTCCAAAGAGGTGTTTGCAAGAGCTTTAAATATTGATCCAAAGTTGCTTAGAAGGCGGTTTCAGCACTTGTATTATTTCAATCTGCAGCCTTGGTCCATGTTTGAGGCATTGGGAACCTAGGCTAAACAACTCGGATTTGAACACTTTTTGATCCTGTATTTAGTAAAACTTTAGTACTATATAATGGAGTTTGAATTGGGCCAAAAAGGATATTGATAAGGTCCATAAATAATGTCTCAAAAATGCTTGAGAGGCGGTTATAAAACTTGAACCAAATGTTATAAAACTTGGTTTTTGAACTTGAACCCTAAAGGGAAAGTGTTTAATGTTGTATTGTGATGGCGTAGGGCTACTTATATATTATTGTACCCTACGTGATGACCTATTTAGGGTTATTTGCTCTATAGTGCCTAAAAATGAATGGGGCATTACTTAATTGGTTTAAACTAGAGGAATAACACTCGGTTTCTGGATTACATATGTGTAATGAATATGTAGGACTCATATATGATATGTTGTGTCTTACATGATTATATTCATATGGTTGTTGGTTCCCACAATGTGTAGAAGGTGTTCCACGGTACGTTTTGAGCATGTAGGGGTGCGTGAATATATTGCACCTCTACGTGGGGTACCTACATATAGTTATTGATTCATATAGGGAGTGAAATAATTGTAGCACTTTGTTTATTTTGTTGAGTAAGAGTATAAATACCATATGATTGGATTATTGTACTCTATATTGTTAAGTATATGTCATGCTATTGTGAAGGCTTGGCGGGAGGCGAGTTTAGTATTAAGTTGCAAGTGTGTAAACATAGCAACTTAGTATGGAATTAGTTCCTCTATGATTATAAAGGCTGGTACAATATTCGTACTAGGTAAGGGAGTCTTAAATGACCTAAGCGATAAAGGTAAGGGCTTTATGATATGCTTTTTATAAAAATATACTCGGTACACGGTACACAAACCAAACTCATATTTGTATACCGTGTACCAACCAAAATGCATAATGCATGCGGTAGTACCGTACCAAACTTTCGTTATACCGAAGGTTGGTATACCAAAAATTTTGGTTAGTTGAGTTTGTTTTGTGCGAAATAGAGTAGGCCATGGTTTGGTTAAGACTTATGAGGGGATTTCTTCCTAACTTTCCCAACATCCGTGTTATAAGGGAACTTAGTTTGTGATTGACGAGTTAGGTTTTAATTGTTGAGGTAGAGATAATATATACACTTCTTTTCTTATCAATTTTTTTTTTTTTTTTTTTGATGAGGTAGAGAAACCAATACGGGATACATATTAGGGCATTAAAGGAAAAGCATGCGAAGTCAAAGACATTTTTAAAATTTTTGTAAATCCATTTATATGAAACAAACTAGGATACGGTTTACGTATATACGTGTCGCGTAAATAAGTAAACCAACATTTAAGGTGTAGTACTGAAATCATAAAATGTGCTTTGAGAACCATGGCGAGAATAAAGAGTATCTATGAAAATCACAAAAATAATTGATAAAGAGCTAAAGAAAAAACGAATAATGCGTAATCTAAATGGTGGTAATAATTAATTTAAAAACGTAATATTCGATTTACAAACAAATAAGTTAGAAAGCGTGGATGAAATAATTTAGGAACATCTAGTTCTAGATCTCATTTTGGGGCGATTGACGGCATCGCGGACGGTGATTATGTCGCCTACGTTTGAGCGCTGAAATCAATCCACAGCACCCTACTACTATCACGTACAACCACTACCATTGGGGTTATCTTTGGAGTGGAAAATCTCAAGTTTTTGCACAAGCGTTAGGTCAGATTGAAACTTTGATTAATTATTATAATAATAAATCTACTTTCAAAGTTTCAATCTTTGGGCCAAATGCTTGTGCAAACTTGATATTTTCCACCCCACTACTATCACGTACAACCACTACCATGGGGTTATCTTTGGAGTGGAAAATCTCCAAGTTTTTGCACAAGCGTTAGGTCCAAAGATTGAAACTTTGATTAATTATTATAATAATAAATCTACTTTCAAAGTTTCAATCTTTGGGCCAAATCTTGTGCAAACTTGATATTTTCCACCCCACTCTATCACGTACAACCACTACCATGGGGTTATCTTTGGAGTGGAAAATCTCAAGTTTTTGCACAAGCATTAGGTCCAAAGGATTGAAACTTTGAAAGTAGATTTAGCAATTAATCAAAACAAGAAAATCCCCAACTTCGGTTTGTAGAAGATACAAGCTGCCGGTTGGGGATTTTCTTGTTTTGATTAATTATAATAGTAAATCTACTTTTAAAGTTTCAATCTTTGGGCCAAATCTTGTGCAATAGGCTGATATTTTCCAACTGGTGTAACATGTTATATTTAGTAAATATAACATGTTACATATTTAGTAAACATAACATGTTACATATGCAACAATTAGATAAGTTACTAAATATCTAATTTTCAAGTCTTTTAAAGTCAAAGGGGGAGGAAGGGGGTGAATGTATCAATAATGTAACATATTCAACCGCACACTACCTTAGTATGGTTCTAGATCCCATTTTGGGGCGATTGACGGCATCGCGAACGGTGATGTAATATCGCCTACGTTTGAGCGCGATATCAATCTGGCACCACTAGATGCACCTTAGGGTATTGTGGTTGGTGGTTAACATCTTAAAATATAAATAAGATGAGAGCCTTTCTCACCACGGCTATCAAAATCCGTCCATCTTTGATCAAGAAATATAGAGCAAATAAGTTCTTGTCGGTTTGAGCAAAGGATTTTACGTTTTAATAAGAGTTTTTCCGGTTTCATTGTCCTCTTCTCTCTAAGGATCTCAAACATCACGGCCATGTTCTTGTCGATTAATACATGTTTTACTCTTCACTGGTGTTATACGGTCACAAGTAAAAACAAGGTAACGGTATAACACCGGTGAAGAGAAAACAAAACTTTCCTCAATTTTTTTAATCTCCACCTTCCATTTACTCGAGATCTGATTGCGAGAATCTTTCTCATGAGCTTGAAAGTGGCGGTGTTGCCCTCAATCTCACGGTTGCTTCGCATGTGCAGCCGTGAGATTGAGGGCTGCCACTTTCGGGCTCATGAGGAAGATTCTGTCAGATCTTGGGTAAATGGAAGGTGAAGATGAAAATTGGAGGAAAGATCTGTTTTCTCTTCACTTTGGTGTTATCTTTGTTACCTTGTTTTACTGTGACCGTATATCACCGATGAAGAAGTAAAACGCTGCTATCAGATATGGTTGTGATCTTTGAATTCTTAGAGAGGAGGAACGATGAAAGCTGAAAAACCTATATTAAGCAGAAAATCCTTTGCTCAAGACAAGAACTTATTTGCTCTATCTTTCTTGTTCTAAGCTGAGATAGGGTTTTGATAGTTGTGGATGATAACGACTCTCATCTTGTTTATAAATGTTAATTTAATTCATCGTTGTAAAATTATATATTTTACAACAAAGAATTAAATATTAATATTTAAAATTATTCACAATAGTAATCACGCATTTCGGGATGGGATAGGTTTATCAAACATGCACTTAAGGACGAGTAGGTGGTTAGGTAGGGACACCATTATCCTTTAGTTTAGTTTGAACTAGAGCTCAAGATTTGTTGATACAATTATTCACAATATTAATAGGTAAAAAGTCCCGGCGGCCCCAATTTAAGGCGGCGTGGAGCATTACAATGGAGAAATTGTTTCCCGCGAGTTTCAATTTCAACAAGACATTCTTGAACTCACGCGCTTTCACCAAAAACAACAGGAAACTTATTGACGGGAGGTATAGCATGCCATGCATCTGGTCTCTAAAAGATTGGAAGATTGATTGGGATGCGCTCAGAGGCGCTTCGTGCTTTTGGGATTCGGAGCGACATGTGTTCACCCTATCGTACAACGATCTGGTGCCAACGATGGAGGATTTTCGAGCAGCGGCTGGTGTGGTGAGTCGAGGCTGTGGCATTTCCTCGAGACGGACGATCGATTACGGAGCAACTATGAATTCTTGGGATTATCGGCGGGCTGGGTATCGGGCATTGTCGTTGACGATAGATTCATAGACTTGACTCATATAGCCGGATTGAGTCGGACCGGCCCGGTGTTTGATCTATCCACTTCCTTAGATATATTCATGTTGCTCATTACGTGCACGCACTACTTACTGCGGCTACATCGGAGTGTGTCCCGGCTCTGTTGTTAGAGATCATCGAGCGGGCGAGAGGTGATCGAGGAGTTGACATCCGGCATATTCAATGCAGTCGAGGAGCGATGGACATCATTCAGCTTTGTTGCTAGCGGAGACATACCACGGCATTGATAGATTAGCCAGGAGGATCGTACGTGGGTTCGAGCGGCCCAGTTACTATCATTGTGGGCTGTATGAGAGATTTCGCTTGATCTCGCCCGCCCGGAGGGCGAGACGGCATTACCTTGGGTGGCCCGGACGGCGCGAGGATATTGAGGGATGCCGCTGCGAGAGTTGGCATAGGAGGTTGGCCTTGGCCCGATATGAGACCGCAAACACTGAACTATTGGATTCCGGCGTGGGGATTGCGGACTATGAGAGATATTCGGGACGGGTCGGTTATTGTCCGACTTAGGGACTACATGTATCATCCTTTTGCATTCCATCTCTAGTGAGCGAGACAGTACGGATACCCGCGACGGACCATTCGGACTTTGAGAGAGCGATTGACGACTAATACAATGCCGATGATTATGGCGAGCCTCGAGACTACACATTTCTTTGGCGAGCATTTCTAGAGGGCTTTCTTCGATACGACCACTACTCCGTCATACTAGAGGTAGCACATTTCGACCACCGAGTATCGACATGGTACGAGGAGCGGCAAGTCTGTACGGTGATGATAGAGGCTCGGCAGAGAGTGTTTTGGGGCGGAACTATTCTTCCGTAGGACATTAAGAGGCATGGAGGCCAAGAGCAACCACGATGAAATCACTGGCGACATTGCGGCGGATTATGAGAGACGGGAGATTCGGAGAGGCTGCTTTGAGAAATGATCCCAGTGATAGCTCGCGAGGAGGCCTTGAGGCGGAAAGAAGCGATGCGAGAGCTACCGGGCCGATTGATCCACCGGCTCACACGATACACGAGCCGGGACGAGGTCCGGCTGGCTTTTTCAACATACCTAGACCAAAGACCTCCAGGGGACCGAGGCGGAGGAAGAGTAGAGATTCGAGTTCGGGAGCGGGAACGAGTTCCTAGACACTTTAAGAAGACTGTTAATATATTGTTAAATATGAGTTAGAAGCTTTATATTTATTTTAAGAAGATGCGTGTTGCTTTTAAGTTTGTAATTCAAATTTAGGGAATGATAATACGTTAATTACTTCTAAGCATTAATATATTATGAAATCCAATAATTATTAACATCCCGATTTTGTTTCATCCGTCGATTAAATTGAGTGTACGTATAATATATGGATTGCAATGCGGGAGTGATGTACATTAACGATGATCGTAGTTGGATGTATAAGCGGAAGTTGCCGAATCAACGCGGTATCAATCCTGAGTTTTATAGAGGGTTGAAGGGGTTTGTTGAATTTGCTCAATTAAATAAAACCGGTCACATGGATAAGGATGGTAAGATTAGGTGTCCATGCGACAAGTGTTGTAATGTCAAGTATCTAAGCTTGATCGAGACTCGAAACATCTTTTGCGTAACGGGTTTGAAGTTGGGTACAAACGGTGGACCCGTCATGGTGGCGAGATTGCGCACAAATGTTGCGAATAATCCCCGAGAATATTCATGTACCTCCCGAACCCGAACCTATTATTCGGGACAATGAAGAACCACCTTTGAATATGGAAGATATGGTTAGGGATGCGGCCGGTCCTTCCTTCGATTGGTCGAGAGAACCAACGGCAAGAACCCGACCCCTGCGGCCAAGAAATTTATTGATGCTATGGACTCTGCAAAGAAGGTCTATCCGAGGTTGCGAGATCGGTGTGTTGGAGGCGTGGTGAGCTCCTTAACATAAAGGGCGGATTGCAATATTAGCCGATCTGCTTATAATCGTATCATGAAAGCAATTAAGCGGATGTTGCCGAAAGAGATAAGATGGTTACAAACTTTTATGAGACAAAGAAGTTGGTTGGGCGGATTGGGCTATGTTATGAAAAGATTGATGCGTGTAAGAATATTTGCATGCTATTCTACAAGGAAGATTCACGAAGACAGAGTGTTCAATTTGCGGACAAAGTAGATATAAGCCAAGTCGGAGGGGAGTTCAAAACACAAGAAAAACATACCACATAGCGGTTGCGTTACATGCGATTGATTCCAAGGCTGCAACGCCTCTACGCGTCTAAATCTCTGCGAGAGGCAATGCGTTGGCATAAGGAAAGTTTGCGTGAAGATGGTGTGTTGATTCATCCCGGTGATGGGGAGGCATGGAAACACTTTGATGAGACTTATCACGACTTTGCGTACGAAGCAAGAAATATACGGTTATGCATCTGCTCGATGGTTTCAATCCGTTTGGTCTGGGGCAAAATCTTACTCTTGTTGGCCGGTTATAGCCACTTGTCTACAATCTTCCGCCCTGGTTGTGTATGAGTGATCCCTACATGTTCTTGTCGTTATTCATCCCCGGCCCCAGCTTGACCACAGGAGGAACATTGGCGTCTATCTCCGACCTTTGATGGGCCAATTGAAGCGGCTTTGGGAGGATGGGGTCGAAACGTGGGATGCTTTCAAGCGAGAGAATTTCGGCATGAAGGCTGCGTTGATGTGGACGATTAATGACTTCCCTGCATATGGGATGTTATCGGGTTGGAGCACCCACGGGAAGTTGGCTTTGTCCGTATTGTATGAGTGACACAAAGTCTTTCACGCTCACGCACTCACGGAAAACCATGTTGGTTCGATTGCCATAGACAATTTCTTCGGAGGACCACCCATTCGGGACCCGGAAGAATGCGTTTAAAAAGAACAAGATTGACCATGATGAGGCCCGATTCGTTTAAGTGGTGACACGGTCTATGAGGAGGTATCTAGATTGCCCGATCCTCGGTGGGGGAAAAAGTTTTCGAAGACCAAAATACAAGGGTTTGGGACTACCCATGCTTGGATCAAGAGGAGTATATTTTGGGAGCTGCCATCTTGGAAAACAAATCTCATTCGACATAACCTTGACGTGATGCACATTGAGAAGAATGTATTCGATAATGTTTTTAACACGTTGATGGATTTCAAGAGAACAACTAAAGACAACGAAAAAGCTCGAAAGGACCTTAAGGAAATATGTAGGCGGCCGGCCTTAGACTTGGTATACGACGTCAATGGTAAACCGGTTAGGCCGATGGCTCAATACGTGCTTACAAAGGAAAAGAGGCTCCTCCTCTGAAATGGCTCAAGGAGTTAAGGCTTCCGAGATGGTTACGCGTCTAACATTGGTAAGCTGTGTCAATGTAGAGGAGGGGAAAGTGCGGGGTTTGAAGAGTCACGATTGCCACGTTTTCTTTGGATAGGCTACTTCCGATTGCTCTCGGGGTCTCTTGCACTGACAATATACGGGTGGCGTTAACGAGTTAAGTGAGTTTTCCGAGCGTTAACATCGACCACACTTTGCGTGTTGATCACATGAAAAAGCTTGAGGAGAGCATCGTAGTGACTTTGTGCAAACTTGAGAAGATATTTCCTCCTTCATTCTTTGATTCTATGGAGCATTTACCGGTCCACTTGGCATACGAAGCTAGAGTCGGTGGTCCGGTTCAATACGAGATGGATGTATCCATTTGAGAGGTAATTGAATTTATTCTATTTCTAAATAATTTGAGCGTTAACAATATACCTTCTTTAACATTATTTATGTTTTAATCTACGAATGACTTTTAGGTATCTAGGCCAATTGAAAAGGAAGATGAGCAATAGGGCCGTAGTCGAGGCCTCGATTTGAGAGAATTTGTTATCATAGATGAGATTGTTGCCTTTGTCGGAACATATTTTCCTCTGATGTTGATACGAGATTGACTAGGGTTGGCCGCAATTACGATGGTGGTTTTCCGTCTAAGGGAAACATCTACGTATTTTCATCCACAGTCGGTTCCTCGGCAAACGGGTTGGTACGCGTACGTTAACCGCTAAAGAGTTTGCCGCGGTCGAAACGTATGTTCTTCTTAAGCTGCGACGAGGTTGGGGAATATATCAAGTAAGTCATTGATGTTATGTTTACGCCTCGTCGATTAAATTATGCATGTTTAATTACTGCATATGAAATGCCTTGTTTAACCCTATTGCGAGAATGTTTGAAGATTTAGCTCGGGATTTATCTCCGAACTCATCGCAACTAGGACGAAAGAGAATTTCCAAAGCGGCTAAGGAAATATGTAAATATTTCGTTTCATTCAAATTTATTCTATACACTTCTTTAAACATTCAATCTTAAAATTGTATTAAATTGGTTACAATATTGTCTTATAGATAGTGAACATCCGGGTGATGCCAAGGCTGCGAGGTTAAGACATTTAGCATCATCTCCGTACTTGAACGTTCATTTATACAACGGTTATTTCGTGAATGGCTATGTGTTTCATACCAAAGCTTACGGTTTGCTCTAAATTGACGTGGAATAGCGGTGTGAAGCTTATAGGGAATGATTATTATGGCGTCTGAAAGAAGTAGTCGAGGTGGAGTATTTGGGTAGAAACAGGTGTTGTCTTGTTCAATTGTGATTGGCGGGATGCTTTGTGCGAGGTGTTAAGAAGCACGCCATATTTGACCTCGTCGATGTAAAGGACTCGTCCGGACATAATGGCGACGACGTCTTCATCTTAGCATCTCGAAGCACAACCGGTATACATGACTCCCTACCCTCGTCAGCGACCCGACGGATTGTGGGTCATTTGGATGACCAAGGCTAGGAGCATGATTGACAACCTACCCTCGTCGACAACTACTGAGTCGTCATTAGAAGCACCCTATCAAGAGGATGAAATGCCGGTGCCACCTAACGTTTCATCGGCTAATCATCCATTAGATGATGTCACTCATATTCCTCAAAATGTTGATGAACTAGGAGGATATCTTACCGGTGAATTTGCCAACTCCCCGCCTCGTTCGGGTCATCTCGCGCACATTGATATTGATGAATCGAGAGGAAGAGGAAGAGGAAGAGGAAGAGGAAGAGGAAGAGGAAGAGGAACCGAGTTTGATTCATCGAGTCAGAAGACGAAGATGAAGAACTCGAGTTTTGTAGTAATTCGAGTCCGGTGATGATGATGGGGACGAAGATTAATAATAGTTTAAAGTTTAAAATTGTATTGTGAATGCTTTAGATTATTAGAACTTTAAAGTTTTATATGTATTGTGAATGCTTTAGATTATTAGAACTTTAAAGTTTCATATGTATTGTGAATGCTTTAGATTATTTTTAATATCCGTCGTTTTATATATATTGTGAATGCTTTAGATTATTAGAACTTTAAAGTTTTATATGTATTGTGAATGCTTTATATTATTAATAGTTTAAAGTTTTATATGTATTGTGAATGCTTTAGATTATTAGAACTTTAAAGTTTTAGATGTATTGTGAATATATTGTTTCCTATTGTTAAAGTTGTATATTTTAATATTTTCTTGTAGTACGAGATGAGTTCTAGTAGAAAGGGCAAGGGTAAGAGGACCAAGCCCATTTACACTTTGATTCTTGGGGACGCAACCGTCCCGATCCGGTAGCGATGGTGTTGACCCCTCACTCGGTAGTACTAGCTCCACCTCGGGGCCGGTACTCGGACTACCGTAGATTACGAGGAGGATATATGTCCGGATCTCGGCACTTTATGACCGATAAGTAACTCTTCATTAATTTGATATAAGTTGGTTCCTTTTTGCTTTATATATAATTCATTATTTAAGTTAAAATGTTATTGTATAAATATACTTGGCGGTGGGTAGGTGGATACCCCACCACTGGCACTAAGATCGGGCAATGCGGCGGTCTCGGAAAATGACCGAGTTTTGGCCCAAGCGGAAAAAATTGCCACGAGAGGCGAGAAGGAGGATGCGTGGGATGAGTTTAGGGTAATGTGTTAATGGTTTTTATTTAAAACTTAAATGTTAGTTTGTTATTAAAATGTTATAATTAATAATGATTATACTCTTTTAGTTTTGTAATGTTATCATTATATGTTGTAGGCTAAATATTATTGGGATCCGGACATCGGCGAGCGACGGCTAGATATGTTTTCTTTGGCTTGAGGCTCACAAGGCATTTAAGGATTTTATTTGTAACATATTTATCTATCCTTAATTAGTTTAATTAACAATGATTATACTCTTTTAATTTTATAATGTCATCATTATATGTTTACAAGATATTCATATTTTTTATAGGTACCACGAAGAGAAATTATTATCTTTGCTCGGCTCGCGGCGGGACAACGGCCACTTGTGTCCTACTTTTATGACCGTTGAGGTGTTTGCTCAATTTTGCGAATATTGGGGGTCGCTGCGGCGAAGGCATGTCCGAGCAGGCCAAGGCCAATAGAAGCGAGCTCCTCGGGGTCGGCGGCGTTGCATACGGGGGACGCTCACGGTCGCCGAGCATCACGACCGCATGGTATGTATGTTAATTTAAATGTAGTAGTGTATGGATGCTTTTAAATAGGTTTATGTACGTATGTTAGTGGGAGCCAATGTTGATGCTATGAAATCCATAGTTTTAGTGTAAATGTAGTGTATGCATGCTTTTAAATCGGTTTAAATGTTGCATTTATATATACAATTTCAAAGTAATAATCTCGCTTATTTTATTTATAGGAAAGGGAGTATGGTCCGAATATCACTTTTGTGGATGTTTACGCTAGCACCCATATTCGGAATTCTACGGCGCCCGATCAACCTCCGCATGATGGGTTGACGATCGATCTGCTTGCCTTTGTAAGTAAACTACCATTAAATGACTTGATTTTGAATATGTAAATTTATTTATGTACCTTACATTGTGTATATGATTATAATTGTTTGTTTTATTTTTCAGTGCATATCAAGCCGCCGTTGTTCCCGAAGGAACGCCTCCGGCGAGCCCGTCCCCTTCGTGCACGATGTTTGGCGGAGGTCACCTCTCGAGGACATCCGAGGAGAGGAGCCGAGTGTTAGGGATGGGGATTACGGGCGGCAATGCCCGTCGGCGTCGGCCGGCCGTCGGAGAAATGTTGACCGGCCCATGTTTTATGATCCGAGGGTCGACACTCACTGGAGGCTGCGTTGGAGGAGGAGAGACGCGAGCGGGCAAAGCTTGCGGATGCTTTGGCGGTTCGACGCGGATGCGGGAGGAGAACGATCGACGTCATGCGAGACTCGTAGACAATTGGCGCGGTGATGGCTCGTCTCGGCCGGACTCCCAGGATAATTCCCGGCGTCCCCCGGGTTGATTGCGGACTTTTTAGACATTGTTGTATTAATTTATACTTGTTTGTAAACATTTGAGACATTTGGTACCCGCGGGAGCCCCTCCCCGCCTCTCCCCCTCCCCGCTCCACCCTCTCCCCCTCCCCCGCTCCACCCCTCTCCCCCTCTCCCCCTTCCCCCCCTTCCCCCTCTCCCCCTATCCCCCTATCCCCCTCCCCTCTCCCCCTCCCGAATTGGTACGGTGGTATTTAGTTTTTATTTGGTATCTTTGGTATTTGAATTTTAGTTTTTATAGTTTTAGTTTTAGAAATTGAAATGTTATATCGGGTACAAAAAATTTTGGTTTTTTGATATTTTAAAATATTTTTTTAATTTATTTCGGGAATCGGCGACGGAATTTTCCGTCGGAAATTATCTTGAAAAGAAAAATTAATTAAATAAATTAATTTCGGCGGCGGATATTTCCGTCGTAATAAAAATTAATTTAATTAAATTAATTTCAACGACGGAATTTCCGACGCTATAATCATTTAATTTTTATTTAATTTTTGATTTCAGCGGCGGAAAATTCCGTCGCTGTAATAAAATTTAAATTAAAATTAAATAATTTCGGCGACGGTATTTTCCGCGGCCGAAATAATTTAATTTCAATTTAAATTTTATTACGGCGACGGAAATTTCCGCCGGCGAAATTAATTTAATTAAATTAATTTTTATTACGGCGACGGAAATTTCATTGAAATGAATATTTAATTAAATTAAATTAATATAGCGGCGGAAATTTCCGTCGCTGTAACCATTAATTCACCGGCGGAATTAAATTCCGTCGGTAAAAGAAAAAAATAGCGGCGGAAATTGACCCGCCGGAGCACTGCGACGGGCTGGTAGCGGCGGACCACCGACGGAATTTTTCCGTCGCTGATTATTTTTAGCGACAGAATTTTAATTTTAGCGACGGAAATTTCCGTCGCTAAACGACCTTTTTCTGGTAGTGTATTTGACGTCAACACGAAGAAAACGCCGCCATTGCCGTCTATTAACCTGCAAACAAATCTCTCTCCCTATATTCTTTACCTCTTTGTATTTTTTGCTTTCTCTGTATTTATATGTGTCAGAGACGAAGGGTGGCCGGTGCCGGAGGTGTTAGGGGAGACGGAGATGAAGGGGATTGTTCTCTCTCTCTCTCTCTCTTTTTTTTTCTTTCTTTTTTATTTTTCTTATTTTGAGACGGAGAAAGTATTTAAGGTGATATTATTTTTATTCAAAAAATATATTGCATAAAAAATATATTGCTTCAAAAAATAAAATTGCTTCAAAAAATATTTATTTCAATTCTAATATATTAATATATTCCAAAAATATGTTTTAGTTATATTAACTTTTTAAGATTTTTTTTTTTAAAAATTTAGATGATAATTATTTTAAATCATATTATCTTTTTTTAAATAAAATTATCTTTATTAAATAAAAATTGGCAATTTTTTAAATAAAATTTTCTAAATCAAAAAGATTTAAGTGACATGTCACTTACTTTATTTTTTTTAAAAAAATATTACAAGATTTACGTTAAAAATTAATTAATTTTTTTTTAAAAAAATACTTTTTTGCTTTAAAAATACCATTTTTTTTATATTTATATTTATTTTACAAGATTTGCGTTAAAAATTAATTAATTTTTTTAAAATAAAATACTATTTTCTTTAAAAATACAATTTTTTTATTTATAACATTTATTTTAACATATTTTAAAAATTATAAAAAAAATTACAGCTTTTCGAAATATATATATTTCAAAAAATATTATTTTAAAAAAAATATTTTGTAACGGTCATCAATTTTTAAAAATTTACATTTCAGTCCTTAATAACTAATTTGCTTTTCAATTTAGTTCAAAATCCGTCACTTAACTGACTTTTCTAACAAAATTCGTCAAAAAGCCCTTAATTGACGAAAAGTTTAGATATTGAGCCCTGATTTGACGAAAATTAGATATGGGCCCCTAACCGATACTACCCCCTATATTTCAGGCCCTAAATTGTTATTTGTCCTAATTTTATTACAAATAAAAATTATTATTGCAATTGTCAATAGGAAATGTGGGACCTAAAAATAGAAAATTAAAAATAGCCTTTCAGTTCCAATTTCAATACATCACTTAGCTGTCCAAGTACCTGTGTGTGTTACTATTTCTGAGCATATTTCGCAACATTCAACAAATCGAGAAAAAAAGGTCAGAAGGTGAATAAATTGACATCATTATTTTAAATTAAACGAAAATAAGTCCTCTATTTCTTGATGACAATTTTCATATTTTTCAAAATGTTACTCAAGTCATTTGTTCAACCGATGCCGAGCTAACTGCTTAATTACATATCAACAAGCATCTAAAATAAATCACTTGCTAAGTGATTGTTTTAGCTTAATCAGTGATTATGAGTTCAAGCCATAACAATGCAATATCGTTAAAATTTTGCTGAAAGAATTTTGTCGCCTTCGTGATTTACCTAAGATTAATTGATATCCAATACTTTTTTCGTCCCGCTACAATTCGCACAGTTACTGTTTGCACGTGAATTAAGGAGAAAGCTAGTGGAGTAAATATTGTGAGTATGAAAAGTGAAATTGAAGAGAGAAAGTGGGGTAGGATAGTGAGTTGATTGGTGTTGTGAGTATAAAAGTAAAATAGGAAAAAGAATTAGTTGATGGAATAGTAAATATTCTTTGCAATTTTAGGAAATATGAAGTTTGTAATGAAATGCCTAATAATAAGGAAAATGTGCAGCTTGTAGCGGGACAGAGGGAGTATGCGTTTTGTTTCATCTGCCCGCAAACACAGTTCGAAAAGGTACAAAAGAGGTTTAAGCATAATTCCAAGATTAGGTGCTATTGAATTTGAACTTATTATGTTTTGAGTTGAATTTTCCACAAAGAAACAACATAACCGACGAAAACAACATATAATACACTTCAAAAACTAATTCCTCAAATTAAATTCCCTCTTATTTTTATTTTGAGCAACCACTACTCTCTTATTATATGATAAAATATTATAATTCTATCCGTTACACAATATAAATTCTATTGTATTTGTTATAACTAATATAATATGGGAAAATTGCATTTTGGGCCCAAATTAGGCTCTATTCTTTCATTGTTGTTCTAATTAATGCAAATTAAATGAAAATTAGTAGTCAAAATAAAAATAAAAAATATCCCTAAATATTTTTATTATCAAAAAAAAAAAAAATTCATTGTTGAAAGAAACAATAATCTAGTATTTAAAACCTAATATTTATATTATCAATATTTTTATTAAAAATTATTTATATATGATTATGTTAAAAATTATTTATATGTGATGGTGTTTAACTAATTAAAACGATTTTTTAAAACGTACAACACTATTATTCACAATTGTTGTATTTGATTTAAATGTTCAAACCAATAACTCTTTAAAACTCAAACTCACTACCATAACCAACACCAACATACCTTCCATTCACCACCACCACCCTTTACCACCGCCAATCACCACCATCAACACCGTCACCATGGTCACCACCGCCACTACCATCTTCAACATTGACACCACTATCTTTGCCATAACATCCACCGCACCACCGCCACACCCACATCTCATGACACCTTCATCAAACCAAAGTACAATCTTGGAAAATAATTACCCAAATTCAGATCCTTGGGACGAGAAACTGCCTTACCTTAATAGGGCGTCGGAGATTTCAGCGTCAATTCCTCCTAAATAGATTCTCCTATGTCGATTCCAGATATGAAGTGGAAGGGACGAAAGAGAAGGCTATATTATTTTATTAAGTTTAAATTACTATTTTATTTTCTATTAATTTTTTTACCAAAATATTAATAATATAAATATTAGTTTTTAAATAGATCATTAATTCTTTCAACAATGAAAAAAATATTTTGATAATATAAATATATAAGGATTTTATAAAAAATATTTTCTATAAATTTTCCATTTTAATTCAAATAGCATTAAAACAACATAAAAGAGTTAATGTTCGAAATCACCTTCCGTTAAATTCAGTTAAATGAGACGTAACTTGTAACTTGCACATGATCAATTTTTGTTTTTTATGTTTAGGACTTTATACTCACAAGTTTGTATGTTAAAATTATTAGTTTGACCGCGTGATGCAGTGTAATTTTTGGTGATAATCTCTTAATACCTCAAAATTCGCATCTAGACATGGGCAAGCAATGACCCAAAAATTGATCCCATTTCGCAAGCTCATGAATTTCGAAGCATTACAATATTTTAAACAATAATAACAGTAAAAAATAACTTTATACTCCGCATATTAAAAAAAATTACATATAATCGATAACTTAGATTAAAAAAAAAAAATCAAAATTCTGATGAGGTGGGCTGAAATACCCCTAGATCCACCCCTCCCCTGGGACAACCGATTTAAGTAATGGTCTGACTATTTTAAAGTCCTAACAAGTAACAACCGGTAATATTGTTTAGAAAATAAATAATACTCTCTCCGTCCCACTGTAAGGTTTTAGGGTAGTATTTTACGTTTTTTAAGAAATATTTTTAAAAATTAAAAAAAAATTGCAAGTGGTAGAAGATTAGCAGAAATATAAAAGTTAAAATATTTATGATAAAACCTTTTTTTTTATTGATTTTTTTGTAGATATGTTAACATTTTACGGGCATAATTAATTTTTTTTTTTGTAAATATATTTACATTATAAGGGTATAAACGTCTGAAACACGTCCAAAATTTATTATGTATGGAATGAGACTCTTAGTAATAAGAGACGGATTAAAAGGAAAAGTAGAACTTTTTGAGGGGCTGAGAGATTAGTATTTTTCTACTTATTTTCTTAAAAATAAAAATCGCTATATATACGCATTCCAAAATCCGCCACCTTCCTCTTCAAACTTCCTTCAAAACACTAAACACTTCTCTCTCTCGCTCTCTCTCTCTAAACATGGAGACCAAACTAAAGCATAGACTCTCTCGGATTTTTCAAACATCATTCACCTCTTGCCGGACAAAAAACATCTCCGACGTCGTCGAACAACCCTTCTTCTTCCCGGAAAACCACCACCACCGCCGTCAATTAATCGACCTATTTTCCCCCAAACCTCAACCAATGTTCTCTTCCTTTTTCAAACCAAAACTCTCCGAAACACAACAACACACCTACGAAAAACGTCCGAAAATCTCCGACCGGAATACCCTCTTACACTCTTCCACCAACGACGTCGATAATGGCCGGAAATGTCCCCCCGTTTCGCCCATAACCCCTCTCAACAACAACACTTTCAACGAGAAAAGGCCGAAAAAAACCCGAAATCGCAAAACCTGGTCGAGGAAAACAAACCGGAAGAGTGAAACCAACGAGTTTTTCGCGTCGATTACGGCTAATTACTACGGCAGCAGCTGGTACACCAGCAGCGATGAAGACGACGATTACGATGACGAAACTACCCTTTTCTCCTCCAGATCGCTCTCTTCCGACTCGTCGGAGTCTTTTCGTAAACACAAAGCTCGATTGGCCGACAAAAGAGCCAAAAAAGAAAGCCGGAATAGAGTTGATGCTAATAACTCTAAACCTGCCGGAGTAGTTCCGATAGAGGGGAACGGCGGCATAGTTACCGACAGCTTTGCAGTGGTGAAGAAATCGAGCGACCCACACAACGATTTCAGGACATCAATGGTGGAAATGATCGTTGAGAAGCAGATTTTCGGGGCGCAGGAGCTTGAGAACTTGTTGCAGTGTTTCTTGTCACTCAATTCAGATCAACATCATATCGTTATTGTTGAAGTTTTTACTGAGATCTTAGAAGCGCTGTTTTCTGATTCTGACAGAGTTTAATTAGTTTATGTTTTAATTCCTACTAATTAGGATGTTGTTATGAAAATTTAAAAGTAATTAGTTGTTAATTTACTTGTTAACTAGTTATTAACTATGTTAATATCTTATGTATCCATTGAGTTCCATTTGATTTTTTTTAAGTGTTAAGTGCTGAAATCACCTTTGAATTTGACAGAATTGATAAGAGGTAGCGTCTGAAAACTGATTACTGAATTACTGAAACTGTTTGAATTTTCGTCTGAATTCACATCTGAAATTAATGTTACGACATTTAATAGAGTAGAGAGATGAGATGAATGGTTATTGATCTAGTGTTTGGGTTGAATATTTTTGAAATTACGAGTTTATGAAAGAGATATATATGAAAAAAATCAATTAAGAGGCAAATAAGTGATAGTTTTACACCTGAAAATTAAATGAAAAATAAGAGGCATTCAGATCTGAATGGAGAAAAAAAACAAACAGTCTTAATTGTATTATGTCTGATGCACCCACTCATTCAGATCTGAATAAGAGCTGAAAATGAAAAACAAATGAGGCCTTAGTACATTTTAATCAATAAACTTTTAAAATATATGTTCAAAATATTTTTTAAAATAAAAATATATATATTTAATTCGTGATGAAACAATTAAAAACCCTCTCTAAAATAGACAAAAATAAAAATATAATAAGAACCTTACTCTGTGAGACGAATGGAGTAACACTTCCTAATGTAGCAATGATTACCTTTATTATTTTTATCACTAAGGAAAATGCTGAAAATTTAATTATTTTAATTTCAAAAAATGAATTAAAATAGAAATAATGACTATGTATTCATGTGACATTTATGAAGTCTTGTAAAGTAACGACAATGACATTGAAGGTTAGTTAGCTTATGTTATTCGAATTCAAAGTGTTATAAAAGCAATGACAACGAAGGTTAGTTAGCTTGTTTTATCCGTTACTACATATTTTAATTTTTTTGAAACCATAATTTCAATAAATTTCAAATTATTCTACTTTAGTTTATCAATTTTGCTCTATCTAATCTATCATTATAAAAGACTAGTAAAAGCCCGTGTCCGAGGACACGTTTTTTTTTAATTAAGCCCGTGTCCGAGGACACGTTTTTTTTTTTTAATTTAAATTTTTTTTAAAGGGCAAAATGGGAAAGGGACAACTTAGTGAGAGCAAAATGAGAAATTCGACACTTGGTACTGTTCATTGTACTGTAGCACCCCGTTCCCATTTATACTATAGATAGTCTCACTCCACTTTGATAGTCTAGTCAATTAATTTTTGACCATAATTATATAATTATTATAAAATTATTATTGCATCATGATAGAAATATTTTGTTTTTATATTATTCTACTTTTATATATAGTACTCTCTTCGTCTCGATTTATGGTTTTTAGTTTGAAAGGATGATAAGAGAGTCACGTTGTCCATTTAAATGTCCATTTTAAGTAATAAAGCGAGCTAAAAACCTTAGAAGACAGATTAAAAAGGAAATTAAAAATTTTAAATCGGGACGAAGAAATATTTAGAATTATACACATGTATGAATGATGGAATGGATAAAAAGATTTCAAAATAAAGTGAATAAGATTTGAAAAGAGAATGTGAAAAAAGAGACAAAGTCGTACTAGATTCATTTTTACTTTTATAAGAATGAGTGGAAAGAAGACTTTGGTGTGACTTTGATAGATGAATTTGATGGGTGTAAATTAAAAAAGTGAATAATCTTGGAAAAATATGAGGGGCTTTGCTTGCCAAAAAGGGTTTTCTTGGGAAGGTTTGGACTTTTGAATTTTTCATTCTCAATTGCACCAAAAGGAGAGAAAAGTGAATAAATCAACTTTTTAGAATGAACGGATTGAGAGGAAAAATGTCTTCAAAAGTAAGAATATGGTTGACAAATGTTTTTTTAAAAAATACCCCCCCGACCCATTTTAAGAGTCCTACTTTTTCTTTTGGTCTATCCCAGACTAAGAGTCCAATTCTATAAATGACAAATTGTGAACAGTATTTCGGACATTTATATCTTTATAATGTAAACATATTTACAAAAAATCAATCAAAAAAAGGTTTTATCATAAATGTTTTAACTTTTACATTCTCTCTCCTCTAATCTTCTACCCACTTACAATTTTTTATTTATTTTTTAATTTTCTTTTAAAAAAGCGTGAAACACTACCTTAAACTCTTGAAGTGTGACTGAGGGAGTAGTATTATACAATTAGACACTTTGGCACTTGCATTCATAAATATTCCACCCTCTTGTATACTAGCAATAGTTGCTCCCTTCTTCTCATTTTAAAGTTTAATATAATAGGTTGATATAAGAATTAAAAATTAGGTGATGAGTTACGAGGATAGAAAGTTGAGTAGAAAAGAAAAAATAAGATAAAAAATAATTAATGAATAATTGTTGTAAATATAACATACAGAGTCGAATTTGTGGCATTCGATTTCTCATTTAAGTATAAAATTGCACCTATATAGTTGTACCTTCATCTTCTTAGTATACACATTCCCGTGCCTAATCTGCCTAGCTAATAATTTGAATATTTTGTAGATTACAGTTCAAAAGTGTTGGCTAATATTTGACCAATTCACTCCTTAATTTAAGTAATAACTGGAAACATCACATAGCCGTAGGAAAGCCGTTGTCCTCTAAATTTATTTTAAAATGATCTGAATAATAGAATAAAGGATGATAGACGAAGTCAATTCATAAATGATGAGAGAGAGAGAGAGAATTGATATGAATGACTCAAGTTTTTATTATAGGAACTATGTCCGATAAGTTCTAAAAAAGTGTCATAATGTCCGATAAGTTCCTTTCTCATTTTGTATTATGATATTGTATTATGTTTCGAAAAACAACATCAATTAAGGCCATAATACTGCATTCCGGAGGCCGCCGGTGACCGGAGTCCGAAGCCCATGGACCGACGACCAGATTCCGACCTCCGGCGACCGATCGGCGGCCGGATTCCGGTGAAAATTGACCGGATTCCGGCGAAAATTGATTGAAATCAGGCGTGCGGCGATAGCAGACGGCGGTGGCGGAGCTGGGCTGTGGCGGAGGCGGTGGTGCGGATGCAGTATTATGATTTTAAACTACTGCATAACTAAATGTGGTATTATACATAATACAACATGAGAACTTATGAGACATTTTAATACAATGAGAAACTTAGTGAGAAGTGATTTGTTCCAAAAGAAACTTATGAGGCAAATTTCCTTTATTATAACATTGTATTAATATATATACAACCTAAAAATCACCTATTAACAAAATATATAAAAGAAGAAGAAATACTATTACAATAACAAATTATAATAATAAGAAAATTATTATAATAAGAAAACATAATATATGATTGTGATTTAGTATATCTCTATCATTGAATTCATAAAACATTTGTTGTATGACAACAAATGTTCTTATACTTACACTGTGAACAAATATTAAATGATAAATAATGTCTGTAAACAAGGAAAAACAAGCATAAATTTGCTTAAACCATATGATTGGCAAAGAGCCTATGGACAAAAATAGTATAGTATAAATTTATATAAAGTGTTTGTTGCCATATAAAAGAGACAAAAATATGTCATAACGTTAGGTACGTCTAAAATTTTGTACTAAGAGCCATGAACAAGATCCACCGTATTGATTAATAAATAATAATACTCTTTCTATATTAATAAGTTTTGGAGTTAATTTGTTAAACTTTTATAAAATATTTTAATTATCATAATGAACCAAAACATATAATTAACGGAGCAGGAAATTAGTATAAACCAAAAAATGTGAAAATTAAATCAAATCGGACAAATAAAGGAAGTCGAGTATTGTGAAACACAATCTCCGCAAGAAGATATTGCCCCACACTGGTGCTAACGATTCTTTGGCAATCTTCTATCAAGATAAAACGAATTATTATTTTTTATAGAAGCAGTTCATATAAAAAACTCAACAAACTCAAATGTGTTTGTCACTTTCAGACGTTGAAGGAGACATTATGCAAAAAAATGATCTATTTTCTATAGAATTATTAAGAAATCATTGAATTATATGAATAATTCACATAATTACTTTAAATTATGTTTCTGAATTTAAATTTTATTATCAATGACAAAAAATGAGTATATATTTATAGTAATTGAATAGTTATGATGTCCTTTATGCAAAGGAAATAAGTACAGATACAATGAATCTATTCCATCAAAGCAAATGACACATTCATTAAATTTTCAAGTGAAAATATGTCAACACAATCTGATCCGTTAAATATTTAACGGAAAATCGCGTTTCTATTATTTTTATGACGGAAAGTGACATTTTATGTTACATTTATGACGGAAAGTTGCAGTTACGTTAACTTTTTGCCGAAAAATGACAATTTCTGTTAGTTTTCTAATGAAAAGCTATGTCTTTTCGTCAAATCTTACAAATAGACATGTATTTTCATTATCTTTCTAACAAAACTATAACAGATGACTACTGGATCAAATTTTAGGACTCAAAAGTGAAAATATGTTTCCAAACATATTAAATCTTTTGGCCGATAACATCTTTCACATATTTGGTGTCTCTTGAAACCAAAAATGTTCTTTTCATATCAATTTTACTATTCAAATTACAATATCAAGTTGCATATTTTCAATATTAATTTTTCATTCACCCAAAATTTGTTTTGAGAAAATAAATATATCAAATTAATCTAATTCAAATGTAGATTACAAATATGCAATTAATTTTCATTTACATAAAATGGAATATAATGGAATTTTGGTCCAAATTCGGTATGGGTTGAATCGGGTTAGCGAGTTGAAACAGATCGACCCGTTATAATCCTTTTAAGTTAACGCGTCATTTGGGTCAGGTTGACGGGTTGAGACGAGTTGGTCGTTTATTTTTTCAGTCTGGATATCTTAAACTTATTAAGTCTGGCTATTTATGTGCGCGAATTCAATGAGTTGAAATAGATCGAGTTGGGGCGGGTCAACCCGTTATGCTTAACATGTTGCGATGAATAACTCATCTCAACCCACTAACGTAAATGGGTTAAGTTGGATGAGTAGTGGATTGAGTTGTGTGAATTAGTGGGTAACGTGTCAAAATTATCAGGTCTAGACGAAGTGAGTAATTTAATAATTCTTTTGTTTTCAATATGAAAAAATAAGTGAGTAATTTAATAATTCTTTTGTTTTCAATATGAAAAAATAAAACATATTAAAAGGAAAACGAAAAAGCACATACACACCTACCATGCTTCGCAGCATCGAATCGAACAGAGTTATTTATGGTTATGTAGCATCAAAGTACAGTGAAAGTCTGAAGGACTTATAAGGACAAAGATAATCAATAGACAAATAATGGGTTTTATGATTTTTTTTTCGAAAAAGAAATGAGCAAGGTTATGAAAATTGCCCCGGCTAGGCAGGGTCGAGAATTAGATATGATTTATAATATTTCAGTGAACTTACTTGATTTTGCTGCGATATGGAGAAGAATGGCGAAGTCTTTCAATCCTTAACTCAACAATCAACGTAAAAATCGAACCGATAAAAATGAATATGAAGAGAAAACTAAGATAAAGAGGAAAATTAACTTGAAAATTTTGTTTGTAAGCGATAGATTGAGATTTGATAGTTCAATTAATCAATTCACTACTTATTCGATTCGATATTTTTTGAAAGTTGTACAAAAAAGAAATGATGTATTTTAGTACCAAATATATTATAAAAATATTAGAATAACAAGATGGATCTCGTGTTAGGCGATTCCCAGCCGACTTGTAGGCACATAGGACGCAAAGGGGACAATTTTCAAACTAAATAAGTTTTTAGGCGAATTAGAAATTAGTCGCCGTGTTAATGACCGTCTAGCGCCTAGGCGGGACCAAAGTGATATAGCAAACGATTTTTAAAACACTGAAAATGAAAATGAGATATACTAATTATGCCTATATCACTTTGGTCCCGCCAAATTAAATTACTTCAAATCAAGAAACATAGTTCCATTTTTTCGGTAGTAATTTCGTTGAACTTTAACAAATAATTTACAGTAATTTAATTATGCTAATAAAAATTTAAAAATCATTATTGATAATATTTTAACAATTTTATTTTTTTAGAATAATTATAAATTAGTTTAATTATCCTAATAAAATTTAAAATTCTTATTAATAGTATTTATAATGATGTATGATTTTTTTTTTATTATTTTCATTAAATTAACTAAAGTAACATATAATGAGTTGATCTTATAAAAAACGCGTTTTTTTCTAAGCTTAAGGAAAAACTATTTTTACACTGACACTTTTTTATACTAGTACTGACACTTTTTTACCCTATACTAACACTCTTTATACTGACACTTAATATACATGCATTGACACTCTTTACACTGGCACTTTGTTACACTAACACTGACACTTTATTACAACACTGACACTTTATTACACTAACACTGACACTTTGTTACACTAACACTGACACTTTTTTACACTGGCACTTAACACTACATGCACTGACACTCTTTATACTGGCACTTTGTTACACTAACACTGACACTTTTTTACACTGACACTTTGTTACACTAACACAGTAACACTGACACTTTGTTACACTAACAGCACTAGCGGGGTTAAAAAACACGTTTTTTTCTAAGTTTAAGGAAATACGTGTTTTTTTTTTTTTAAATATTTTAGCACATATAATTATTATTTAAAGTATATTGAATAAAAAACAAAATAAAAAACATTATTATGAGACAGAAATAATTGATTTATAATTAGAATATCGAGGTAGTAGAAGCTCTAGAGGGAAGTTTCCAATACAAGAATTCATATGAAAGTGAAAGGTCATAAATTTTGAAAGTAACAGAGAGAGGAAATGGGGATTTAGTATTTTTTGGGGGGTAGAAATGAAAGGGATTGGTCTTGTTCAATAAAAGAGCCAACAAAAGGTTGGGATGAAAATGAAAGGAGAATGAAACTAGGAGGGTAAGAAAGGGAATAAAACAAAACTTGTTTTCCTATAAGTGGTAGACTTTTAGTTTAGAGTTTTTTCACTGCAGCGAGGGGAGGAGTGGGTGGGTGGGTGGGGGGTGGGGGTGGGGGGTGGGGGGGGGGGTGTGCTGTAAATGTAATGTAATGTAATTGAAAGCTATCTAACATTACATGTCTGTATATGTAAATATTTATGATACTGAAAATGCCCTTTTGTGTAGGGTTGGAAAGAGAAATTTACCCTTTGTCCTAAGTCTGGGACAAGTGACAGGTAACACTTAATTAGAGAGTATCATAGAAGCCAAATTTGTCAATTTTATTATAATTATTATTTTTGAAAGCAAACAATGCATAATTGTGTTGGGACTACGACCACTACATTAGTATGATATTGTTCGCTTTGGATCAAGTCCGCACAAATTTATTTTTGGGTCATTTCTCAAAAGGCCTCATACTAACGGAGTGAGTGGACACCTTTATATACTAGACAATTATTATTTCAATTGCTGATGTGGGACTTGAATCGATGCCCCAAAAAATTAAATTTAAACAATTTTATTATTACAACTATCAATTCGTCACTTAAAATAGAAAAACTGACAATTTTAATTCATTCACAGTTTACCATTTAAAATAATAAAATTATAAAATTCTATTTTCATAAAACAAAAGGAATATTAGTACTTTTCAAACATGAATAAGAAAACAAAAACTTGTTTCTTCCTAACTTTTTGGTAATTTGTAATGAGAAAATGAGAAAGTTATTAGAGGATATGTAAAATCGTTTTACAGTGTGACGAAATTATATTTTTAAATGTATCACTTTTAAAAGCGTTACATCTTTATAATGTAACACTTTTAAAATTTTAAATTAAAAAAATAATTTAATTTTTGTCGCACCGTAAAATGGTTTCGGTTTTTGCCAAGTTATTAGGGGGGGAAATTAAAGAATGTTTGGTCAGATTCGATGGCAGTGTGTGGTGATGTTATGTTGGTTCTTCCCCTTCAGTCTCATTTATTACAAGCGCATTTTTTTGATAACCGGGCCTATGAATATGTCCCAGCTAGTGGGCCTAGGCCTGTCCACCAGACCTATTTCTTTGGATAATTCATGTGCCCAATCCAAACCAACATATATTCTGATGCCTTAAATTCTCACTTACAGTATTATTTTGAAACATTTGATAAAAAAAAAAGTTATTATTCCCTTTAGTTTAAAATACATTGTCAATGTTTTTTTTAAAAAATCATTAAGAATGAATGCAATTATTACTAAAATCTGCATATACAAAAAAAAATATCAAAATTATTCTTATTAGTGACCTATTTTTCATGCATTATTCCGTTATACGATGAGGTTGGCAAGGCGTTCTTGAAAAGTGTATATTAGACACGAGCTCTAGTTAGTATAATAAAAATATTACCCTTCCGTTTAGTACAAAATATATTGGATCGAATGGAAGGAACATCAATTTTTTTATATGTATCTCATGGAGTATGTGTAATGTCAAAGGGCTCTTATTCAACCGGTATCTGATATTCTTATAACACGAGAGATAAAGGGTTTAAACAACACTAAATACAATTTCTAACACTTTGAAGTGTAATTTTTTTAATAGATTAAGTCATTCATTAATAGAAATTCAATTTTTTTTTTTTAAAGAATTGTGTTATACTATTTGAACGGAATAATCTGTGACGGGCCGAGCCCAACATTTACTACGAGCCCGGGGGCCCAATAGGCCCACCAAGAGACCAACTACAAAGAATCAGATCAAGGCCTTGGGCCATGGCCCGTCTAACACTGGTTGGCCGTCGTCGCCACTGAGCAACTGTGCCATCCAAACGACGAGCCATCGATCATTAATGGGGAGGCAAACTCCCAACCCGTCGTCACACCACCGGGTGACCGTCCTTCAACCGGACGAATCTTCCTTCGACTCCCAACCGGCACTCATCCAAGAAGAGTAAGCTGCCGTCATTGAACGGCTCGCCGTCATTGAACGACTCGTCGTCATCAACGGCCAACTCTCTCTCTCTACGAGTCATAACTCAAGGAGACGACCCAACCGGGCGTACGGCCGTGTCGTCTCCTCTATTAAGCTTCCTCAACAAGCTTAGTTAATTAGCTAATTTGGGATAATGACAGACTGCCGCAAGGCCTCGTTATATGTGCAATCACGCATTCAAGAATAACTACAAAAGGTACAGAGGTTGACTTTCCCTTATAAGGCAAACTACTTATCGATGTCGTGTGTCAAGCATTGTCCTTACATAGACGGACCAATGCCGACGCGACACGTGTACACCTAGGAGATGGAGCCGATCCTACTACCGGCATCAATCCAATCCAACTGCTCGTAAAAACCCTAATACCACCTTTCCTACTATAAATAAGAGAGTAATAACGTGGAACAAGGTAATGCTTTTCTACATATTTCCATACTCACGCACTCGCAATATTTTACACCATATTTCCGCACCATAATCTTACTCTCACGCCGGAGGGGCTTGTTTAAGACCCCTGCTAGCTTTCACCCTTTATTTCTTGTGGCCGTGCAGATCCTGAGCTAGCTCAATCATTTTGGCTGACACAAGAACCGAGCTTGGCACGCTTTCCCGCGCGATCGATTGGTTCCATTGCCGGAAACGTGTTAGTGATCTTCGCCTACGTAAATACAAATGAACAGCTTTGGAAAAATGGTGTCCGATGGTCATACAAACAAGAAATCAACCTGAGATGAGGGCGTACCACCTCAAAGAAGAAAATCCTAGGCCACCCTCACCACCTAGGAACCCTAACCTAAGTGGTTACCAGGTCACAGTGGACGGTTGATGGTACAGTCTTCAAGCAACTAGAAGAAGAGAAAAGGGGCCCGCCGCCGAACGCGCGAGGAGGCCTCCACTAGAAAGGAGGCCCGAGACAAACCGCAAGGTACACAGGAGGTCCCTCTAACCCTAATCTCGACAGAGCAGCTTTCCTCGTCGAGAGAGCTAACGCCCTCAGGGAGTTCTTGCAAATCCAGGACGAGCTAATCCATATGGCCGCTCCTCAAGCTCCCCAAGCATCCCATCAAACCATCTCGTCAGGAAGGAGGAGAAGGAACCAGAGAGAAAATGCTGCTCGTCGTGAGGGGACTGCCGCTGGAAACGAGCAAGTTGTACCCCAGCTTGATCTAAGGGAGCACATCAATGAAAGCCGAAGCCAAGGAGCCCGATCACAACAGCGACGAGCTGAGGCAACTGAGCCTCAGGGGGAGCTCGTCGTCAATCTTGAAGCTATCGTGAATCAAGTCGTCCGGTCGTCTACAGCACTCCGTCACTAAGAAATGAACGGCGCCGAGCCAAAGAGAGAGAACTCGATCTCCACGTCGCGAACGGGCTTCCGTGATCTTATAGATCGTCTCCACCTCCCGCCTATGTGGACGATCCATCTCACGACGCGCCGCCCCCACCGAGAGGCAATCTGCCTAATACCGTTACCCGGGGCCCCGTCAAGATAGGATTCCCCCACTGCCCTAAGCAGAGAGGTAGACATGAGAGAATTTTTGAGTTTGAAACGTCAAGTGGAAGAGTTGAGGAACAAGAGGAATAAACTGGATAGCGACGACTCTGATGACGACGGCGGCACTACGAATCCCCTTCGCTCCCGGGATGTTGGAAACCGGACCCCTGAACTGTGCTTTAAACTACCCGACCTTAAGCAATACGACGGCTCCACTAGTGCTACGGACCACATACTACACCTCGAGGCACGGATGTACGTGGTGGCAAAAGCTTCCGGCCACGACGACGTCATGTGCAAGGCTCTCACAAGCACGTTGGTCGACTCGCTGAGGTGGCTTTAGAGGCCTACCAAAGGGGAGTATTGAATCTTGGAAACAGATGAGGAAGAAGTTTTTAGGAAGGTTTGCTACGGCGGGAGAGCGTCGTAAGACAACCAACGACCTCAAAGAACATATCCCAAGGAGCTACCGAAAGCTCAATGAACTACTTCAAAAGGTTTAAGAAATTGGTAGATCAAATTGATGAGGATCTAACCGATAGGAAATAATAAACCGTCAGACATGGCATCCTTTCCTCTACCCCGGACTACGAGCTCCAAGTCCACCCTGCCAAATCTCGCAAAGACCTCTATGCCAAGGCGTACGCCGTCGCCGAGGCCGAAGAAAGAAAGTTACAAAGAGAGGGAAAGTCTCGTGGACGAGGCCGAGGCGACGAAGTCCAAAAAGGATAAGTGGCGGAGAAAAAGGAAAGAACAAGGCGAAAGCGGAAAGTTCCAGAGTCGTACACTCCACTCACCGTTTCCAGAGCGTAAATTTTAAGCAACGTTGATTTCTGACCCAAGACCGAAGATGAAACCCTAACGGGAAGGGAAAGAAGAACATGAACAAGTATTGTGAATACCACAGGACAAGGGGCACGACACCGAGGAATGTTTCGCTTGAAAAAGATCATTCAAAGATGGATAGACGCCTGGCGACCGGGAGGAATATGTAAGGAAGGACCATCAGCCGGCCACAACCGGACTACTAACGACGAAGCGCCCCAAAGGAACCCAAGAATGGTCCCGGTGATCTCCGAGGAGACGAGCAAGAACCAGATTAAGAGCGCCATCTATCATTTAAAGAAGGCCCCGCACGTCCCCGTAAAGCGTAAGTTCCAAACGACGTCATAAGTTTCTTTTCCCTACGAGCTTCCACTCAACCCACTAGCTCGTCAACAAACCTTAGTCATACCCGGTTTCATTGATAATTGTGAGTCACGGAGAATCTTGATTGATACGGAGCACCCAAGGATATCTTATTTTACAATGTCTACCAACGAACGGGTCTACCCGATCCGCCTAAGTCCATACTTAGGTCGTCTGTAGGATTCACCAATCATCGGGTAGATGCGAAAGGCCAAATTAGCCTCTCGCCGATATCTGAGAACACCCTCGAGAACTATCAAGACCGTAACCTTCATTGTGATCGACGTCGTCGCTGATTATCATGCCATCCTTGGCCGCCCAGCCGGCCGGCTGGGATCGTCGCCTCCGTTCCCCACCAACGAATTAAATTTCCTTCACGTGCCGGAGTCGGATGTGTGTTGGGACGGCCCTGCAATTCCCGGAGCACGTGCTAAAGGAGAAACGGACTATCGAAAT
Organism: Adenophora triphylla var. japonica; assembly: GCA_022495995.1. Lineage (NCBI taxonomy): Eukaryota > Viridiplantae > Streptophyta > Magnoliopsida > Asterales > Campanulaceae > Adenophora > Adenophora triphylla. The sequence goes on from JAFEMH010001449.1 coordinate 188,636, forward strand.
CGACGACCCAAATCACAATGTGAAGCTCTCAAAATCCATCAAAGAAACAACGACCTCGTACGCCAATGTCTCAACGATCAAATGCGTCGAAGATCCGTAAATTTTGGACGAAGTATTCTTGAACGACAAAGCCGTAAACACAACCTTTGGCCGCCCAAGAATCGGGGCCGACCTCGGACAAGTTGATTGACGACGAGGTACCTGATCTAACACCGTAAGCCGAGAAGGAAAATTAAGGAGATCGTCATCGAGTCCATGGATTTTAGGGACGACGCCCGAGATGAAGCCAAGCAGACGAGCTACTTGAACTAGTCATCCACCCGGATTATCCCGGCGTAAAATAAACCGGGGTCTCGCTTGTGCGCCGAGGAGAGGGAAGAGATAATCTCCCTACTCAAACAAAACCTCGACGTTTTCGCTGAGAGTAGAAGATATGAAAGGCATTAGAGAAGACGTGGCGCTCACAGCTTGGGGTGAATCCTACTATGAAATTCAAGGAGCAAGAGGTGTCGTGTTTTTTCAATCGAAAAGGAGATTGCCATAAAGCAAGAGATCGAGAAATTGCTAAGTGCCGGAATCATCGGAACGCCGGGTTCACAACCCGGCTAGCCAATGTGGTTCTTGTGAAGAAACCTAATGGGAAGTGGAGATTGTGCGTTGACTTTACCGATCCGAACATGGCGTGTCCCAAGGACAGCTTATCCCCGCCAAGAATTGATAAGCTCGTCGATTCTCGTAGCCGGCCATACTACTCTAAGCTTTCGATGCCTACTCCGCTATCACCAAATCAAGATGGCCGAGGAGGACATTCCGAAACAAATTTTTCAAGCGGCGGGGAACTTACGTTTACACGAAGATGCCTTTTGGGCTTAAAAACGCCTGGGCCACGTACTCAAAGGATGATAAATAAGGTGTTCAAGGACCAGATCGGCGACAATCCTGGAGGCGTACGTTGATGATATGGTCGTCAAATCAAAAAAGAGGAAGCACGCCGACGACCTAGAACAAACATTCACCAACCTACGAGCCAACGACATGGTCCTCAACCCGCCAAATGCTGAGTTGCCGCGGGCAAGTTCCTAGGATTTATGCTATCTCAACGGGGATTGAAGCCAATCCCGAGAAAATCAAGGCTTTGATGGATACGGCCGAGCCTACGAACGTCAAAGAAGTTCAGGCCTAAATGGACGCAGTAGCGGCCTTGGGTCGCTTTATCGCCAAGTCTCGCCGAGAGATCACTCCCGTTTTTTAAAGCTCTCCGAGGTGCAAAGGACTTCCAATGGACGGACGAGTGTTCCCAGTCATTCAAACAGTTGAAAGAATACCTTGGCTCCCCACCACTCCTCCAAAGCCCCGTAGCAGGGGAAGACCTTTATGTTTATCTCTCGGCGAAAGTGATAAGGCTGCCGCCGCCGTATTGGTGGGTGGAGGAGGGAGGAACACAAAGGCCGGTTTATTACGCGCAAAGCCTTGTCGATGTGGAAACCCGTTACTTTAACGCGGAAAAGATTGCTTACGCTCTGTCATTACAAAGCACGAAAGCTACGAGCATACTTCTCCGCTCATCCCATCGTCGTATATACAAATGCTCCCACCGCGCAAAATCCCGCACCGTCCCGAAAGCTCGGTCGTCTTCTCAACCTGAGTATTGAGCCGACCGACCGAGTTTGATATAGAGTATAGGACGAGGAAGACCCCGCAAGCTCAATCATCGCGTACTTCCCGGTTGAAACATCATTCACCATCGACGACGAGCAAAGGAGGTCGCAACCACCGAGCAAGGGGAAGGAGGTCGTTGAACAGCAAGCGGAGTTAGTTTTGCCCGTAGGATGTTGGAAAATCTTTTCCGACGGGTCAGCCACCAAGAATCTCGAGCTTGAGCAGGATCGTTCTCGTTGAGCCGAAAGCGGACAGCTTTGAAGAGGTTCCGAGGTTCAAGTTTCAAGCATCAAACAACCAAAGCCGAGTACGAGGCACTCATAGCAACCTATCGAGTATGCAAAGTGTTTTGGAGCCACAAAAATTGCAAATTTATTGTGATTCTCAATTGATCGTGAACCAAGTGAGAGGAGATTATCGTCGTCGATTCCACCCTACGTAAGTACCACCTCGGGTCGGAGAATTGATACAAGGTTTAGAATTTTGGGCCATTCAGAGAATCGCTCGAGAAAACAACGAGCACGCCGACCTACTTTCAAAGCTAGCTACTGACCAACTCCCGAGGACGAGCATGGCCATCACTTGGCCTATTTGGACCAAACACTTATGAACGGGTGAAGATCCTTTGCATAGGAGACGGCCCAAAATGTTGGATCGACGAACTAAAGGCGTTCATTGAACGGGAGGAATTGCCAACGGACGAGGTTTCGCAAGACAAGTAAAGAGGAAGTCGCCGATTTACTGGCCGTCGAAGGAGAGCTCTACAGACGATCCATTACCCGGCCATTGTTAAAGTGCGTTCATCCGTACAAGGTCGTTCGCTTGCCGCTCAAGTGCATCAAGGAGAATGTGGAGGCCACCCGGGGCCCGTACACCGGCCGATAAAATCATAACCACGTGGATACTACCGGCCCCACCTTCGTGAAGACGCTAAACAATTGTGAAAAAGTGTGACACCCGCCAACGTTTCGCCGACCTTCCCAAGCTGCCTACAACTGAGCAAACCCCTGTCTTGGCTGCCTGGCCGTTTGATATGTGGGGTGTTGATTTGGTCGGGCCTTTTCCGCCGGCCAAGGGAGGAGTCAAATATGTGATCGTAGCGGTTGATTACTTTTCAAAGTGGGTAGAGGCCAAGGCCTTCAACAAGATTACGGAAAACAACGCCCTAAGCTTCATTCATGACTCAATATGGTGTCGCTTCGGAATCCCAAGGGTGATCGTTTCATAACGGCCTTACGCTTTCAAGAAAATTTGAGCAGAATTGAACAGGATGGGCGTCAAACACTCCAAGTCGTCCGTCGCCTACTCCCCAAGGCAACGGGCAAGCTGAAGCAGCCAATAAACTCGTCTTATCTGCCTTGTGCAAAAATCTGGAAGGAAGAGATACGAGATGGTTGGACGGACTACCCTCGCCTCTCGGGTCAGTCCGCACAACCACCCGGGGCCTACGGGAAACCCCATTTGCCTTGGCTTACGGCTCGAAGCCATGGCTCCCGCCGAACTCCACCGCCGACGGACCGAGTTGCTTTGTACGAGGTAGAAAAAGAACATCCACAACCGACAAGTCGACGGACCTCGTAGACGAACGGAGATTGGATGCCCAATTGAGGATGGAGAACTACAAGAAGAAAACCAAGGCTTATCACGACAAGAAGGTGAAGAGAAGGTTCTTTAAGGTCTGGTGACCATGTACTAAGAAAGATTGAAGCAACGGACTCAAAGCCCGTCAAAACAAACTCTCCCCAATTGGGAAGGACCATACATTGTCACAAGCGTGGTCAGAGAGGGAACCTATCGCCTTGCAAAGCCGAACGGTGAAAGTCTCAAGCATCCATGGCACGCCAACCACCTAATAAAATACTACTTTTGAGGTCGTCGACGACATCTAGCTCCCTTAAGGCGCCTACCTTGTGTTTCCTTATGTAATTTTGTGAAAATTTGAAGTTTTTGAGAAATTGTAAGGGATACCTATAAATCCCGTAGCTCGTTGTTTACTATAAAGTTATTTATGAAAGATCGTCGCTTTGTTGATTTTCTACTACACAAACTCTAGCACTTTAACCAAGTATAAAGGTTAGATGAAGCCGTACTTCATCGAATACATCTACTTTAACCAAGTATAAAGGTTAGACGAAGCCGTACTCGTCGAATACATCTACTTTAACCAAGTATAAAGGTTAGACGCAGCCGTACTTCGTCGATCGCTATAACGGTATAGATGACTCGTCTATAGAATTTTGTCTACGAACAAAAATCTATCGACCTTCATACTATTCCTACGAGCCATCGAGAAGTCGAGAAAACACAAGTTTGAACAAAGGTCGACCATATTAGGACGACCCACATTCTCGGCCGTCACTAACGACGACCAATCATACTTGTCCTCAAACTTACTCGTCCAATAGGTTATCACATGCTATCTATGTTAACGCAGATTAACAGACAAAAAACAAAGGCATTAAACAACTTAAACATAAAACAAACATTGTACGACCCCCTCTAAACAATGAGGAAACAGTCAAACTACATTACGAAAATTAAAAATTGTTTTGAGACAATGTTTGGAACCACCACCAAATAAAATGAAGCATTGTTTAGAAACATTACAAAACATCTCAAGAAAAAATCAATCACTGGGATCTGCACCGCCGGCTTTGATGAAGCCGCATCAGATCCGGGCCGTCTTCAATGAAATACTTATAATATGCGTCAAAGTTGCCCGGACGACAGTGAGGAATAGGCCACTCATCTCTTCCAGCCTTGGCGTCGTCCTCCCTTATGATGAGGAAATCATTGGCGTATAGGGACAAGGGGATGGACGGAGCGCGCTTCGTCGCCGCGAGCCTCTTCGCAAAGGTCGGCTAACTTCCTGACGGAGAGAAGATCTTTTATCAAGTGGTCCGTAAGAAGCCGCCTAGCCATATGTTTAGCCCCGTCTTTGAAGAACCCACTAGCATGAGTAGTGACCATTCAAGGCACTCGTGAGCTTTTCTTGAAGTCGTCGACGGCGTCACGCCCGGCTCCGCCAACTCAAAGCATCACGGTTTGCCTTCATCGTTTCAATGTGGGCCGTCGCCTTCGAAGCCGGTTTTCACAGACGCGAAGACCGTCGGAGAGCACCTTAGAGTCGGCCTCAACTTTGGTCTTCCCTTCCTTCAAGGCATCCATCTCCTTGAGAAGGTTATCTTTTTCATTAACCAAAAGCTCATGGGCAAGAGTGAGCTCCCCAACATTGGTCTCTCGCTCCTTCAATTTTTGTTCTGCCCCCTTATCGCCGACGGCCTTCATTAGAGTTGTTCATTGCCTCGAGTCTCGCCCGCACACTCCCTATAACCCGCCGTCATGGCGTCCATCATCGACGATAGCAACGTAATGGTTAAAGTATTAGCACAAGTATAAAGAGACGAAGAAAAATTACACCTTTAATGCGAAGTACCTCGGTTTGGATTAGCCCAAGACGGGCATGAAAGGTTTCGGGAGTAAGGTTGGCATCCTTCATCCTACGGTCGCCCTCGACGTCCCGTCCACGCCTTGTCGAGCCGTCCCCAAAGAAGAGCGCACTACCGTTCCTCTCGCAGATATGGGATCCCAGCTTATATGAGAGGCCTTGGCAATGGAGGCCGCCATCTCTTTCGCCTCGACCTTGGACAGACCACCGTCGACGAGCCGGGAGCATCGCCCTGGAGTAGATGGGTCCGACGCGCCGGGAGGGTCGACGAAATGACTTTTTCTTTTTAGAGGCACGAGCGTCGGACTCACGGAGCTCGGGGTTCGAATCCGCTCTCCACTTCAATACGCTCGGCCTCATCGCTAACGGCCATCCGAGCCCCAACAGCTTCCGCACTTGGAGGATCAATCTCCATACCAATTGCCCTCTCGTGCATCAACGACGGCCCGACGGCCTCCAGCTGTTCAATCCTTCAACGCCGGCTCCTCTCAATCATGGGGATAGCACTGTAAGGGTCCTTGGGAAGTTGCTCGTTCCTCGTCGTCCGCTTCTCTTGACGATCGAGAATGGCACGTGCCGCAGCCCTCTCCTTCTTCTTGGTCCCCCGGTCACTAGCTCTGATGGCTCCGTCCATGATCTTTGCTTCGATTCTATCTACGTCTCCTTGGGTAAGTACTGCAAAACAACCAAGGAAAAAGAGATTAGTCTTTACTAACGACGAGACGAGCAAAGAGCAAAATTAAAAAGATAGCAGGAGCCCAACCCCCATTCATCTCAAGATTTTCACAACTTTCTTCAAGACGACTGCCCATGCCGTCGCACAATTCAAACAATTATCTTTAAAAACAAACTCTTGGTGGACGACCCAGTCAGGATAGCGGGCATCCAAATCAATCTGCACTAAAGGATCGTGCCCTATAGACGGCTGGACATCAAAACTGATTTCGGATATATCTCCATCATGAGGCCTCTATGTCTTTGTATGAGACCCATCCAAGGTCTAACAAGTTGTCAATCTTTCCCTTCAGCTCGTCGGCCCACGGAGCTTGGAAGATATGCCTGTCACCGACTGGGTGGTTGCCCTCTGGGAATGGAAACTGCCACCCTACTCTGCTCTCCACCAATATCAAGTGGTTCTCCCATCCATACACCTTACTCGGAATATCCAGGAAGAAATTTCGTGCGTTCCTGACCGAGGACACACTAACCGCCGTCTTCCCTTTGGCGGTATTCCGACCGTCCTATAGTATCGACGGAACACTTTGTTGCACGGCTCGTAGCCAAGAAATCTGCAGACGATGGCAAACCCGCATAAAATTCTCGACGGTGTCGCGCCGACTTCCATGGGCACACAAGCGGAATCCTCCAGAATTCGTTGATGAAGGGGTCTAGAGGCGCCTTAGACCGAGCTCAAACCGTTTATAAAAGAAGCCCACCTTCTCCTTACCGGGTCACTATGGAGTGGCGGCGGGGTTCATACTCGCCAAGCTGAGATGTTCCAACTTGTAGGTCGAAGCCTGAACCCTAAATGAGCCTCGTAGGGCGTCGATCATTTGCCTTCCGACGTCCTTCTTTTGAGTTCAATTTTGGGCACGGCCCATCTTCCTCTTGCTCCGCCTCCAAACTCACCGTCGTCTGATCCAACTTGTACAAATGTGTGGTAAGTCTTGACCGTCGTGCTCACCCCTAGCACTTCGTGCTCGGCTCGTTAGCTTCGGGGCCGGCTGCTCAGACGCCCGTCGTGATCCATCTCTACAAAACAAGGGGTAAAAGAGGGAATCAGATCCTAACGTTCATAGGCGACGACCTACCTAGTGACGACCTAGATTCCCTACAACCAAGGCCCTAATTGAATCACGACGGGACAAGGAATAGTGGGTTCTCGATGTGGGTGGGCAAGTCGCTCATCGACTCCGAAAGGAGTTACCGTTGGGTCACCGTCCTCAAAATCCCCTAGGATTTCTCCCTCTCGGGAACCCCAAGGGCTCATCCTCAAAGTTAAACTTCCCCGTGATCAAGAACACTCGGACAAGGGAATTTCCCTCCAAATCCCCTTAGCACACTTATAAACCCTTTGATTCAACCCAAAGCCAAACTTGACACCTCTCTCGAAACCGATGGTCCTTGGTCCCATTTGATTAACCTCTACAAACCCAATGAAAAACCTGTAAAATGAAGAACGAGATGAAGAAATTACCTCGTTTCGGGCTTCGAGGATGGTTTTTCCGATGAGTTCGCCGGTGGAAGATCGAAGAAACTCCTAATCCAAGCCGCCGGATTATTTAACGGTGGTGAAGCCGTGACACCGCAATATCGCCGGAAAATGTGCACACGGTGGTCGGAAATCGCCTCTCTTATGATTGCTCTCACTGATCAAAGTTTGGAAAGTTTGAAATGAGGGAAAAAGAAGGCTTTTATATTGGGGGAATATGAACGGTTCGTTCCTGGGGAAACCAAACGGCGCAATGAGTAGGGGCATTAAATACCCTCTGCAACTTCCGAGGCACTTGTCCCATCAGAGAACACGTGGCAATTGAAGAAGCAATCTCGGCCGCCCACGTCACCTATGCCTTGACGTCACCACAATTCAAAATTCAAATCGACGGCCGTACGGCCGCTACTCCGGGAGGGAAAATAACAACTCCTGGCTCGTCGAGACGACCATGAGTTGGGGGCCACTGAACGGAATAATCTGTGACGGGCCGAGTCCAACGTTTACTACGAGCCCGGGGGCCCAATAGGCCCACCAAGAGACCCACTACAAAACATCAGATCAAGGCCTTGGGCCATGGCCCGTCCAATACTAGTTGGCCGTCGTCGCCACTGAGCGACCGGCCATCCAAACGACGAGCCATCAGATCATTAATGGGGAGGCAAACTCCCAGCCCGTCGTCACACCAATTGGTGACCGTCCTTCAACTGGACGAATCTTCCTTCAACCCCAACTGGTGCTCATCCAAGAAGAGTAAGCGTCGTCATTGAGCAGCTCGTCGTCATTGAACGACTCGCCGTCATTGAACGGCCAACTCTCTCACTCGGCGAATCATAACTCAAGGAGACGACCCAACTGGGCGTATAGTTCCAGGTCGTCCCCTCTATTAAGCTTCCTCAACAAGCTTAGTTAATTAGCTAATTTGGGATAATGACAGACCTGCTGCATGTTGGGTTTGGAGTCAAAACCATGAAGGAATATCGTGGAGGAGTTTCTGGATATTAGCGCGGACGCGCTTGTAGGGAGGGCGGCCGCGCTTGGTACGATTCTGGACTGATTCAGTTTCCTATTTTGATCAGATTTCCTCTTGGATTTGGGATTCCTTGTGACAGCAATATTTGGGAAGACTTGTTAAGGAAGAAGAATACTTTCTTAAGTTAGGAATCCTTTTATTGCTAGGATTTGATTTCTTGTATCCTATAAATACATGTGGTAGCCTAGAAACAAATTGGTGCTGTGATTGTAAACATCTGAAAATATTATAGTGAGAATATTTTGGCTTGGTAGCGCCCCCGGACGTAGTTGTCGTTGCAACGAACCGGGTTAACATTCTTGTGTGTTCCTTTGTGTGTGATTTACTTTTCGTGTGTGTTGCATCTTATTTATTCATTCTCAAAGCTTGATCCGTTATTCCGCTGCGCAAGAACGTGATTTTCACAACAACTGGTATCAGAGCTCTTGGTTTTGTCGAATCATTGCTTGGGGTGTCTTTTGCTATGGATTTCTTGGGAGCTTTGGAGGATGGGAATAAGGTGGTGTTGATCGAAAAGTTTGATGGGACGGATTTCAATTTTTGGAAGACGCAGATCGAGGATGTTTTGTGGAACAAGGATTTGTATCTACCATTAAAAGAAAAGCCGGATGACATAGAGGAAGCAAAATTCGAAATCTTGGATCGGAAAGCGTTAGGGCTTGTTAGGCAAACGTTGACCAAGGATGTCGCGAAGAATGTTTTGGAGGCGAAGACTACCATGGAGATGTTGCAGATGTTGGCGAGCATGTACGAGGCACCATCGGCGGCGAACAAGGCTCATCTGATGAGGAAGCTGTTGAACATAAGGATGGTAGAGGGCATGTCGGCAACAAAGCATATAAGTGAATTCAAATCTACTGCGACCCAACTGTCTTTCGTGGCTGTTACTCTTGATGATGAGGTACTAGCGTTGATTTTACTTTCTTCTTTGCCGGAAAGTTGGGATACGACTGCGATAGCGCTAACGTTTCAACAGAAAAGTGAAGCCGAAGCTCATGGATGTCGTTGATGTGATTCTTGGCGAAGAAATTCGTAGAAAGAGTAAGGCAGGGACATCGGGGCTAGCACTGAATATCGGTGAAAAGGGTAAGAGTGGCAAGAAGGTGATTACTTGTTACGATTGTGGGGAGAAGGGGCACTTTAGGAGAAGTTGTCCGAAGCGGTCAGGCAGAGCGAAGGAATTGAAAGTTGCTGAAGAGTTAGCGGATGCATTAATCTTGGGTGGGAGCAGTTCAACGGATTCGTGGGTTTTGGATTCGGGCTCGACGTTTCATTCGTGCACTAGTGCGAAAGGATGGAGCAAGACATTCCGGTGATTTTGGGGTTGTTCGTTTGGGAGACAATAATCCAAATCAAGGTCATTGGAAAGGGGGTAGTTCGGGTCAAAGCAACGGATGGGACTGTTTTGCGGCTACGTGACGTGCGACATATTCCGGATTTGAAGAGGAACTTGATTTCCATAAGGCAACTTGATAAGGAGGGTTGTGTGGTGACCTTCGGTTGTGGGACATGGAAGATAAACCGCGGAGCTAGCTTGGTGGCTCGTGGCGGGGTGGAAAATATGTTGTATACCACATGCAACATGAGTCGTTGGGGGAAACGAAGGCGCATCCCAATGGTGAATGGTGGTGGCCGAGATCGCCATGGTGGGAGAAATTTCACTAAACGGTATGTTGATAGAAAATTGGGTAATGAAGTCGGCCGACGCGGAGCCAATTTGGTCAACATGGGAGCGGGATCTAGAACGGTGATGCGATGGGTTGCAAAGAACACACAAAGGTTCCAAGCTTGTGATTGTGTGGGGCACGTGGATTCGCGCTGTTCAGGATCGATAGTTAGCACGCAAGTGAGCGGGGATGTGCAGGGAGGATCATTCGGAATGAAGACTCGGAGCATGGTAGAACCGACAGTTATGTTGAAGCGTTGCTCAGCTTCAATTCACTTGGATAACTAGACAAGAGGCCGGGCGCTACCAACGCATTAGCTGGCCACTGAAAACTGAGATTTGTTTGTTTCAAGAAAAGGTATCATGAATGGTTTGTCTCCAGGTGGGAGATTGTTGGGTTTGGAGTCAAAACCATGAAGGAATATCGTGGAGGAGTTTCTGGATATTAGCGCGGACGCGCTTGTAGGGAGGGCGGCCGCGCTTGGTACGATTCTGGACTGATTCAGTTTCCTATTTTGATCAGATTTCCTCTTGGATTTGGGATTCCTTGTGACAGCAATATTTGGGAAGACTTGTTAAGGAAGAAGAATACTTTCTTAAGTTAGGAATCCTTTTATTGCTAGGATTTGATTTCTTGTATCCTATAAATACATGTGGTAGCCTAGAAACAAATTGGTGCTGTGATTGTAAACATCTGAAAATATTATAGTGAGAATATTTTGGCTTGGTAGCGCCCCCGGACGTAGTTGTCGTTGCAACGAACCGGGTTAACATTCTTGTGTGTTCCTTTGTGTGTGATTTACTTTTCGTGTGTGTTGCATCTTATTTATTCATTCTCAAAGCTTGATCCGTTATTCCGCTGCGCAAGAACGTGATTTTCACAACACTGCAGTGCCTCGTTATGTGTGCAATCATGCATTCAGTAATAACTACAAAAGGTACAGAGGTTGACTTTCCCTTATAAGGCAAACTACTTATCAGATGTCAGGTGTTGCAGTGTCCTTACATAGACGGACCAATGCCGGCGTGACACGTGTACACCTAGGAGATGGAGCTGATCCTACGGCTGGTATCAATCCAATCCAACGGTTCTGGTAAAAACCCTAATACCACCTTTCCTACTATAAATAAGAGAGTAATAACATGGAACAAGGTAATGCTTTTCTGCATATTTCTATACTCACACACTCTGCAATATTCTACATCATATTTCCAGACCATAATCTTACTCTCACGCCGGAGGGGCTTGCCGGAAGACCCCCGGCGCAGTTTCACCTTTCATTTCTTGTGCTGTGCAGATCCGGAGCTAGCTCATTTATTTGCTGGACACAAGAACTGAGCTTGGCACGCTTTCCTGCGCGATCAGTCGGGAAGTGCAATTGCGATGCTTGTTAAGGTCACCAATGAAAGAGACCAACAGTTTGGAGGTTCTTCAGACTCCAGAGAAGGAATCTGTTCACTATCAAACTCTCTCACTCCCGTGAATTCTTTTCCACCGTTGAATTTCTCAAGCAGATGGATCAGATTCTTCGGCTCTTTCTTCTTTCCCATCTGTATCAAGTGATTAACTGCACTACAATTATGCCCCATCAGATCCACCATTTCTTCCTCTCCTTCGAGATGAATAACAAAACGACTGAGGCTCAGCCGTTCAGTATGCTGCTGCAACTCTAACTCCAAATCATTGTTTGAGACACTATTGTTGCATTTGATCAACACTCCTAATCTTAGAAACCCATTGACTAAGAAAATAGAAACAAACCTTATGAACTTGCTACCTAACACTACCCCTTTCTGCAGGCTAATAAAGAGGTCCAAGATTCGATCTTTCAGATCGTGGGCCCGTTTTCTGCTACGCCTGCTCGCGATTCTCAAACTTAACGGTTGCTCTTTCCAATCAAGAAGCTTCTGTATCCAATACTTCTCCACCAAGAACTCAACTTTCTTTGCAGACCTGATTTTGACAGATGTAAGCCATCTACAAACCGGGGCTATGCTACCAATTCCCACTGCTATTGTCTGAGTTACGAGAACTAATGAAGTTGACCACTCATAATCAGATTTTCCATTGCAAAACGTTAAGGACCAAGGCATTAGGTATGATCTTACCATGGCTTCAACCAAAATCAGAGCGCTTAAAAGACAAAACACCCCAGAGGCAGAGCAAGTTGCCAATCTACCAATCACAAACTGCGGATTACAGGTATATGCCATCATCCAATACTTTTTCATACCTTTCCATAACTGCTCACCTCTCGATACTCCTCTCTCATCCAAGCATTCATTCTTAGCTACTTCCACTTTTTCCCGATACTTATGATCTAAATACCCTTTTGTGGTCGGGATTGAAAGAGCCGTACAGCACAAGAGCGCGACTAAAACAAGCATGATAACCATAGAAAAAACATGCTCCACCATGAACATGTATATAACCCCAGTACCAAGTTGTATACAGATATTCACTACAGAGGTTATAACAAGAATCATGAGAGCAAGAATATTCATCACAAGTTCCTTATTCTCCATAGTTCCAAGAGAAGGCATTAAATTACTCATTACCGTGCAGATGAAGGCGGAGCTGCTGACTTTTGCTAGCTGATCTTGGCGGTGAGGCATGGAAGTATTGAGATCCACTGAGAATTTGATTGCCACTGCTAGAAGAGTGAGAGTCATGGCATTAAGACAGAAGAATTTGCAAGGGAAAAAGAACTTCTTGAAATGGAAGCCCCTGATGGCGTCTGCAGCCATGGACATTGCACAAACTGCGGAAGCTGCTGCCACGTAGATTCCAATCCATGGCATCGGTTCATTGAACTTTGAATCGTCGAGGCTGCCATTGATTGTGCAGCCAATCCGACCCATGCTTATTCTTTGTTCTTCCTCTCTTTCAAGGTTTTTCTTCAATTCAGGTCAGTAGTTTATCAAGAAAATTAGTGGTAGTTAGTTTTATTTGACCTTAAAGTAGGAATTACGTGTTTAATTTTGTATTGAATTGCTATCAAAATTTTCTCATGAATAAGACTTGCTGAATGCTGCCTCTCTTTTTTGGAGTAGTTGTAGTCAAATAAAGCTTCTTTGACCCTCACACTCAACATACTAGAAAATGACTGATTCGTCTAGAAAAAATAGTTTTTTTTTAGACACTTTAAAGGAAGAATATGAGAAAATATTTCCTCCCGCCCATAATAAGTGTCGTAGTTGACTTGTCAAACGTGACTTGCGACATTTATTATGGGATTACGTGTTGAATCATTGATTGTGAGTGTTATTTGACTTTAAAGTAGGAATTACGTGTTTAATTTTGTATTGAATTGCTATCAAATTTTTTCTCATGAATTTGACTGGCTAAGTGCTGCCTTTTTATTCTTTAGTCATACTCCCTACATGCCAGAAAATGACTGATTCCTTCAAGGCTTGTCCAGAAAATACTAGTGAAAGCCTTTATCCAACACAGCCAATTCACAATTGCTTGCATGACATAGTAATCTCTCATAATATGACATTGGATGGTTGCCATGACGCAGCACGGAAGCCGGATAAATTTCGTGATTAGCGCACTAATCACAAGAACCCTTCAAGCGAAGAATCCTCAAACACAATACTGGAATCCACCAGCAGGAAGCCGGATAAATTTCGTGATTAGCGCACTAATCACAAGAACCCTTCAAGCGAAGAATCCTCAAACACAATACTGGAATCCACCAGCAGTAATCTGGAATCCACCAGGAAATAAAGAGAAAAACTCTTCGAAATTCAATTAATCAAAAGCTGCCTTTAAACCTAATTTAAAAGTGTTTAAATACTCCCTAAACCCTAAGAAACAAATAAAAACCTAATGACTAAAGTACCCCTAAGTAAAATAAAATTAAAATAGTAGCAATAGTATTCCAACGCAAACATCAGCACCCTAATTAAATAAAATTAAAATAGCAGCAGCAATCAGTATTCCAACGCAAACATCGACAATCCCGTCAATAGCGTGAGGCGCCCGCATGGAGAGGACTGAGGCGTCCGCCTCAAAGCCCGAAGGTTCCTCCCCGTCCCCTGCGCTTGAGGCGTACGCCTGGTGGTTCCTCAGGCGGCCGCTTGGGTGGACTCCTCCTGCATCAGTCAACCACTCTTCAAAAGAACTCGACTCCGAGTTCATATCCGATATTTGGCAAGATCCGCCCCAGAAGAACAAATACTTTGAATAAATCAATGTTTTTCTTGCCTTCGGAAAATTTTTTAACGCTTGTCCGTCCCAATGAAACAAGTATTTTGAATACATTCGCCCCTTTTGAAAGTTTTGAGGTAGACCAATTTTGTCCGGATAAAAATTAAGACTACCAATCCCATCCCTCCGTTGATCGTCCGTCCCATCTTCCTCAGAGTCAATGATGAATGAAAAATTAGGGCCCTCCATGGACTCTTCCACAATCCCCCCGTGATCAACAATAAAAATATCATCGTATTTAAATTCTTCCGTCCAATCAACAACACCCACAACATGATCAAAAATCGATGGTGTAGACCCAGTAATACTACCCACATCTTTATTCATGGATTCAACTAGGGCATGATCATGGACCATAATATTTGTAGGAACCATAATATTTGCGGGAACAATTTCACCACATACCTGAAGAATCTCGTATTTTGCACATAAATCTTCCCCTTCCTCCACCTTCTCTTCAGATTCAGCCAAGGGAACTGTTGGAAAGACGGATTTGTCAACTTCTGAAACTTCTTGAACATCAGGCTCCCCCACCGGATCTTCTTCTTCATCAGTGCCTTTTGGTTCTTCAATTAGAGACGGCTCAATTTCCTTGTCCGCAGTTTCCTCTTCTAGCTCAGCCAAAGGGGCTACAGAAATCGGCAAATCCTCAACCCTTTTCTTGACTTGTTGAATGAATTTCTCTCCCTTGAAATCGTCGTTCAACGCAGCAATAGCGGTGGTTATTGCAGATCTACGCGCTTTCAGTTTCTGAATCTTGGCAGTGTAGTGATCGGCTTTGTCGGCATAAAATTTGGCTTCCATCCTATGTCGCTGCCTAAGCACTCGCTCCCTTGAGGCTCGATTCAGATCTCTGATTGATTTATATTTCTGCACAAGTTGATCATGCTTGTCCGCTTCGTCGAGTTCTTCGTCCTCTAAATCTAGAAAATATTGTTCCTTTTGTCGAGCACGATCCAATTGACGATCTATTTCGTGAATAACCTCGTCATCAGATCTGGAACTGGAATCGACCCTTGTTACTTGATACCCCATAACTAATCAGTGACGAAAAGACAGGGTAAGACCTGCTCTGATACCAACTGACGCAGCACGGAAGCCGGATAAATTTCGTGATTAGCGCACTAATCACAAGAACCCTTCAAGCGAAGAATCCTCAAACACAATACTGAAATCCACCAGCAGTAATCTGGAATCCACCAGGAAATAAAGAGAAAAACTCTTCGAAATTCAATTAATCAAAAGCTGCCTTTAAACCTAATCTAAAAGTGTTTAAATACTCCCAAACCCTAAGAAACAAATAACAACCTAATGACTAAAGTACCCCTAAGTAAAATAAAATTAAAATAGTAGCAATAGTATTCCAACGCAAACATCAGCACCCTAATTAAATAAAATTAAAATAGCAGCAGCAATCAGTATTCCAACGCAAACATCGGCAATCCCGTCAATAGCGTGAGGCGCCCGCATGGAGAGGACTGAGGCGTCCGCCTCAAAGCCCGAAGGTTCCTCCCCGTCCCCTGCACTTGAGGCGTACGCCTGGTGGTTCCTCAGGCGGCCGCTTGGGTGGACTCCTCCTGCCAGGGGCGGATCCAGGGGGCAGGTGGGGGCACTCGCCCCCCCCCCCCAGCGGCGGAAATGCAGTGGAAATTTTTTTTTTTGCCCCCACCATGTTTTTGTTATATATGTATATATATAATTAACTTCAAGATTAACACCAGTGAGTGGTGTGGTTCAGCGGTAGAAGGGGTGGAGTTAAAGCCTTTGGTGTTTCCTTTCAAATCCATGTTTGAACCCTGCTACCTACATTTTCAATTAATTTTGTCTTCCATCTTTGTTATTCTTTCTCTTAACAGTTTTGTTTTTCTCTTTCTCCTAATTTCCTCACATTTTTTCAATCTTAATTAATTCGTTAGACTTTTCCATTTTTTTTGTTTTTGGTCTTTCTTCCTATTATCCCAAGTTTAATTAGCAAATTTGAATTTTTTTTTTGTACGAGTAATATATTTTAATAAATTGTTTGCGTTAAATACTTCAACATTATTTCAATCGTTCTTTGAATTATTTACTTTTATCATTTTTGTTAACTAAAATACATTGTATTTCATGGATCCGACCCATTTTTTACTTGTCCGACCCGAAATTTTTTTTCCGGGGGCACTGCCCCCGAAACCCCGTGTAATCTTGCTCCCCCCTCGGCCAATTCCTGGCTCCGCCCCTGCCTCCTGCATCATGCCATATCAACAATATGTACACGTGTCAACCATGGAATTCCATATTAAGGAAAAACTGATGAGTGAAAATTCATTTATAGGAGATGGCATTGCCAGCCTAAATAGGACATCGTTCTTTTGAGTTTCGAGGAGCTTTAATTCCTTATGTATGCGGCAGTGAGTGATGCCAATTTGCCCACTAGGAGCTCGATGGACGAGATGATTTTTGTGTTTGAATGGGACCCACAATTACCAATTGATTTCAGCCATACAAGTTTGAAAAACGAAGAAAACTTGAAACATAATCTGATACATGTAGCTTCTAGTTAAAACAAAAATTACATACATGTGATGATAACATCTAGGGTAACAAATTTAAACGACTACCATTGCGTGTGTAATCACCCTAAATTTTTTTGGGTTCATTTTATTTATTAAATATTATTTTGTAAATGGATTAATTGTGTTATTTGATTAAATATTGGACTATTTCTTTTTCTAAATGGACTAGGATTATGTGGGCTTTAGTCTATTCAACTTGGGTTACCTAAATTGAGTTTTCCTCCTCGGACTCGGACTCGGACTCGGACTCGGACTCGGACTCGGACTCGGACTTGGACTTGGACTTGGACTTGGATTATATTGGGTTAAGTTTAGAAAACCCATAACATAACTATACTTTCTCCGTCCCAGCCCACTTAGGAAATTTTGAAATGGCACGGGAATTAAGGAATATTATTATAGTATTAGGAGAGAGAATGAGTGGAAAAAGTGTTGTGAGTGTGAAAAATTAAATAGGAGAGAGAATGAGTGGGGGAAATAGTAATTATAATGGTGTTGTGAGTATTAAAATAATGTAGGAGAGAGAATGAGTGGAGAGAATAGTGATTTAAGGTTTCCATTTTGGGAATTCTTAAGTGAAGTGGGACGCCCAAAATGAAAAGTTTTCTTAAGTGAGGTGGGACGGAGGGAGTATTTCATAAACCCTTGAGACCCTTGGTTGTATTAACTGGTGGAAGCCAATGGGGTAAAGCCTCTCCGTATCTTTTAACGGCAAAAAGGAATAGGAAGTAATGGAATAAAAATAGAGAGGGACACGGCTGGGAGAGGGTTACGCTTAAAGAGAGAAAGCGTTAGAGAGAGAGAGCGGCAGAAGGGAGTTGGCGCAAACAGCAGAAGGAGGAACCGAGGGAGAAGAAAGAGGAGGGAAGGAAGGACTCCATTGTTGGTGTTCAAGCTCAACCAAGGTAAACAATCCTCCTCTTGTTTTGGATTTCTAAGATAGAAAATCTTATAGAACCTTAGAAAGAACCCTAGAGATCTAAGGTAAGAGTAGTGATGGAAATCAGATTATGATGTATGAATTATGAAACCTTTATTGTTGATTATAACTAAGGGTGGGGCATGGAATTTATTTGATTTTGATCCAAATAGGCCATGCTAGGAATTTCTTATTGAATTAGGGTTTTGTATGTGTGTATTGTGTGTGCGTGTGTTCCTGTTGTGTGTGTGGGTGAGTTGCTGCCATGTGTGTGGGGTGGGATGGCAGCCGTGTGAAAGGGGTTAGGTTAGGGTGAGTGTGTGAGTAAGTGTGTGTAAGTGTTGTGTGCGTGTGTGTGCAGTGAGTGTACAGAGGGTGTGCGTGTGTGTAGTAGTCTCTGTGTGTATGTGTGTGGGGGTGTGTATTAGGGTTAGTGTGTGTGCTTGTGTGTGTTTATATGTGATGAATTAGGTGTGTTTAGTGTGTCTGTGAAATTGGTTGAAGTAAATTGAAAGAGGTTTTGAACCTAGGAACCCTAGGGAGAAACTAGTAAACCTAAAGGGGTGAAAGAGTAACCTTTAAGAGAGTTAAAAAGAATAACTCTTAGACTATCAAGGCCGTTAAAGTTAGTTTTTCGGTTAAGTAAATAAAAGATAATTGTACCCTAAGAAAGCCTCTTTGCATGATTGTAGATTCGTGCGAATGTTCATTGCAAGGAAAAGGCAATCAATCGAGGTAAGGGATTGCGTTCTATCAATGTTTGAATGTTTTCAATCCATTGTAATAAGATTTCCTTGATTTCATAAGGTATATGCTACTAAGTGGCCGATAGTAATTGTATTCATTCGATTGAGCGTCTTTTGAATGTCCTACCATTGATAAGTATTGTTCAATGGATATCTATAGTAATTGAAATTGCTAAAGTGTATTATGTATTCTTGTACCTGTGAATACTATATATGAATCTTGCTATGAATGTACATAGCCAATATGAATCTTGCTATGAATGTACATAGCTAATATGGAACTTGCTATGAATGTACATAGCTAACGTGAAACTTGCTATAAATGTATATAGCTAGTATGTAATTGCTATAAAGGGTATGATCAACAGTCATGACTTTAGCCAACCATTGTGTCTTTTCAGTTTGAAATGACACCAGTTCAGGAACTGCTCGGCCGAGTCAAGGGACTCGCTCGGCCGAGCATACATGTCCAGAGATATTTGCCCAACTGTACGGCCGAGTCAAGGGACTCGCTCGGCCGTGTCAATCATACTGCTCGGCCGAGCAAGGCATATGCCTCGGCCGAGCAAGACTGTCCAGAGCCTTTGACAATCTGCTATGCTATGCTCGGCCGAGTCAAGGACTCTGCTCGGCCGAGCACATCAACAAAGTCAAATGTGCTACCCTTTAACCTTTACTTCTTTATTTGAGGTTGATTTCGTTTTAGCTCAAACGAGTGTGTACTCCACACTTTCCCTTACTCGTATCCGAGTCTAATACGAATCACATTGATCTCTAGTAAATCATCATTACAATAAAACAATCGATGACACTAAAATCACCAACAAATTCCCTCCATTTTAGTGTAATCCTTTGATTTACCAATCTTATAAATAACGAAACAAACGAATGCGTAAATAAAAATGTCTTGCGATTGAATTTTCATCTTAGTATAATACACATTTCAAATACTCGAGAATCGGGGTGTCCCAACGATTGAACCCGTCAACTCATATGAATACCTGAAGATAATATACACATAAGTTTCATACAATTCTCTTTGTTTAATCTTGACATTATTACAAGCCATGTGTCCATATCCAATAGTGAACATATAGGAAGCCAAAACCTAGCTTCTTGATGCGGCAAAACTTCATGTCCACATAGGTAGTTCCTTTAATCTTGCACCTGCAGTTGCAATTTTTCAAAGGAACCATTAAGAAGATATTCTTCAACCTAACCATTACTTACAGGTCTGAACACATACCTTGGGAAAGATAATAACATGTGTTCCAATCTCCAACTGCGAGCTTTCCACATTGAATTCAAGCTTCTAAGGTTGTATTAGAAGGGAATTGGGTATCTCACAATTAGAGGATTAAATGGACTTTAATCCCATCCCCATTGCAGACTTATTTACCAAGTCTATAGCTAACCCCTTCGTCAAGTGGTCAGTCAAATTTTGTTGAGACCGAACAAACTCAACTGAAATCACATCATTCATGATCAATTCACGAATCATACTATGTCTGACACCCAAGTGTCTAGACTTGCCATTATACATTTGACTATAAGCCCTAGCCAACGTAGCTGCACTATCACAATGGATAGATATTGGTGATATCGATTTTGCCCATAATGGAATCTCATATATCAAGTTTCGAAGCCACTCTGCTTCTTTTTCAGCAGCAGCCAATGCTACAAACTCAGATTCCATTGTAGAATGTGTAATACATGTCTGCTTTTTGGAAGCCCAAGAAATGGCACCTCCTCCAAGCAAGAACACCCAACCACTAGTAGAAGATGAATCTTCTTGGTTGATCCAACTAGCATCTATGTAACCTTCTAATATAGAAGGATGTCCACTATAACACAAACCATAGTCCATAGTACCTTTTAAGTACTTGAACACCCTTGTTATAGCATGCCAATGCTGTCTACTAGGATTACTAATGAACCCGCTCAATCTTCTAACTGCATAAGCAATATCAAGTCGAGTGCCCGTCATAGCATACATCAAACTGCCAATGGCTTTTGAGTATTCGAGCTGTGATACAGGTTTACCAGTGTTAGACACAAGTTTCTCAGTTGGATCCATGGGAGTACTCACTTTAGAACAATCATCACAATTAAACCTTTTGAGAATTTTCTCAATATAATGAGATTGTGTAATTGCAATTCCCTTGTTCATCCGTTTAATCTTTATACCAAGAATTACGTCGGCTTCTCCCATATCCTTCATAGAAAACTTTGATGACAAAAACTTCTTAGTTTTATCAATTATATTTTGGTCTGTGCCAAAAATCAACATGTCATCTACATATAGGAAGATGATTACACCTTTGTCGGATTCATCAAATCTGCTATATACACATTTGTCTGACTGATTTAATACAAAACCATTCGACAAAACAACCTCATCAAATTTTTGATGCCATTGTTTAGGTGCTTGCTTCAGCCCATACAATGACTTAATTAACTTACATACCTTATACCCATTACCTGGCATAACAAATCCTTCAGGTTGTCTCATATACACTTCTTCTTCCAAATCACTATTTAAAAATGCTGTTTTGACATCCATTTGATGTATCAATAGATTCTGAATAGCTGCCAAAGCTATCAGTAATCTAATAGTAGTGATACGAGCAACCAGTGCATAGGTATCGAAGTAATCGATCCATTCCTTTTGTCTATAGCCTTGGATTACCAATCGAGCTTTAAACTTGTCAATTGTTCCATCGACTTTCATCTTCTTTTTGAAGATCCATTTTCACCCTAAAGGTTTACAGTCTGGTGGTAAATCAGACAAGACCCATGTATTATTTTTCATAATAGAACTAATCTCATCATCGATTGCTTCTTTCCAAAAACCAGCATCTCGAGATTTTATTGCTTCATCATAGGTTCTTAGATCCTCCTCAATACTATAATAGTAAGAGTATTGAGATTCAATTTAATCTCTTGATCCCATAACTAAATATAGTTGAAAATCAGAACCATATGATTTAGCTTTTCTTGCTCTTTTACTTTTACGAGGTTCGGGCGTCTCACTTGGTACATCAATTGAATGATCATCCATTTGAGATTCAGCCGACATTGGTAAAATATCCTTTGGTCTAGGTATTGAAGAGAAACGATTCTCATCAAAGATTGCATCTCTTGATTCTATAATTGTGTTAATAGAAATGAAATCATTAGGTTCTATAACATAAAACCTATATGTCTTGGAATGCTCAGCATATCCAACAAAGATGCAGTCAATACCTTTTTCTCCCAACTTTTTTCCTTTTAGGGTCCGAAAGTCTAACCACGGCCCTACATTCCCAAACTCGCAAAAATGTCAAGTTTGGTCGTTTCTTATACCAAAGCTCATATGGGGTAACTTTGTTCCTTTTATTAGGAACTCTATTCAATAAATGACAAGCCGTTAACATGGCTTCTCCCCAAAACCCGTCACTCAAGCCCGAGTAAGAAAGCATGGCATTAACCATTTCTTCAAGAGTTATATTCTTCCTTACAGCCACACCATTTTGTTGTGGTACATAAGGAGCCGTAGTCTCATGAATTATCCCTACGGATTGGAAATATTTAGGATCATAATATTCACCACCTCTATCCGTACGTAAGGTTTTAATCAAGCCATTTAGTTGAAGTTTAACTTCTGTTTTATAGATTTTGAATTTATCTAGGGCTTCATCTTTTGCATGCAGCAAGTAAATATAGCAAAACCTAGAGGCATCATCTATAAAAGTGACAATATACTTTTTATTGCCTAAAGATGGAGTTGCATGAAAATCACATAAATCACTATGTATTAATTCAAGTTTTACAGATTTCCTTGTAACACTTTTAAAAGGTTTTCTAGTGATTTTTGTCAACATGCAAGTATTACACTTTTCCGTATTTTTATCAATAGTAGGAATCAAACCATCTTTGAACATTTCAAGCATTCTTTTATAGTGCACATGTCCTAACCGAGCATGCCATAATGAGGAATTGATAACAACAGAGGAAGTCATATAAACAGAACTAGAGTTAACAGGTATTTTATTTAAATTTAACATAAACATCCCATTATTATAATAACCAAATCCTACAAATACACCAGACTTTGATAAGATATACTTATCGGATTCATATACTTGTTTGTATCCATACTTGTTCAAGACAGGACCAGAAATTAAATTCTTACGAAGTTTAGGTACATACAATACATTAAACAAAGAAATAGTTTTTTCCCGAACTGAATTCCAACACCACACTTCATTTTCCTTGAATAGGAGCGGAATGGTCATCACCCATGTAAAGGACAGACCCGTCTTCCATTGGTTCATATGTCTTAAACCAACAACGATCTTTACAAACATGAGTTGTGGCACCGAAATCAATCCACCACGCAATAGCATCATCCTGCACATAAAATGCTTCAAAAATTAGTGAAACAGAATTTTTAATAAATCTGTTCCAACTATGTATTAAATTCTGACTTTGGTCTTGAGAATGGTCCTTAGACCCCTTTCTCTAACCACTGGTGCTTATGCCATTCTTGTTGTTTCCAACACGACAATCCTTCTTTAAGTGACCAGTTTTGCCACACTTCCAACATGCCAATTTAGGCTTCTTGTTGGGACCAGAACCAT
Organism: Adenophora triphylla var. japonica; assembly: GCA_022495995.1. Lineage (NCBI taxonomy): Eukaryota > Viridiplantae > Streptophyta > Magnoliopsida > Asterales > Campanulaceae > Adenophora > Adenophora triphylla. The sequence goes on from JAFEMH010001449.1 coordinate 211,712, forward strand.
TGTCTTTGAAACTACGTTTCTTTCCTTTGTTTTTATTGTTTCCACCCTCACACTACCAGAAACAGGTCATTTAGCGACGGAATTATCAGCGACGGACAGATTCCGTCGCTAAATAGCGGCGGAATATAGGCTTTAGCGTCGAAAAATTTTTGGCGTCAAATTTAGCGACGAAATTTAATTTCGCCGCTAAATTCCGCCGCTAAAACGAATATTCCTCGAATATTCGTTTATTTCCGCCGCTAATTTGGCGGTTGATTTACCGACGGAATATTCCGCCGCTAAATATTTATCAGCGACGGAATTATTCCGCCGGTGAAAATATATCATATTTTTATTTTTTTTTTATTTATCGGCGTCGGAAATATTCCGACGGTGAAATTAAAATATTTTTATTTTTCTTTTGAAATATTACAGACGGAATATTTCCGACGGTGAAATTAAATGTTTTTTTTTTATTAAACACCGACGGAATATTTCCGCCGCCGATAATTTAATATTTTTTATTTATCGGCGACGGAAAATTCCGTTGTTGATAATAAAATGTAATTTTTGTTTATTTTTAGAACTAATTAACAAAATAACAAACTAAAAAACATTAAAATATCATAAATATTAATGATATTTTTGAAAAAATAAATAAATCATAAATATTTATTAATTTTAATTTTATAATGCCATTATTTTTATTTATATAAAATATGAAAGTTATTTTAAATTACTCTCAAAAAAATAAATATGAGTCGATAAATATTATTTTTGAAAAAAATAAATAAATTATAAACCCTAAACCTAATACCACTATATACTATACACTATATATACCACTATACCACATACCACATACCACTATATCCTATACCACTTATGCCACATGCACATGCCACTATGCCCTACTTATGCCACATACCACACATGCCCCATGCCACATACCCTATACCACTATATCACATGCCACATATCACATACTATGCATACCACATGCACATACCCTATACCACTATACCACAAACCCTATACATGCCTATGCCACATGCCACATGCCACACAAACACTATGCCACTATGCCTATACACTATACCACATGCCACCATACACATACCACCATACCACATATCCTATACCATATACCTATACCTATACCACATACCTATACCACAAACCCTATACCTATACCACATACCACTATACCCCTATACACTATACCCTATACACTATACACTATATCATATACTATACCTATACCTATACCACATACCCTATACCTATACACTATACCCTATTCCCAAATTGGTAAATTGCATACAATTTTAAATTTTTTATCCAAAATAAAACAAAAACAAGATTAGTCCAAAACAAGGAACTAACCAACTATTAGACAACACTGAGATTATTGTCTCATAAGTCATAACTAAGATATCCGAAAACAAAGACCCAGCATCATTACCGCCGAGCACACCGTACTCTCGGCCCCCACCACCGCGCATGTCATCATCTACATCGTAAGCTTCAATGTTGACATCGTGAAGGGTTGTCTCCTCGCACTCATCATCAAGCTCCATATCTGTCATCTACGATGAAGGCTTAGGAGGCGCACGCCACCCTCTAGGGCCTTGCATTGTTCGGAAGTCAAGGAATGCAGGAAGTCGAACCCAGATTCGGACCCGGACAGAAGGGAGAGAATTGAAATGTGGAATTACACAAGAAATTAAAGATGAAATAGCACCAGGTAAGAGCGGCTCGATATTTGTTTTTCAAATTCAATTCTTTGGAGAGAGAGAGAGAGAGAGAGAGAGAGGATGGAGAGAGGGATTTAGAGGTGTACGATTAATTTGGTTTGAAAGTTTGAATTGGATTATCTGCTTGTTGTTCGTTCGGAAATTTTGAAATTTTAAATGAGCGCCAACTTGGCGCGGCTGTTATTGTGAAATTAATCCATCCGATCCGGTCCGGCTTTTTGTAGATGCGAAATTGAAAAGGAGAGATTTTGCATTTGACTCACTTGGAATTTAGGTAAACGATATTTAGCCCCTAACAAATATGTCATCACCCTTTCGCTTGAACTTTGGGTGCTCTTTACATTTGTAGTACAAAGACTATGTCTCCGAGTAAGAGTGTCGGGAGCTTCATCGGCTTCTCGTGTGGGAATGTAATTTTACGTCCATTTTGCATACCCTTCTCCATGACCACTTCCAAGACCTTCTTCTCTGTACATGCAAGGCCCTGAGGGTGTCTTTGCCTCCTAAGCCTTCATCACGAGATGACGTATATGGAGCTTGATGAGTGCGAGGAGACAACCCTTCACGATGCCAACATTGAAGCTTACGATGTAGATGATGACATGCGCGGTGGTGGGGGCCGAGAGTGCAGTGTGCTCGGCGGTAATGATGTGGGTCTTTGTTTTACGGATATCTTAGTTATTACTTATGAGACAATAATCTCCGAGTGTTGTCTAATAGTTGGTTAGTTCCTTGTTTTGTATAAACCTAAACCTAAACCACTAAACCCTAAACCCCAACCACCAAACCCCAACCCTAAACCACTAACCCTAAACCTAAACCCTAAACCACTAACCACAACCCTAAACCACAAACTCCTAAACCTCCTAAACCCCAAACCACTAAACCATATAGGGTATAGGATATAGGGTATAGGGTATAGGGTATAGGTATAGGTATGTGAGTATAAATTATATGTGGCATAGGGTATATGTGGTATGGTATAGGATATAGGGTATAGTATGGTATAGGGTATAGGGTATAGGGTATAGGGTATAGGGTATAGGGTATAGGAGTATAGAGTATAGGGTATATATAGTATAGGGTATAGGGTATAGGGTATAGGGTATAGGGCATAGGGTATAGTGGTATAAGTATAGTGTATAGGGTATAGTATATAGGGTATAGGGTATAGGGTATAGGGTATAGGGTATAGTGTATAGGGTATAGGGTATAGGGTATAGGGTATAGGGTATAGTGGTATAGGGTATAGGGTATAGGGTATAGGGTATAGGGTATAGGTAATAAGGATATATGTGGTATAGGGTATAGGGTATAGGGTATAGGGTATAGGTATAGTATAGGGTATAGGGTATAGTGGTATAGGGTATAGGGTATAGGGTATAGGGTATAAATTTATAGGGTATAGTGGTATAGGGTATAGGTATAGGGTATAGGGTATAGGGTATAGGGTATAGGGTATAGGGTATAGGGTATAGGGTATAGTATTATAGGGTATAGGGTATAGGGTATAGGGTATAGTGTATAGTGTATAGGGTATAGGGTATAGGGTATAGGGTATAGGGTATAGGGTAGAGGGTATAGTGTATAGGGTATAGGTATAGGGTATAGGGTATAGTGGTATGTGGCATAGGTATAACATGTCAGATAGTGGTAGATATAGGTATGTGGCATGTGCATAGGGTGCATAGAATAGGTATGTGGCATGTGTATGCGGCATAGCACCCAGAGTATGGCATAGCCAGACAGGGGCATAGTGGTATTTATAAGGTGGTATAGTGAGCATGTGGCATGGGGTATGTATAGGGTATAGGGTATAGGGGTATAGGGTATAGGGTATAGGGTATAGTGTATAGGGTATAGTGTATAGGGGTATAGGGTATAGGGTATAAAAATAATGGCATTATAAAATTAAAATTAATTAATATTTATGATTTATTTATTTTTTCAAAAATATCATAAATATTTATGATTTATTTATTTTTATATAAATAAAAATAATGATATTTATTAAATTAAAAATTTTTCAAAAATAATATTTATTGACTCATATTTATTTTTTTGAGAGTAATTTAAAATAACTTTCATATTTTATATAAATAAAAATAATGGCATTATAAAATTAAAATTAATTAATATTTATGATTTATTTATTTTTTCAAAAATATCATAAATATTTATGATTTATTTATTTTTATATAAATAAAAATAATGATATTTATTAAATTAAAAATTTTTCAAAAATAATATTTATTGACTCATATTTATTTTTTTGAGAGTAATTTAAAATAACTTTCATATTTTATATAAATAAAAATAATGGCATTATAAAATTAAAATTAATTAATATTTATGATTTATTTATTTTTATATAAATAAAAATAATGATATTTATTAAATTAAAATTAATAAATATTAATGATTTATTTATTTTTTCAAAAATATAATGAAAACAATTATATTTATTAATAATAGCGGCGGAAATTTCCGTCGCTGAATTTAAAATCAGCGGCGGAAATTTCCGTCGGTGAGAGTGCCATGTCATCGATCCAGGTGAGCGTACGTATAGTTTAGCGTCGGATTTACAGCGACGGAATATTCCGCCGCTAAATATTAATTATAGCGTCGGAATTTAATTTCCGCCGCTATAATTAATATTTAGCGGCGGAATATTCCGTCGCTGGGGGAAATTATAAATACTCATTTAATTTCTCAGATATCAATTACGTATCATTTCCCTCTCTCTCTCTTCCCGCTTTCTCTCTTCCCGCTCTCTCTGCGACCTAGAAGAAGAATCGCCGCCGTCCGCCCACCTCTCCACCGTCTCCGCCGTGACGAAGCTTCGCCGTCCACCATCTCCACCGTCTTCACCATCTGCGTCTCTCTCTCCCTCTCGAAGCGATCCAATTTCTCAATCCTAACTCTCTCTTCAAGGTACGTGATTTCCCCTTGTTAAACTACATTCGATTGTATTTTTGTTCATCAATTATAGTGCTGATGCTGCGGTTTTTGCCAATCTAGGGTTCTGTATTTGTTTTTTTCAAATCCAATTTCTCAATCCTAACTCGTCTCCGTTGGTCCGTCCGCCTCCTTCCACGGTCAATTTCTCTCTTCTCTCGTATTCATCAACCAGGTATTTCGATTCGTTTATCATCCATTTTCTCGTCGTCCCCAATTCTCTCGTTTATTTATCCTTTAAAGTGTAGCAATGTATATACTAGTTTTTTCCTTAATTTACCTTCTATTTATTCCTCGTTAATCAACAACAGAGAATGTTGTTATTGGTAGATTGAGTCTTGGGTAGCCGCAAAGCATCAAATGGTGGTGATTTTGGTTGGAAGCTTAGGCTCTGGGTTTGTTTAAGGGAAACCGATTTACGTAAAATGAATTTTGGAAAAGGTTTTCTTGAAAATGAAATGCATCCGATTTCCATTTTCGCTGTTTGGTAAATCATTAAAAAATGTTTCCGAAAATAGTTTCCTGTTTGGTAAACTTTATGAAAATTATGAAAATGAATACAAAAAAAATGAAATTATTAAAATTGCTTGACTCAATAGTAAAATACTTCATTCGGCTCATAATAAATGTCGCATTTGACTTGTCGGGGCTTTTAAGGATTGTGCTTTGCTTGTTTACACATTGCTTGTAAAATGATAAAATTTCACTTAGACTTTTTCCTTTTCAACAATTGCAACATTTAGTTTGAGACTCGACAAAGAAAGAAAGTGTTACATTTATTATGAGACGAAGGGAGAAGTAAACCTGCAATATATAACCAATCCAACTTAAATTTATTTGTAATTTACCTCAAATAATTATTTTAACTTATTCAAATTAATTAAATGAATCAAATTGAGTTACTTGTCATATTAATTAGAATTTTTATTTTTCTATAAATTCAAATGCTTAATATTAGACCATGTATATGGTATTGAACAACAACTAGAAAGAGAATATAAGAGAGAAAATGAGTAATGGAAAAGCTTAGCAACAATCGCACACGATTGATGATACACTGAAACGGCATATTAAAACGGCGTATTGATACCGAAGACGAGGTGCAAGTCATTTTCACGTGAGAAAGGTTTATTTTCCATCGACCGAAAATGTATTACATTGACTTTATCTTTTGTTGTCACCAAATATCGAAAATGAGGAAAACGTTTTTACGTAAGTCATTTCCCTCGCCTCTTTTTCTTGAGGAAAAATGACGTTTTCCTCATTTTTCGATGTTTGATGACAATAAAAAATAAAGTCAATATAACTCATTTTCCGGTCAATGGAAAATAAACCTTTTTTTCTTGTGAAAATAACTTATTTACCTCGTCCACCGTAAATCGTTTTACATTCTAATCATGCGGTTGCCACTTAGCATTTCTATATTTATGTTTGACTTTCTTTGAACCGAGTAGGATATCCTGTCAATTCCATTTAAAATGGATGGCTGAGTTATGTTTAGCTTGAATATGTTAAGAATGTTGTTTTGCTTATTTCTTTCATCATATGACCAAAATTATCTTTTCATTAATGTTTATCCTAAGAGAGTTAATTAATCTTGGACCTCTTTTGTGCAAACTATGAAAATATACTATGAGATTAGAACTTGTGTTGCATTTTCTTACACCCTTGTAAACAAGATGTGAATAAAATGGATGGAAGGTCCAGAATGTACTTTAAGAGGAGGAGCACAATCTAGACAATGTAATCTTGTGTCCATAGAGCAATTTCTAGAGTGAGTGTGGAAGTGCTAACTTTAAGATCAACTTAGACTGAGACCACCTTGAATCTGCTTTATATGTTATTACTAGTACATATGCCCGTGTCCAAGGACACGGGTGTATATTTTTTTTGTTTTTTTTTCATATTAATTTTTTTTTAAATTTAAAAAAAAATAAAAAAATATCAGTTACTTAATTAATTTAAGTAAACCCTCCTAAAGCCCACTCTTAGCCCAAACCCAAAGTCTTAGCCCAAATTCAAAGCCCATTTACGTTTTAAGGGCAAAATGGGAAACAGACTAAATAGTGAGGGCAAAATAGGAAAAACCCTCCCGAAACTGTTCATAGAACTGCTCACTGAGGGGTTTAATTTATACTATAGATTTCACACGAACACATAGTAAACATAAATCATGCAACTATATTATTAATGTCTTTCGAAACATGAAAGAATTAGGAAGAATAATAACAATTTTGATAACCCAACAAATATATTAAACTAATAAAACAAATATATTAAACTAATAAAAGTAAGCACGAATGATCATGAGTTGAGACTTTAATTGATCTCAATTACAAACAAATAAGTAAGAAAACCGTGGATGAAATAGTTTAGGAACATCTAGTTCTAGATCTCATTTGGGGCGATCGACGGCATCGCGGACGGTGATTATGTCGCCTACGTTTGAGCGCCCGATATCAATCCCGGTACCCTAGAAGCACCTTATATGAAACAAATTAGGATACGCTTCGTATCCTAGTTTGTTACATATTTAGTAATATTAACGAATAGAAGAAAACATATGTTAGTAATATTAACGAATAGAAGAAAACATATGCCATTATAAAGAAAACGATAAATAACCGTACTCATAATCAAATATGTAACATGTTATATTTAGTAAACATAACATGTTACATATTTAGTAAACATAACATGTTACATATGCAACAATTAGATAAGTTACTAAATATCTAATTTTCAAGTCTTTTAATCCAACTCCACTACTATCACGTACAACCACTACCATGGGGTTATGCCGAGTGGAAAATCTCAAGTTTTTGCACAAGCATTAGGTTCCAAAGATTGAAACTTTGAAAGTAGATTTAGCAATATCAAAACAAGAAAATCCCCAACTTCAGCTTGTAGAAGATACAAAACCGCAGCTTGGGGATTTTCTTGTTTTCGATTAATTATAATAGTAAATCTACTTTCAAAGTTTCAATCTTTGGGCCAAATGCTTCAGTGCAATAGACTTGATATTTTCCATCGGTGTAACATGTTATATTTAGTAAATATAACATGTTACATATTTAGTAAACATAACATGTTACATATGCAACAATTAGATAAGTATTTAAATATCTAATTTTCAAGTCTTTTAATGATAAAAAGCTAAAAAAGTTACTAAATATCTAATTTTCAAGTCTTTTAATCCAACTCCACTACTATCACGCACAACCACTACCACGGGTTATGCCGAGTGGAAAATCTCAAGTTTTTGCACAAGCATTAGGTCCAAAGATTGAAACTTTGAAAGTAGATTTAGCAATTAATCAAAATAAGAAAATCCCCAACTTCGCCTTGTAGAAGATACAAAACCGGCAGCTTGGGGATTTTCTTGTTTTCCGATTAATTATAATAGTAAATGTACTTTTAAAGTTTCAATCTCTGGGCCAAATGCTTGTGCAATAGACTTGATATTTTCCACTGGAGTAACATGTTATATTTAGTAAATATATCATGTTACATATTTAGTAAACATAACATGTTACATATGCAACAATTAGATAAGTTACTAAATATCTAATTTTCAAGTCTTTTAAAGTCAAAGGGGGAGGAAGGGGGTGAATGTATCAATAATGTAACATATTCAACCGCACACTACCTTAGTGGTTCTAGATCCCATTTTGGGGCGATTGACGCATCGCGGACGGTGATGTAATATCGCCTACGTTTCGAGCGCCCGATATCAATCCCGGCACCCTAGATGCACCTTAGGGTATTGTGGTTGGTGGTTAACATCTTAAAATATAAATAAGATGAGAGCCTTTCACCTACGCCTATCAAAATCCGTCCATCTTTGATCAAGAAAGATAGAGCAAATGTTTGTCAGTTTGAGCAGGACTGCTTAATAAGAGTTTTCCAGCCATCGTCTTTTCTAAGTGATTCAACATCACAGCCCATGTTCTTGTCGGTGCATTTTATTTTCATCGGTTATACGGTCACAAGTAAAAACAAGGTAATGCATAACACCCAAGAGAAAACAGAATCTTCCTCCAATTTTTAATCTTCACCTTCCATTTACTCGACGCATCTTCCTCACGAGCCAGTCGGTGTGCAGCTGTTCAATCTCACCTGCTTCGCATGTTCAACCGTGAGATTGAGGGCAACACCGCCAGCCTTTCAAGCCTGGGCGAGGAAGATTCTGCAATCAGATCTTGGGTAAATGGAAGGTGGAGATTGAAAAATTGGAGGAAATTTCTCGTTTTCTCTTCACCGGTGTTATACTCGTTACCTTGTTTTTACTTGTGACCGTATATCACCGATGAAGAGTAAAACAGCACCGTCAAGACATGGCCGTGATGTTTGAGATTCTTAGAGAGGAGGACAAAGAAACCGGAAAACCTATATTAAACATGTAAAATCCTTTCGCTCAAACCGACAAGAACTTATTTGCTCTATCTTTCTTGGTCTAAGCCGAGATAGGGTTTTGATAGTTGTGGATGATAACGACTCTTATCTTGTTTATAAATGTTAATTTAATTCATCATTGTAAAATTATATATTTTACAACAAAGAATTAAATATTAATATTTAAAATTATTCACAATATTAATAATTTAGGTCTATGCAAAAGCCGAAATTTCTTTATTTTCGATTATAAAGCAAGTAGGCAAAGTGATATTTCGCATTTCATATAATCATGCATTTCTGGGACGGGATAGGTTTATCAAACATGCACTTAAAGGACAGAGTAGGTGGTTAGGTAGGGACACCATTATCCTTTAGTTTAGTTTGAACTAGAGCTCAAGATTTGTTGATACAATTATTCACAATATTAATAGGTAAAAGTCCCAGCAATTTCCCCCAATTTAAGGCAAGATGGAGCATTACAATGGAGAAATTGTTTCCGCGAGTTTCAATTTCAACAAGACATTCTTGAACTCACGCGCTTTCACCAAAAACAACACCGAAAACTTATTGACAGGAGGTATAGCATGCCATGCATCCGGTCTCTAAAAGATTGGAAGATTGATTGGGATCTCGCTCCGAGCCGCTTCGTGCTTTTGGGATTCGTGAGCGACATGTGTTCACCCTATCGTACAACGATCCGATGCCAACGATGGAGGATTTTCGAGCACCGATCGGTGTGGCCGAGCCGAGGACCGTGGCATTTCCTCGAGACAAACGATCGGCTACGAGCAACTATCTCGAATTCGGGATTATCGCCAGACCGGGTATCGGCATTGTCGTTGACGATAGATTCATGTGACTTGACTCCATATAAAGCCGTATTGAGTCTGATCAACCCTGACTGCTTTGATCTATCCACTTCCTTAGATATATTCATGTTGCTCATCTCCGTCCGCGCACTACTTCGCGGCTACATCGGAGGTGTCCAGCCTACGCCTGTTAGAGATCATCAGCAAATGAGAGGTGATCGAGGAGTTGACATCCGGCATATTCAATCTGGACAGGAGCGATGGACATCATTCCACCGTTGCTAGCGGAGACATACCACGGCATTGATAGATTAGCCTGAGGATCCGAGTACATGGGTTCAGGCACCCCTGCATTACTATCATTGTGGCCGTATGAGAGATTTCGTTGATCTCGCCACCGCTGAGGGGCAGACGGCATTACTGGGGTGACCGGACAACAGCAGATATTGAGGGATGCCGCTACCGAGAGTTGGCATGGTGAGGTCGGGCTCGCCCGATATGAGACCGCAAACCCGTACTATTGGATTCCGTACGGGATTGCAGACTATGAGAGATATTCAGACGGCCCGCTTATTGTCCGACTTCCGGACTACATGTATCATCCTTTTGCATTCCATCTCTAGTGAGCAGACAAGACGGATACCCGCAGCAGACCATTCGGACTTCGAGAGAGCAACATGACGACTAATACAATGCCGATGATTATGACTCGAGCCTCGTACTACACATTTCTTTGGCAGAGCATTTCTAGAGGGCTTTCTTCCGATACGACCACTACTCCGTCGACTAGAGGTAGCACATTTCGACCACCGAGTATCCGACATGGTACGAGGAGCAAGAAGGTCCCGTACAACCGATGATAGAGGCTCGACGCCGAGAGTGTTTTGGGGCGTACTATTCTTCCAAAGCCTGACATTAAGAGGCATGGAGGCCAAGAGCAACCCCGATGAAATCACCGGCGACATTGCAGCAGACATGAGAGACGGAGATTCGGAGAGCCGCTTTGAGAAATGATCCCGAAGTGATAGCTCGCAGGAGGCCTTGAGGCAGAAAGAGCGACCGAGAGCTACCGCACCGATTGATCCACCACTCACACGATACCCGAGCCAGACGAGGTCCGACCGACTTTTTCAACATACCTAGACCAAAGACCTCCTGGGACCGAGGCGGAGGAAGAGTAGAGATTCGAGTTCGGGAGCGGGAACGAGTTCCTAGACACTTTAAGAAGACTCCGTTAATATATTGTTAAATATGAGTTAGAAGCTTTATATTTATTTTAAGAAGATCTCGTGTTGCTTTTAAGTTTGTAATTCAAATTTAGGGAATGATAATACGTTAATTACTTCTATATAGATCGTTAATATATTATGAAATCCAATAATTATTAACATCCCGATTTTGTTTCATCCGTCGATTAAATTGAGTGTACGTATAATATATGGATTGCAATGCAGAGTAATGTCTCGTTAACGATGATCGTAGTTGGATGTATAAGCGGAAGTTGCCGAATCAACGCGGTATCAATCCCGAGTTTTATAGAGGGTCAAGGGGCTTGTTGAATTTGCTCAATTAAATAAAACCGGTCACATGGATAAGGATGGTAAGATTAGGTGTCCATGCGACAAGTGTTGTAATGTCAAGTATCTAAGCTTCGATCGAGACTCGAAACATCTTTTGCGTAACGGGTTTCAAGTTGGGTACAAACGGTGGACCCGTCATGGTTAGCCGAGATTGCGCACAAATGTTGCGAATAATCCCCCCGAGAATATTCATGTACCTCCCGAACCCGAACCTATTATTCAGACAATGAAGAACCACCTTTGAATATGGAAGATATGGTTAGGATGCAAATGGCCCTTCCTTCGATTGGTCGAGAACCAACAAAGAAGAACCAACCCCGCAGCCCAAGAAATTTAATGATGCTATGGACTCGCAAAAGAGAAGGTCTATCCAGGTTGCGAGATCGCGTGTCGGGAGGCCGTGGCCGAGCTCCTTAACATAAAGGCTGATTGCAATATTAGCCGCTTCGCTTTATAATCGTATCATGAAAGCAATTAAGCGGATGTCCGAAAGAGAATAAGATGGTTACAAACTTTTATGAGACAAAGAAGTTGGTCAAGGATTGGGCTATGTTATGAAAAGATTGATGCGTGTAAGAATGACTCGCATGCTATTCTACAAGGAAGATTCACATAAGACAGAGTGTTCAATTTTATGACAAAGTAGATATAAGCCAAATCGGAGGAGTTCAAAACACAAGAAAAAGCACCACATAAGCAAATGCGTTACATGCCGTTGATTCCAAGACCGCAACGCCTCTACGCGTCTAAATCTACCGCAGAGGCAATGCGTTGGCATAAGGAAAGTTTGCGTGAAGAGGGTGTGTTGATTCATCCCAGCATACTGGGAGGCAATGGAAACACTTTGATGAGACTTATCCCGACTTTGCGGCTCAAGCAAGAAATATACGGTTATGCATCTCGCTTCCGATGGTTTCAATCCGTTTGGTCCCTGGGGGCAAAATCTTACTCTTGCTGGCCGGTTATAACCACCGCCTACAATCTTCCGCCCGATTGTGTATGAGCGATCCCTACATATTCTCGTCGTTATTCATCCCCTGCCCAAATGTACTCGGGAGGAACATTGACGTCTATCTCCGACCTTTGATGGACGAATTGAAGCAAATTTTGGGAGGATGGGGTCGAAACGTGGGATGCTTTCAAGCGAGAGAATTTCAAAGATGAAGGTCACTGATGTGGACATGAGCTAATGACTTCCCCGCATATGGGATGTTATCGGTTGGAGCACCCACGGGAAGTTGGCCCGTCCGTATTGTATGAGTGACACAAAGTCTTTCACGCTCACGCACTCGGGAAAACCATGTTGGTTCGATTGCCATAGACAATTTCTTCCGAGGACCACCCATTCAGACCCGTAAGAATGCGTTTAAAAAGAACAAGATTGACCATGATGAGGCCCCGATTCGTTTAAGTGGTGACACGGCTATGAGGAGGTATCTAGATTGCCCGATCCTCGGTGGGGAAAAAGTTTTCGAAGACCAAAATACAAGGGTTTGGGACTACCCATAACTGGATCAAGAGGAGTATATTTTGGGAGCCGCCATACCGGAAAACAAATCTCATTCGACATAACCTTGACGTGATGCACATTGAGAAGAATGTATTCGATAATGTTTTTAACACGTTGATGGATTTCAAGAGAACAACTAAAGACAACGAAAAGCTCGAAAGGACCTTAAGGAAATCTGTAAGCGGCCGGCCTTAGACTTGGTATACGTCAATGGTAAAACCGCTTAGACCGATGGCTCAATACGTGCTTACAAAGGAAAAGAAGCTCCTCCTCCCGAAATGGCTCAAGGATTTAAGGCTTCCTGGATGGTTACGCGTCTAACATTGGTAATCGTGTCAATGTAGAGGAGGAAAGTGCAGGGTTTGAAGAGTCACGATTGCCACGTTTTGCCGGATAGGCTACTTCCGATTGCTCTCGTGGGTCTCTTGCCCGACAATATCTCGGTGGCGTTAACAGAGTTAAGTGAGTTTTTTCGAGCGTTAACATCGACTCACACCGCGTGTTGATCACATGAAAAAGCTTGAGGAGAGCATCGTAGTGACTTTGTGCAAACTTGAGAAGATATTTCCTCCTTCATTCTTTGATTCTATGGAGCATTTACCGGTCCACTTGGCATACGAAGCTAGAGTCGGTGGTCCAGCTTCAATACGTATGGATGTATCCATTAGAGAGGTAATTGAATTTATTCTATTTCTAAATAATTTGAGCGTTAACAATATACCTTCTTTAACATTATTTATGTTTTAATCTACGAATGAATTTTAGGTATCTAGGCCAATTGAAAAGGAAGATGAGCAATAGGGCCATGGTCGAGGCCTCAATTTCAGAGGCTGTTATCATAGATGAGATTGTTGCCTTTGTCGGAACATATTTTCCTCCTGATGTTGATACGAGATTGACTAGGGTTGGCCGCAATTACGATGGTGGTTTTCCGTCTAAGGGAAACATCTCTGTATTTTCATCCCCTGGTCGGTTGCTCGGCAAACGGGTTGGTACGCGTACGTTAACCGCTAAAGAGTTTGCCGCGGTCGAAACGTTAACGTATGTTCTTCTTAACTGCGACGAGGTTGGGGAATATATCAAGTAAGTCATTGATGTTATGTTTACGCCTCGTCGATTAAATTATGCATGTTTAATTACCTGCATATGAAATGCCTTGTTTAACCCTATTGCAGAATGTTTGAAGATTTAGCTCAGATTTATCTCCGTAACTCATCGCAACTAGGACAGAAGAGAATTTCCAACCGGCTAAGGAAATATGTAAATATTTCGTTTCATTCAAATTTATTCTATACACTTCTTTAAACATTCAATCTTAAAATTGTATTAAATTGGTTACAATATTGTCTTATAGATAGCCGAACATCCTGTGATGCCAAAGTCGCGAGGTTAAGACATTTAGCATCATCTCCGTACTTGAACGTTCATTTATACAACGGTTATTTCGTGAATGGCTATGTGTTTCATACCAAAGCTTACGGGGGCTCTAAATTGACGTGGAATAGCGGTGTGAAGCTTATAGGGAATGATTATTATGGCGTCTGAAAGAAGTAGTCGAGGTGGAGTATTTCGGTAGAAACAATGTTGTCTTGTTCAATTGTGATTGGCGGGATGCTGTGCGAGGTGTTAAGAAGCACCCCATATTTGACCGCGTCGATGTAAAGGACTCGTCCAGACATAATGGCGACGACGGCTTCATCTTAGCATCTCAAGCACAACAGTATACATGACTCCCACCCTCGTCCGCGACCCGACGGATTGTGGGTCGTTTGGATGACCAAGGCTAGGAGCATGATTGACAACCTACCCTCGTCGACAACTCACGTAGTCGTCATTAGAAACACCCTATCAAGAGGATGAAATGCCGTTGCCACCTAACGTTTCATCGCCCAATCATCCATTAGATGATGTCACTCATATTCCTCAAAATGTTGATGAACCCGAGAAGGATATCTTACCAGTGAATTTGCCAACTCCCCCGCCTCGTTCAGGTCATCTCGCGCACATTGATATTGATGAATCAGAGGAAGAGGAAGAGGAAGAGGAACCAGAGTTTGATTCATCAGAGTCCGAAGACGAAGATGAAGAACTCGAGTTTTGTAGTAATTCGAGTCCAAAGATGATGATGGGGACGAAGATTAATAATAGTTTAAAGTTTAAAATTGTATTGTGAATGCTTTAGATTATTAGAACTTTAAAGTTTTATATGTATTGTGAATGCTTTATATTATTAATAGTTTAAAGTTTTATATGTATTGTGAATGCTTTAGATTATTAGAACTTTAAAGTTTTAGATGTATTGTGAATATATTGTTTCCTATTGTTAAAGTTGTATATTTTAATATTTTTACTGTAATACATAGCATGAAGTTCTAGTAGAAAGGGCAAGGGTAAGAAGACCAAGCCTATTTACACATTGATTACGGACGCAACCGTCCCGATCCGGTAGCGATGATGTCGACCCTTCACGCAAAGAGTACTAGCTCCACCTCTCGGGGCCGATACTCGACTCACTGTCGATTCCGAGGAGGATATTGGTCAGGATATCATCACTTTATGACCAGCAAGTAACTCTTCATTAATTTGATATAAGTTGGTTCCTTTTTGCTTTATATATAATTCATTATTTAAGTTAAAATGTTATTGTATAAATATACTTGGCATGTTTGTAGGTGGATACCCCACCCCAGTGGACTAAGATCGGCAATACCGGCGGTCTCGAAAAATGACCGAGTTTTGGCCCAATGGGAAAAAATTGCCACAGAGGCGTAAGGACGATGCGTGGGACGAGTTTAAGGTAATGTGTTAATGGTTTTTATTTAAAACTTAAATGTTAGTTTGTTATTAAAATGTTATAATTAATAATGATTGTACTCTTTTAGTTTTGTAATGTTATCATTATATGTTGTAGGCTAAATATTATTGGGCGCCGTACATCGGCGATGCGACGGCTAGATATGTTTACGATGAGCGTGCTCACAAGCTATTTAAGGATTTTATTTGTAACATATTTATCTATCCTTAATTAGTTTAATTAACAATGATTATACTCTTTTAATTTTATAATGTCATCATTATATGTTTACGAGATATTCATATTTTTTATAGGTACCACGAAGAAAAATTATTATATTACTCGGCTCGCGCGGGAGAACATCCTTGTGTCCTACTTTTATGACCGATGAGGTGTTTGGTCAATTTTGCGAATATTGGGGTCGCTCGCGGCGAAGGCTATATCCGAACAGGCCAAGGCCAATAGAGCAGCTCCTGGGGTCGGCGGCGTTGCATACCGGGGACGCTCACGGCCGCCGAGCATCACGACCGCATGAGTATGTATGTTAATTTAAATGTAGTAGTGTATGGATGCTTTTAAATAGGTTTATGTACGTATGTTAGCCGGGAGCCAATGTTGATGCTATGAAATCCATAGTTTTAGTGTAAATGTAGTGTATGCATGCTTTTAAATCAGCTTTAAATGTTGCATTTATATATACAATTTCAAAGTAATAATCTCGCTTATTTTATTTATAGGAAAGGGAGTATGGTCCGAATATCGCTTTGTGGATGTTTACGCTAGCACCCATATTCGGAATTCTACACGCCCGATCAACCTCCGCAATGGGTCGACGATCGATCTGCCACGCCTTTGTAAGTAAACTACCATTAAATGACTTGATTTTGAATATGTAAATTTATTTATGTACCTTACATCGTGTATATGATTATAATTGTTTGTTTTATTTTTCAGGCCGCATATCAAGCCGCCGTTGTTCCCGAAGGAACGCCTCCCGCGAGCCCGTCCCTTCGTGCTCGATGTTTGGCACGAGGTCACCTCTCGTGGACATCCAAGGAGAGGAGCCCGAGTGTTAGGGATGGGGATTACGGGCGGCAATGCCCGTCGACGCCGACCGGCCGTCGGCGAATGTAGCCCACCCCACGTTTCATGATCCGAGGGTCGACACTGGAGGCCGCTGCTGAGGAGGAGAAACGCGAGCGGGCAAAGCCATGGATGCTTTGCAGCTCAGACGCAAATGCAGTGAGGAGAACGATCGACGCCATGCGTAGATTCAGACAGCATGCAGAGACTCAAAGACAATTGGCGCCGTTGATGGCTCATCTCGGCCAGACTCCTGTGGTAATTTCCCGCCTCCCCAGTTGATTGCGGACATGACATTTTTAGACATTTTTGTATTAATTTATACTTGTTTGTAAACATTTGAGACATTTCCGTACCCGCGGAGCCCCTCCCCGCCTCTCCCCCGCTCCACCCCTCTCCCCCTCTCCCTCTCCCCTCCCCCTCCCCCTCCCCCTCCCCCCTCCCCTCTCCCCTCCCCTCCCGAATTGGTACGGTGGTATTTAGTTTTTATTTGGTACGCCGATATTTGAATTTTAGTTTTTATAGTTTTAGTTTTATAAATTGAAATGTTATATCGTGTACAAAAAATTTTGGTTTATTGATATTTTAAATTATTTTTTTAAATTTATTTCAATCGCCGACGGAATTTTCCGTCGTTGAAATTAATGCCGAAATAAAAATTAATTAAATAAATTAATTTCATGATCGGAATTTCCGCCGCTATAATCATTTAATTTTTATTTAATTTTTAATTTCTACGCGAGAAATTTCCGTGTTTATAATAAAATTTAAATTAAAATTAAATAATTTCAAATGACGGTAATTTCCGCCGTCGAAATAATTTAATTTTAATTTAAATTTTATTACAAATGACTTAAATTTCCGCCGCTGAAATTAATTTAATTAAATTAATTTTTATTACAGCGACGGAAATTTCCGCCGCTGAAATGAAAATTTAATTAAATTAAATTAATATAGCAGCGGAATTTTCCGTCGCTGAAACCATTAATTCACCGGCGGAATTAATTTCCGTCGGTAAAAGAAAAAAATAGCGACGGAAATTGACCCGTCGGAGCACTGCGACAAGCTGGTAGCGGCGGACCACCGACGGAATTTTTCCGTCGGTGATTTATTTTAGCGACGGAAATATAATTTTAGCGGCGGAAATTTCCGTCGCTAAATGACCTTTTTCTGGTAGTGTCATCAATCATATTTACCGAGGGTCCAGCAACTTCTTTTCCTTTGCCTTTGTCATTCTCTTGCGCCCTAAGAAATTCCTCTATGCGCAAGTGACTACCAAGTTGGACCAAAGACAGATCGTCTTTACCATGTTTCAAAGTGTGTTTGAAATCCTTCCAGGAGGGAGGCAACTTATCAATAACACTTGAAACAGATATTGACTCATCCATCTTCGGCCCATGTTGTGTATATTGTCCAAGGATTCTAAGGAGTTCATTGAATTGTTCCATGACAGGCCTTGAATCGACCATCTTGTAATTATTGAAATTACTTACAAGGAACTTCTTACTAGAAGCATCCTCTGCCATGTACTTGGATTCAAGAGAATCCCATAACTCTTTTGCAGATTCCTCATTTTGATAAATATCAAATAGAGAATCAGACATACCGTTTAATATGTGTCCTCTGCAGATGTAGTCATCGTTTTCCCACTTCGATCTACGTCTGATTGCTTCCAAGTTATCATTCTCCAGTAATTCTGGAATTGGGGTAGATAGAACATACACCACTTTTAACGTTGTCAAAAGGAAGTGCATCTTCTTTTGCCAACGCCTGAAATCTTGTCCTTCAAATTTGTCCAGCTTCCCAAATTTAGTCGTCATCTCCTTCACAGTACTTCCTCCAGCCATGAGTATCACCAAATACTTTATTCGTTTGTTGGGGATATAGGGTCTCGATCTTGATACCAAGGTCGGATATATGATTGAATCGTGTATAATCCACTTTCCGAATAAAGTATTTCGACCCTTATTGCCTGAGTTACACGAAATCTCTATTGGGATAAGACAATCACACAATTTGTTTCTAGGCAAAGAAGACAAATCTAAAACTTGAGAATTGTTTGTGTTTTCGTTGTTGTTGTATCACTCTTGTATGTTGTGTGTGTACAAATGAGATCAAACTCTGTATATATACAGATGGAGAGGCATCAGATAAAGGGTATGATCAACAGTCATGACTTTAGCCAACCATTGTGTCTTTTCAGTTTGAAATGACACCAGTTCAGGAACTGCTCAGCCGAGTCAAGGGACTCGCTCGGCCGAGCATACATGTCCAGAGATATTTGCCCAACTGCACGGCCGAGTCAAGGGACTCGCTCGGCCGTGTCAATCATACTGCTCGGCCGAGCAAGACATATGCCTCGGCCAAGCAAGACTGTCCAGAGCCTTTGACACCAAAGCTATGCTATGCTGCTCGGCCAGTCGAGACTCTGCTCGGCCGAGCACATCAGCAAAGTCAAATGTGCTACCCTTTAACCTTTACTTCTTTATTCGAGGTTGATTTCGTTTTAGCTTAAACGAGTGTGTACTCCACACTTTCCCTTACTCGTATCCGAGTCTAATACGAATCACATTGATCTCTAGTAAATCATCATTACAATAAAACAATTGATGACACTAAAATCACCAACATAAAACAAGCATGAGGAACATAATGAAAGCATGTTCTTGCCAATACAAGAAAATTACCCCAGTACCTAGTTGGATGCAGAGATTTACAATCACAGTTATAACAAGAATCCCAAGAGCAAGAATATTCATCATGAGTTCATTGTTGTCCATGGTTCCTATAGAAGGCATTAAATTACTCATTACTGTGCAGATAAAGGCAGAGCTGCTAACGTTTGCTAGTTGATCTTGGCGGTGAGGCATGGCGGTGTTGAGATCGACGGAGAATTTGACGGCCACCGCTATGAGGGTGAGTGCGGTGGCATTAAGAGTGAAGAATTTGCAAGGGTACCAAAACTTCCGGTAACGGATGCCGTAGGCGGCATCTGCTGCCATCCCGGCGGCACATGCCGCCGATGCTGCAGCTACATAGATTCCGATCCATGGCATCGGCTCGTTAAATTTTGAGACATCTAGATCACCGTTGACCGTGCAGCCAATCTTTCCCATCCTTTCAGGTTCTTCTTCTCTCTCTATCTTTCTCTTGAGGTGTTCTTGACTTGTGATGTTATAAAGTGTGGACTTTTGAATATGCTGCTAATGGTAAACTAATGACGAAAGTGAGGACGTTTGAAATGTTCTGCTTGGCTATCCTAACTAGAGCCTATCTACCAGAAGCTGCTATTAAAGGCAAACTTTTGTACGAGATGAATAGCAATGAATGAGCTTTTTATGAAATTGCTTATCCTATTGGTCTAGGGTTCATGCAGACCGACTATACGAATGCAAATCGACTATACGATATCAAATTTTTATGCAGTAAATAAATGAGTTATATTTTATAATAAACTGGGCAACATTTTTTAGTACGCGAGTTATATTTTATAGGAGAAAGCTAAAAATGAGTTGCACCTTTAATTGTAATTCATTTTCTGGAGGAGTTGCATTTTATGTAATTTGTTTGAATGAACTTTAAATATATTTAAAAAATAATTTAATTATATCAAAGAAAATTTCAACATATTATTAATAGAATATTAATAATGCATATTGAATTTTAATTAGAATAATTAATAACCTATAATTATAATTTTTAAAGTTTAATCAAACAAAGAATTTCAGACCCAAAGTATTGGGGCATTTTGATGACTACTGCCCATACTGCCCATTGGTATGGCTAGCGTAAATCAGGCCCGTCTCAATAATTATAGGGGCCATGTGCGAAATGTGAATATTGAGCCTCTAGTGTTTAAAAAATTAATACAAAAATATAATATATATATATATATATATATAAGTACTTTTTATATACAGATTAAAGTTTTACAAAATTAAGCATACATACTTTTGCTACACGATCGTTATGTACAAGTGATCAGCTGGACTGTTGCCATCTCCTAAACGGTCATTCACTTGCTTTGATGCTTTCTGCTGCTGGCATAATAGATGCCAATCATCAATATGGGCCCATCTAAGTGAATCTGCACAATTGAGGTCCATTTTCTGATGAACAATTTTCATTATCTTCTCTGATTTTCCGTAAAGAAGAACTGCATGACGAATGCTCTTTAACCTCTCTTCAATCCTACAGAAAAATTTCCTAAAGATAACGTGTTCTAGGTTGGAAAGACAAGCTCTCAGGATAGTCGCGATTGTATCAGATAACTTTTCAAACAATTTTTGGTTGCAGCTATCGTAGTTCAGGATAAGTGTCTTAGATATTCTGTACATGGAATTGGCAGCTAATGCCTTTACTGGCCATTGGGAAGGACTCATTATTAAGCATCCATTCCTCTTGAGCATTTCGTTCTCCCTCATGTTTTCCATGAACTTGTTCTCCGCAAGATCAGCTAGTCTTTCTAACACTTGTTTCCCAGTTCTTCCTTGGAGCGATATCTCGTGAAGATCCACATCCAACCACTTCTTATGAAGATCTATTCCCAGCCACACGATTTCTGCTGCCTTCCTTGTGTTTCTTATATCTCGTCTTCCGTGATCCAGGTTGTTTTCCAACTCTTTAACATACAATAGGCCTTCGTGTACACTTTTTGCAAGCTTCTTGATGTCATTCTTGTTAATGTCGGGAAGTGCAATTGCGATGCTTGTTAAGGTCACCAATGAAAGAGACCAACAGTTTGGAGGTTCTTCAGACTCCAGAGAAGGAATCTGTTCACTATCAAACTCTCTCACTCCCGTGAATTCTTTTCCACCGTTGAACTTCTCAAGCAGATGGATCAGATTCTTCGGCTCTTTTTTCTTTCCCATCTGTATCAAGTGATTAACTGCATTACAATTATGCTCCATCAGATCCACCAGTTCTTCCTCTCCTTCGAGATGAATAACAAAACGACTGAGGCTCAGCCGTGCAGTATGCTGCTGCAACTCTAACTCCGAATCATTGTTTGAGACACTATTGTTGCATTTGATCAACACGCGTAATCTTAGAAACCCATTGACTAAGAAAATAGAAACAAACCTTATGAACTTGCTACCTAACACTACCCCTTTCTGCAGGCTAATAAAGAGGTCCAAGATTCGATCTTTCAGATCGTGGGCCCGTTTTCTGCTACGCCTGCTCGCGATTCTCAAACTTAACGGTTGCTCTTTCCAATCAAGAAGCTTCTGTATCCAATACTTCTCCACCAAGAACTCAACTTTCTTTGCAGACCTGAAATTGACAGATGTAAGCCATCTACAAACCGGGGCTATGCTACCAATTCCCACTGCTATTGTCTGAGTTACGAGAACTAATGAAGTTGACCACTCGTAATCAGATTTTCCATTGCAAAACGTGAAGGACCAAGGCATTAGGTATGATCTTACCATGGCTTCAACCAAAATCAGAGCGCTTAAAAGGCAAAACACCCCAGAGGCAGAGCAAGTTGCCGATCTACCAATCACAAACTGCGGATTACAGGTATTTGCCATCATCCAATACTTTTTCATACCTTCTCGTAACTGCTCATCTCTCGGTACTCCTCTTATTCTTATCCAAACATTCATTCTTAGCTACTTCCACTTTTTCCTGATACTTATGATCTAAATACCCTTTTGTGGTCGGGATTGAAAGAGCCGTACAGCTCAAGAGCGCGACTAAAACAAGCATGATAACCATAGAAAACATGCTCCACCATGAATATGTATATAACCCCAGTACCAAGTTGTATACAGATATTCACAACAGAGGTTATAACAAGAATCAAGAGAGCAAGAATATTCATCACAAGTTCCTTATTCTCCATAGTTCCTAGAGAAGGCATTAAATTACTCATTACCGTGCAGATGAAGGCGGAGCTGCTGACTTTTGCAAGCTGATCTTGGCGGTGAGGCATGGAAGTATTGAGATCCACTGAGAATTTGATTGCCACTGCTAGAAGAGTGAGAGCCATGGCATTAAGACTGAAGAATTTGCAAGGGAAATAGAACTTCTTGTAATGGAATCCCCTGAAGGCGTCTGCAGCCATGGCCATTGCACAAGCTGCGGAAGCTGCTGCCACGTAGATTCCAATCCATGGCATCGGTTCATTGAACTTTGAATCGTCGAGGCTTCCATTGATTGTGCAACCAATCCGACCCATGCTTATTCTTTGTTCTTCCTCTCTTTCAAGGTTTATCAAGAAAATTAGTTGTAGTTAGTTTTATTTGACTTTAAAGTAGGAATTATGTGTTTAATTTTGTATTGAATTGCTATCAAAATTTTCTCATGAATAAGACTTGCTGAATGCTGCCTCTCTTTCTTGGTGTAGTTGTAATCAAATAAAGCTTCTTTGACCCTCACACTCCAACATACTAGAAAATGACTGATTCCTCTAGAAAAAATAGTTTTTTTAAAGGAAGTATATGAGAAAATATTTCCTCCCGCCCATAATAATAAGTGTCATAGTTGACTTGTCAAACATGTTAAAATAAGTCAAATCCACATATCTGGCCAAGGAAGTAGGGCTCAAAATAGGTCTTTGTTACTTCTGGACAGGTCAAGCAGCCCCAAAGAAGCCAGTCAATTAGCAGTTTCCTTGAAGAAAAAACTATTATCAAATTCCACTACCAAAAAGATTATAACATCTATGAAGTTATGAATCCTTAAAGCTTAAACACTCATTCTCTTGCTTTCCAATACCATCAAAGCCAAATTCAATATTTATCATGAACTGCTCCCTCCATCCCAAAATAAATGTCGTGTTTTCAAATAAGGAAAGTGACTTGGTGTAATTTTATCATTGTACAAGTAATGCACAAACACCTTTTTTAAAAACGTGACTTGCGACATTTATTATGGGATGGAGTGTTGAATCATTGATTGCGATGTTATTTGACTTTAAAGTAGGAATTACGTGTTTAATTTTGTATTGAATTGCTATCAAATAATTTTAGAGCTATTATTTCTTTGAAAACGGTGTTTATAATCTTTTATTGTATGCAGGGTTGATCTATACAACTGATACAGGTTATCTGAGACCACATGTGCTTCAGTATCAGCAGGTAACTGATTTTGTACAAGCAATTGCCTGAAACAGTAATCTAACTAATCTTGACTTTTGTCTTCCTTTTGCTTCCTGTATTTAAATATTTTATTTCAAGGAAATAGGGAATATCCAGCAGGTCCGAAGCACAGAAGTCCAAATAAAATGTAGCATATCTTACTATAACATGTAACTCGCGTTATTATAACATGTAATTCATGTACTATACATGCTATCTCATGAGATAAAATATAACGCCCGACAACTATAATATGTAACTCATGTACTATAAAAGTCGGACTTTTGTGTAGTCCGACTGCGTAGGCCCAAATCCAGGAATATGCTTGCATCTTTCTAGCTTTGTGCATATGAGTTCACTCTATATTTTCTTCCATAAAGGAATGCTCTAGGGTTTG
The DNA here is from genome assembly GCA_022495995.1 of Adenophora triphylla var. japonica. Lineage (NCBI taxonomy): Eukaryota > Viridiplantae > Streptophyta > Magnoliopsida > Asterales > Campanulaceae > Adenophora > Adenophora triphylla. Next base: position 236,062 of record JAFEMH010001449.1, read on the forward strand.
TGATTCTTTGCTTGGTGATTTTGTTATAGTAACCTGTTGGAAAATTTTGAAATTATAGTATTTGAAGGTTATGCTGCCAGGTTATTATATCCGAACAAACACAATCACTGACATCATTTATCTTATAAATCTCTACCTTCCATCTCTATCTGCAGTTCTGCACAAGCTCCATTCAAAAACCTTGAAAATCACAATTTACGCATCCATGGTGGAAAATTCTCTTCGCTACGTGTTGAGCACTGATCAAGCTACTCGGTTGGAATGACTAGCCAAGCTACTCTAGTCAGGTACAGTTTACAAGTGGTGGTACCTTTTTATTCTTGCATTCACTAATAAAGAGAATGGTAATCTGCTGATACATGATGAATATCCTTATTCTGTTTTGATCATAAGACAAAAAACACATTTTATATTCAAATCAGTAAACGAGTAGTCGTTTAAAAGCGTGAAATATGTGAATTCGAATATATAATTTCATACCTAGTGATGAACATAAGATATAGTTAAAACTTCAAATGACAAAAGAGACCCAAAGTAAAGCGAAAAAACAAATTAAATTAATAAACATATAAAACTTTTCAAACCTCCATTTAAAATTTTGAATAAAGCAAGCTATTTGTAGTGTTTTTGTCCCACTCCTTTGTCGTCGTTCTAATTTGTTATTTATAACACTTATTTAATTTTCTTTTGATCGCTCGAGAGAAATTATGGATATCTTTCTTTCTCATGTACGCCACAAGATATCTTTACTCCATATTATCCCAAAACAACGCATCGGGTGATAAGCAGAAAAGTTGGAGCGAGAGAGAGAGGGATCCCTGTTTACATTATGCGTACATATCTTCGTTTGTGCCAAGATCACAGGGCTAAGCTCTCTGTGAGACTAAGCAAGATCCCTCAACCACTCCTCTATTTGCTTTTAGTGATTGTCCATTACACAGTTTAACATGAGCACTAATCTTCTGAGTTCTAATATGTAGGCATGAATGGGACATGTTTGAACAATGACCTAAACCTTCAAATTTATGTAAAAGTTGTATTTCTCACAATACTTGATACAAGCTCTAATATATGTACATATTACATGGATAATCACAAAATTATAGCATTCCATTTCCCAGCAGTTGGCAGCTATTGCTAATCAATGGAAATGTAAAAGTCAGAGAGGCTAGTTGTGTCCCCATCCGTTCCACAAGAATCCATGCGCTTTGTTGTTCGCTTCTTGCACAGTAGATTCCAGTCATCAATATGTGCCAGTTGATCAGGGCGTTCAAGTCTTTGCCGGTCAACTATTTTCAATATCTTCTCTGTTCTCCCAAATAGGAAAACTGCATTTCTGATGCTTTCCAGCCTGCCCTCAATCCTACTCCGATGACATTGTTTGGAAATAACATGATGCAGGTTGGTAAGACAAGCTCTTAGTATACCACAAATTGTGACATGTACCTTGTCAAACAATTTCTCATTGGAGCCTTTATAATTCAGCAGCATAGTTTGACATATTCTGTACATAGAATTGGCTGCTAATGTCTTGGCGGGCCATTTTGACGGTACTTCTCTTAGACATCCTTTTGTATGAAGTAAATCTTTCCCTATGAATTCTGTAAAAATATTCTTTGCAATATTGGAAAGTTTTTCAAGTACCTCTTTCTCACTTGTTTCTTGTAGTGACATCTTATGGAGATCCACATCCAACCATTTCTTGTAGAGATCGACTCCTAGCCACACGATTTCTGCCGCCTTCCTGATGTTTCTTATATCTCTTTTCTCGTCAAGGTGATTCTCCACCTCCGTTACATACAGGAGGCCTTCATGGACACTGCTTAGCAATTTTTTGATTGATTTATGGTCGGTATTGGGAAGTGCCATTGCGATGCTTGTTAATGTCACAACAGGAAGAGCCCAACAATTTGGAGGTTCTTCGGAATCCAGTGAAGGAACTTTTTCACTGTCAAACTCCCTCACACCCTCAAACTCCCTCGAACATTCAAACTTCTCAAGCAGTTGAATAAGATATTCCGGCTCTTGCTTTTTCCCCATCCTTATGAAGTGATCAGTAGCATGAGACTTGCTTTTCGCCAACAAATCTACCAATACTTCCTCTCCTTCAAGATGCATAACGAAACGACTAAGTTTTTCATCGTCAGACCCGGGCTGTGAGTCGTCAACATCAGTACTTGAAACAGAATTGTTGCATAAGATGAACTCCTTTAGTATCAAGAACCTGCTTACCACGAAAATGGAAATAAACCGTACCAATTTGCTTACTAACACTATCCCTCTCTGCATACCAATACAACAATCCAAGATCCGATTTTTCACATTGTGGGCATATTTTCTGCTATGTCTGCCCCAAATTCTTACATTTAGCGGATGCTCTCGCCATTCAAGGAGAATCTTTATCCAATATTTTTCCACCCTGAACTCCGGTTTACTAGCCTTTCTCGCTTTTTTCACACACCTGAAATTGATGGCTGTGAACCATCTAAAAGCTGGGCCTATGCTACCTATTCCCACAGCTACGGTTTGAGTCACGAGAACTAAACTTGTTGACCACTTGTAATCGGACGAGCCATTGCAAAACTTGAAGAACCAGGGCAGAAAATAAGATCTAAAAATAGCTTCTGCTAAAGTCAGAGCACTTAGAAGACAGAAAGCTCCCGAGGCGGTACAAGTTGCTGATCTGCCTATCACAAACTGTGGACAACAGGTATATGCCATAGTCCAATACTTTCTTAAACTTCCTCTAAGTCGCTTTTCAACTGGGGTATCTTTTAATTCTTGTTCGGAACATTCCTTGTTAGCTAATTCTAATTTTTTCTCATATTTCATGTCGAAATATCTCTTTGTGGTTGGAACAGCCAGAGCAGTGGAAATTAAAATGGCTAGTAAAACAAGCATGAGGAACATAATGAAAGCATGTTCTTGCCAATACAAGAAAATTACCCCAGTACCTAGTTGGATGCAGAGATTTACAATCACAGTTATAACAAGAATCCCAAGAGCAAGAATATTCATCATGAGTTCATTGTTGTCCATGGCTCCTATAGAAGGCATTAAATTACTCATAACTGTACAGATAAAGGCAGAGCTGCTAACTTTTGCTAGTTGATCTTGGCGGTGAGGCATGGCGGTGTTGAGATCGACGGAGAATTTGACGGCCACCGCTATGAGGGTGAGTGTGGTGGCATTAAGAGTGAAGAATTTGCAAGGGAACCAAAACTTCCGGTAACGGATGCCGTAGGCGGCATCTGCTGCCATCCCGGCGGCACATGCCGCCGATGCTGCAGCTACATAGATTCCGATCCATGGCATCGGCTCGTTAAATTTTGAGACATCTAGATCACCGTTGACCGTGCAGCCAATCTTTCCCATCCTTTCAGGTTCTTCCTCTCTCTCTCTCTCTCTCTCTCTCTCTTTCTCTTGAGGTGTTCTTGACTTCTTGTGATGTTATAAAGTGTGGACTTTTGAATATGCTGCTAATGGTAAACTAATGACGAAAGTGAGGACGTTTGAAATGTTGTATATTTCCATGATAACATTTGAGTGGTTTTGATTTCTTGGAGTGGGTTAGATGTTATTTTCTCATGTGACAAAAAGTCAAAAAGCATTATTAAAACTAAGGCAATGTACAATAGGGGGGTTGAGAGGGTAGTTGAGAGGGAGTTAGTTAGTTGAGAGTGTTTAATAAGGGAGTTGAATGGGGGTAGTGGATGGGTGGGGAATTAAAATGTTCAATCCGGTTGAGGAGAAGGAGGAGGGTCCCGCCGTTGCCACGCATCAGCGCCTGATAGGACCGCGTTTGGCGCGTGGCTTTCACTTTCCTTCAAGGCGCGTCATTGCCTTGTTTTTTTTTTTTGAATTATCCGGATAATGCCAAGTGTCGAGCTGTGATTAGTCCGTACTTTATCATTTTTCCACCCAATTATTTAAGCTCAATTATCTCATAATAAATGATTTAAAAAAAAAAAAAATTCACCAAAATTCATCATTTTTTTCCCCTACAAATTGATATAAGTTTCATTTGATTTGGACACAAAAAAAAAACACTCATTTTTCAATTTGAGTGGAATTATCACCTAGTAAATTAATTTTTTTTTAATTTTTTTTTTCACCAAAATTAACCATTTTTTCCCCTACAAATTGATATAAGTTTCATTTGATTTGTACAAAAAAAAAACACTCAAGTGGTGGGGTATAGAATGATGAGTTGGGAGGAGTTGAATTTTAAACTAAACTAGCTTATTGTGGGGGGTGTAGTTGAGAAAGTAGTTGAATGATTAAGTGGATGGAGAGAGAAGATGAGGTGTCGTAATATTAGGGTAGTTGAATATTTTTTTGTGGTTGGATTATTGGACTTGGTCTTACGTTTCACCCCCTCCTATTTAGACCATGGGCAATAAGGAGTTGAAAGGGGGGTTGAAGGGGGATTAAATTAGTTGAGAGGGGGTGAAGGGGGATTAAATTAGTTGAGAGGGGGTAATAAGGGGTTGAGAGGGGGATAGTTGAAGGGGTTTAGTTGAAGCTTTCCAACCGGGTTGAAGAAAAAAAGGTGGGCCCATCTATGCCACGTGTCGCGAGCCTATTGGGTCGGAGAAGGAGCGTGTAACACATGCGCGGAAGAGGCGCGTGTATATTGAAAGGTTTGTCTTTTTTTTTCTTTTTTTTCTAGTGCGCCACTTGTCACACTCTGATTGGACACTGAATTTTTTTTTGATTTAAATCCTCCGAATTTTTCAAAGGCAATTATCTTATATCAAAAAAAAAAAAAATTCACACCAAAATTCTTAATTTTTTTTTATCTACAAATAAAGTCTTGTTTCATTTGATTTGGACACAGAAAAAAATACTATTTTTTCAATATAAATTAATTATATTGAAAAATAAAGAATATAAAATAAAATAAAATAAAAGTTGTGGGGTATAGGATGATGAGTTGGAAGGGTGTTGAAAAAAACAGGGTGTTGAAACCATGGTAGGTGTTAAAAAAAATTAATTAAGTGTGAATTAAAAAAAATTTAAAAAAATCTCAAATTTATAAATAAAAATATTAATAATTTATTTTTTAATAATAAATTATTATTATTTTTATTATTTTTTTAATTATAAAATTAAATATTGTAAATAAAATAAAAAGTGGTGGGGTATAGAATGATGAGTTGGGAGGAGTTGAATTTTAAACTAAACTAAATTGTTATCATGTAGAATGAGAAAAGTTGAATGATTAAGTGGATGAAGAGAGAAGATGAGATATCGTAATATTAGGATATTTGAATATTTTTTGATAATTTACCTATTGGACTTGATATTAGATCTATTCTTTGAATCCACCTGCTCCGATATCTTATGACTTGGCCCCTTGTTGATTGGGATTCAGAACCACCATTTTTAATAAGTCTTGTTTTCGCAGCATCAAGCGACCAAGATTTGGCCACATAGGATTTTGCGCACTATGGACAGCGAGATGAGTTTCCGACTTTGTGGGACCCACCGAGCACTCAGTGACGGATCTGTTGAGTTACATACTTACATTTCTGAAGCTTCCAAAGTCCAGTTCAAAAATTTCATTTGAAAAACTAAAAGGGAGCGGATTTATACTCTTGAGAAAGACTCTTCAGCTATTTTAAAATTGTAAGTGTAGGAGGCCCAATGGGCAGCCCACTTGTGTTGGAGAGAGGCCCAAAATCAGTTTAGCCCACTTACCCTTAATTCCTAGTTTCAACAACGAAAACTTGTTATCAGCGTTGTTGTCTTCGTCTTTCGCTACTGCTCTTGATAATCTTTATCTGCGCTAATGACGAGCTCAACCCAAATTGACGATTCTATACAAAGGCACCAACATCTATCCAAAAGCATCAACAACAACAACAGTTAACCCCAAATTGGATTTTTTTTTCCAAAATATTGTTTTTAAAAAATTTATTTGCCAAAATAACATTGATAAAAACTTATTTACCAAACTAACACTTTCAAGTTTGATTTCGGAATTACCAATTCCGGAATAATGTAATTCGAAATTGGTAATTCCAGAATTGGCTTCTTTTTTTTTTTTTACAAACTGAATTAAGAAAATAATATTTTCTGTAAAAAAAAGAGCGAGCGATCGCGCGATATAGGTGGGCGATTGCGCCGAAAGACGTAACTCAAATCCGCAAATGCAAATTCAGGATTCATTTAAAATTGAATTTCGAAATTGACATTTCCAGATTCAATTATTTGAAAAGAGAAAGAGTTGTTGATATTGTTTCAGATATGAAGAGAGAGAGAGAGAAAGAGTTGATATTGTTATAGATTTAGAGAGAGAGAGAGAGAGAGAGAGAGAGAGAGAGAGAGAGAGAGAGAGAGAGAGAGAGAGAGAGAGAGAGAGAGAGAGAGAGAGAGAGAGAGTTTGCCTGAGAAAGAAAGAAAGAAAGAGAGAGAAAGAGAAAGAGTTTGAAGGGGAAATTTTTTTAAAGGAAGAAGTAGAGGAATTTTTTTTAAAGGAAGAAGAAGAGGAAAATTTTATCAAAATTGCAAGGTTAGTCTTCTTTTTCTTTGTTTTGAGTTCTTAATTTTCGCCATTGTTTCACCCTAAAAAATTCAGTCAGCATGCTCTACATCTTGGACATTCATCTTGAGGTAACGTCTTGACTTACATCTTGACTAACGCCTTGAAATTATTTGTTGTGTTTATCCTATTTTTCAGGAGCAGAATTATAAATAAATAATTCATCCATGTGACCGTTTGGACCTAGTCAAAGAGCAACATAACGGATTCAAACCATCAACCAAGGGATAACAGTTGGACTCCGTCAACGAAGAGCGAGATTCTAGGCGCAAGATCAGCAGGACATTCAAGTTGTTATTTTCAGTTACAATTACGCCTATATATTACTCTTAGAAAGCACTTGTGTTCACGTTACACAGTTTTGCTCACTTCTACTCTGCACTTGTATTCAGAAACACTAAAGACTTAATAAAATTTCTTTGGTTTAGGCAGGCTTTCCAAAGTCCTCCCGAGGTTTTTCTCTTGGACAATTGCTTTAAGGGTTTCCTCGTTACATCCTTGTGCTCATCTTGCTTTGAGAACTATATTCCATTTGTGCCCAAACCTCCTTGAGAAGACAAATTTACTTGTCGAAATTTGTCAAAAACAATTTGGCGCCGTCCGTGGGAACTTTGGTTTTTTAGATTCCAATCAAGATGAGCAATCCGACTTCGGTCATGTCCAACCCCATCATCACGACTGGGGCAAGGACCAGCACGTCAAGTGTGCTCGTGACATCCAGCATGTATCTACCCGTGGGCTCTGGCGCAGCAACGCCTCAAACTCAAGGGCTCGGTCAAGGTGGATCTTCAGCCATGACATTGCCAGGAATCTCTATAGGAGTGATAACTGCTATGACATCTATGATACAGCAATTAAAAGATCAAATCGACGGGCAACAACATACCAATCAGATGATTTTTAACCACATTGACAGGCTACGACAAGATTTCTCAGCTTCATGGCTCAGCATTCCAATAGTCAACACGCCGGAGACACCACCCTTGCAGCCCAGAACTCTTTTTCCGGACGTTGGAACGAGCGCTTGTGGTGGACAAGTCAACACGTCCACGTTCAATACTGTTCAGACTGAAAGCACAACCGTCACATCCAACCCGAGGCCGCTGTCATCATGTTTCACTTTTGTAACTCCACCTCCTGTGGGGCAAACAGGGAGTTTTAATCTGTTCAATACTCCTTTTAATCCTTTAGTTGCCACTAACCCTGTTGCAGATACCGCTCTTGCAAGAGAAGTACAGCAACTCAAGGAAATTCTCATGAAGGTTTCGGGGGTCACCTTGCCCTTCAATCAGGCATCTCCAACCAACCATCATGATTCACGCTTTGTTCCTGCTATAGCTGGAGTGGAGATCCCTAAGAGATTCTAAGTACCTCCCATGTATTTATACCACTCTAACAATCAATTAGAAAGGGAAGAGGAAGACTACCTCGTGTGAAGAGACTCGGACAGAGTTTCGACTCTAGTTGAGAGTCAAATCTTGATGCGGATAGAGCTTCGCCTCAATCCTTGATTCAAGCTTCGATGTTTGTTTATTAACAAGGTTGACAAACAAATTTTAGGTGATTTTAGAGGTGATTTACAGGAATCTTTCAGGGAGAGAAATCAGTAAATGTGTAGGTTTTGACTTGAAAAAGTCTGGGATCCAAAATACTGAAAGTCTTCAAGTATTTATAGTGTTGGGGATGTGTTGGTGGAGAGATAAAACACCTTGGAAAGGTTCCAGAACCCAAATATCATTGGATGGCCGGATTGATAAAGTTTTATCCCGAAAGAGGTTTAAATCAACGAGGAAACTGGCTTCTACAGGTCTGCAGAAACACCTTGTATCGCACGAGACACGCCATTCAGTGCGAGATAAGGCTTCCAGTGGACAATTTTGTCCTTTCCTCGTTATCTCGTATGCAGTTTAGTCCAAACTAACGGTCGTTAGTCAAAACTTAACGAAACATGACGAAATGGTGGATTTCTACTTCTTTACTCAAGGCGAGACTTAGAGTGGTATTAATCTGCTCCGATGGGTTCAGAATGGAGTGTCTACAGGTGTATTTATTAGGTCATTTACAATATGATTGACACTTGATAGAGGCTTTGATTGAGAGATGGCGTCCAGAGACTCACACTTTCACTTACCTATAGGGGAGATGACGATCACTTTAGAGGATATTGGTATGTTGTGTGGTCTTCCTGTAGACGAATTGGCTGTGACTAGTTCAGAAACTAGTAGGAAAAATGAGGAATGGGCTGAGATTGTTGAGGAATTATTTGGGGTTGCAATATCTTCCGCAGACATCAAAAAAGGTGGAATGGTGTCTATGAGATGGGTTCTAGATCACTTTCCTCTTTTGGATCAGCTTCCCAATAATGCATCCGAACATTAGCTCGATCTACCCCAATTTTCTTAGCTAACTTCCTAATCAACTTCTTGTAACTCCACCGAGTTTTAGCCCTAAGTGCACATTTTGACCCCCTTTTAAAATGTTCACCTTCAAACGGGTGTTTATTATCTCCTCCCCAATAACACATGAAAACAAGTGGAACTCCAGCCATATTTATTTCTAAAAATTGAAATGAAAATAATTATCAAAAATCTAAAATTAACAATATCACTACATTTACAAAAAAAAAAACCTAATAAACACTAATTTTAAATTTCAAACACAAATTAATAGGGATTAAAATGTACCTTCTTTTTTTTTATTCATCTTATGCTCAATTTTCTGAATTTTACAGAGCTTTTTGATAAAGATCCACCTTCCTTTTCTTCTTCTTCTTCTTTCTTATTTTCTTCTTCTTCTTGAACCGGTTTTCTTATGTTTGTAAATGTTTACAGAGACAGTTGTTGTTAGGGAGGAGGGATGAAAATAATGTGTAAAGCAAATTCGAAATTAGCAGTTCCGGATTTGATTTAAATGAATTCGGCGCGATCGCCCCACCATATCACGCGATCGCTCGCTCTCTTTTTACCGAAAATATTATTTTGTTAATTCAGTTTTGTAAAAAAAAAATAAAAACAATTTCGAAATTACCAATACCGTATTACACATATTTCGGAATTGATAATTCCGGAATCAACTTAAAAGTGTTAGTTTGGTATATACTTTTTCTTCAATGTTATTTTGGTAAATAAATTTTTTTAAAGCAATATTTTGAAAAAAAATTCCCCAAATTGAGGAAAAAACACCCTATACAACACAAGCAATATATTTCGAGCATTGCAACAGTAAAGTGAGAAATTGTATAGCAGCATTCAAATACTTCAAAATCAATACTCCCTCCGTCTCAATAAAAGCTTCACTAATTACCCAAAAGGGTGTCCCGTTAGAAGCTTCACCTTTCCTTTTTTGGCAAAGAATCTTCACTATTCTCTCCACTCATTCTCTCTCTTAAAACACTATTACACTCACAACACTTTTCAAATTCACTATTCCCTCCACTAATTCTCTCTCCTATTTTCAAATTACACTCACAACATTTTTTTCCCTCCCATTACCATAATTCCCGTGCCGGGGGAAAAGGGTGAAGCAATTGGTGGGACGGAGGGAGTATTTAATATTTAAAATTAATTTAAAGGGGATAAAATTTTAATATATTATTAGTTTTTCTTAGTATAAATGGGATGAAATATTAATTTTGAAGGTTAAAAAACAGTACTTTCTCCATCCTCAATTATAAGAGAAAAAAAAAACTAGCTTTACATATCCTAAGAAGATAATTAAATTAGTTTAATATCTTAATTTTATAACAAAAACATGTCAAAATTACTAATATATTTTCATATTAAATGTGTAATAAATATGCAGTTTCCAATTAATATTAATTAAGGATATTTTTTGGCAAAAGGTATCAAATTGATAAAGATACACATTCCAAATCATAGTTATTGTTATTATTGTACATATCTTTTATTTTTGGTTGTAATCTTTTATTCTTTTGTAATTATCCTTTTCTTAGTTTATGTTACAACCGTGTATATATATACCTATTGTGTACATCAATAAAATCAATTCTTCCAGTATTCTTCTCTTCATGGTATCAGAGCTCCACGATTCTAATTTTTACTGTCGCCTCCCCTCTCCTTCTTCCTTCCTTAACCGACTTCCTTCTTCTCTTCAATGGCTGGATTAGATCATCAGTTTCTAACCAATGCCGCCGACCCCAACACTCCTCTCATCATCGTCTCTCTGTCCCATATTCTCAAACTCACTCCTACAAACTACATCTCCTGGAAGGCCCAAATCGAGGCTACACTATTTGGCCTTGATCTCTACAAATTCATTGATGGCACACATCTTGCTCCGCCCAAACATCTACCTCCCAAACCTGCAACCCCAACACCCGATGCCACCCCAGAATACTGGAAGAATTGATTTTATTGATGTACACAATAGGTATATATATACACGGTTGTAACATAAACTAAGGAAAGGATAATTACAAAAGAATAAAAGATTACAACCAAAAATAAAAGATATGTACAATAATAACAATAACTATGATTTGGAATGTGTATCTTTATCATGCCCCCTCAAGTTGGACGTTCTGAAAGTAAGGCCAATCTTGACCATGAGATCACAAAAACGAGTCCGAGGAAGGGGCTTAGTCAGGGCGTCCGCCAATTGATCACTGCCAGAAATGTGAACTACACGCAGAAGTTGTTGTTGAACATTTTCTCGAACAAAGTGATAATCCAAGCCAAGGTGCTTCATACGAGAATGAAAGCGGGGATTGGCAGCAACATAGGTTGCCCCCATGTTATCACAATATATAGTCGGTGGAGAAGAGAGAGGAAGAGTGAGCTCCTGCAACAAGTTACGAAGCCAAAGAACCTCAGCCGTGGTGGCAGCGATGGCGCGGTACTCGGCTTCTGTGGAAGACCGAGCAAGGGTGCGCTGCTTTTTGGAGCTCCAAGCAATAGGATTTTTGCCAAGGTAAACAATGAAGCCAGTAGTGGATGTATAGTCATCTTTATTACCGGCCCAATCTGCATCAGTGAAGGCATGAAGGTTGAAAGGAGAGTGACGGCGTAAAAGAAGACCGTGGGAGGAGGTACCCACAAGATAGCGGAGAACACGCTTGAGTGCACCCCAATGTATATCAGTAGGGCAGCGAAGAAATTGAGATAGTTTGTTGACAGCATAGGAGATATCAGGACGGGTGAGAGAGAGATATTGAAGACCACCTATCAGGGTACGGTATTCGGTAGGGTTAGGAAGAGGGGTGCCAGTATGAAGTTGGAGAGGAGGGTCAGGAGTCATTGGTGTGGGAACGGGCTTGGCTTCATGCATGTTTGCACGAAGTAGGAGGTCTTGGATATATTTGTGTTGGCTAAGAGTGATGCCATCGGGATGGGGAATAACCTCAACACCAAGAAAATAGGATAAGTCACCGAGATCTTTAAGAGAGAAGCGAGAGGAAAGTGTAGAGATAAAAGAATTGACAATGGAGGGATTAGATCCCGTAATGATAATATCATCCACATACACTAGGAGGTAAATGAGAGAGTGAGAGTGATGAAAGGTGAATAGAGAGGAGTCAGAGATGCAATTGCGGAACCCAAGAGAGAGGAGATATGTTTTGAGCTCATTATACCAAGCCCGCGGAGCCTGTTTGAGGCCATAAAGAGCTTGGCGTAGTTTGCACACATGAGAAGGGTGAGTGGGACTAACAAAACCAGGAGGCTGGACCATATAAACATCCTCCGTGAGAGTACCTTGGAGGAAAGCATTATTGATGTCTATTTGACGAAGAGGCCAGGCATTTTGGATGGCAAGAGAAAGAATAAGACGAACAGTGGCGAGTTTGATGACAGGACTGAAGGTTTCAGAGTAATCAATGCCAGGGCGTTGATGGAAACCTTTGGCAACAAGGCGAGCTTTGTAGCGATCGATAGAGCCATCGGTTTATATTTAGTGCGAAAGACCCATTTGAATCCGATAAGATTATGAGAGGGAGAAGGAGGAACTAAGTCCCAAGTGTGATTTTGAAGGAGGGCAGTGTATTCGGTATTCATGGCTTCACGCCAGACTTGGCTTTTGAGAGCTTGGGTAACGGTAGTAGGCTCAGAATGGGTGGGGGGAAGAGAGATGTGGAGGTTCAATTTATTGATGGGTTTGCGAATGTTGTTTTGAAGCCGGGTGATAGGCCGAGAGGGTGGGAGAGGAGGCGGGGAAGGAGGGGAGTTTGGTACAGCGGCAGAGGGAGATAATGTGGTGGGTGGAGAGTTAGATTTTAAAAATAATGAAATTTATTTAATTTGAGGAAAAAAAAAAACAATATTTTCTTCTTATAATTGTGAAGGTACAAATTGAGCCACACAATAATTCATCAACAATTTCACCAAATATTGACATTTAGTGATGATGTCATCTTTTATCTTTCTTTTTTCCTTTTTTTTTTAATTACCTTAGCCGCCTCCCATGACAATGTCACATAATTAGATTATATTTTTTGGTACAACCACACAAAATGTCTAAATCTAAGTGTGGTGTGTACATCTTGCCAAACTTAGTCTAATTGCACATGCTTCCTTATTAATTTTTTTCAAATGTGAAAAATCCCATGTGAAAAATTAACGGGTAAGTATACATGTCTCTCTATATAAAGCAAAGTTCTAAAAGCACAGGATTGCGCGGAGCGCTGCGCAGCAGCGGCTAGTCGGGGTTAGTCGGGATTAGTCGGGGCTGGCGCTTAGAGCTGGCGTTGGAGCGAGGCGCCCCAGCGGTCTTTTAACACTGATATAAAGAGGGAAATATGAGTGCTACATGCCTTCATCCTAAACTGTCACTTTGCTGCAGTGAGCTTTTCAACGAGAGTGCACAAATTACACTATTAAATTGTACATATTTCCTTATTGTATTTTCAAATGTGAAATCTCAAGTTAAAAATAAAAACTTAAAAAAAAGCTCATATTAACTCACAATTCAAGTTTAGTACTCCACATTAGTTTTATAGAGACATTAAAGTAACTTGAAATCGAAAACTAGATGACCTAATCATAGTTCTTGAATCATTAACATCGATAATGACATGAGACCTACGGGAAAACAAACAAAACCGGCCTTCTTTTGTATCGAGTCGAAGCTATATATATAACTAGTCGAAAATTATTCAAACCCGGCCTAGAAAAATATACCAAGAAAGAGACATTCATGAACTGCAACCTAAATTGCTTGGTTGACCTTTGATGAGATCAGATAAGAAAGAAAGAATGAGTGAGTGTTCTTTAAAGAGAAAACTGCAAGAACAATGGACTCAATTTGGAAGTTACCCAAGTTGTTCAAGTAAGTGCACTTGTGGAGCCAACTTTTTTCATTAAAGTGTTTTGGTCCAAAGGAGAAGGAAATTTTGGACTATAGAGAAAGATGGAAACCAAAGGAGGGGTGAGATTGTCTTATTTAGGTTTCTTTTGACATGATTGATTGAGTGATCCAGTTTTTTAAATATTTTTTTTAGAGATATAGTATTACTTTCGGGGAATTGACAAATCTTAAATATAATATATAAAGATTCCGAGTCACTCCTTTTGACATCAATTGATTCTAAGGTGGAACCTCATACTTTAACATGGCATCAGAGAAGGTTCGTTACACGTGCGTGCAAGTCTAACGACCCACAATGTTGCTACGTGCCACCCGATTAATAAGTCCACGTTTTAAGCCTTTGGTAAAGCCCGGCTACACGTGAGGGGCGTGTTAGAGATATATCTTAAATCAAAAATTGACAAACATTACATATGGCATATAAAGATGTTTTAAGATGAAAACTCAGAGTTTAAGATTTTTCTTTCTTGAATAAAACATGTACTTTTATGGCGGAGGAAGAAAAGTAACGGTAAAATTTATATATGCAACTTGATTTTAAAATGAAAATTTTATCTATGCAACTTGTATACATAAATTCAGCAAATATGCACATGGAGATTTGGCCTGCTGGTTTGAGCTCATGACTTTCAACCTGAAGATCATGGGTTCGATCCCCCCAGAAGTTAGAGGGAAAGTTTTCTCTCTCTAGGATTTATTTCCTAGGCACTTTTGTGCATGCATGCGTGTGTGTGTACGTGAGTAGTGAAAAAAAAAAAAAAAAATCAGCAATATGAGTAGTTCAAGTTAATTTGAGTGGGAAAAAATTGGTGGGCAAGTAGAGGTTGACTTATGATGACCCACTAGACCATACTATAATTTTGTCTTGAAACCTAAATGATTCAAGGGAAGGTCAAAAGCTAGTCCTAGAAGAGGCTTCTTGGTAACAAAAGTATTTTAAATTTCCCACTAAAAGATATTTCTCCCCGTTTCATTTTAAATTGGATTTGTTTCCCTTTTGGTTTGTCTATAATCTATAATCTGACTAATGTGGTAACTTTGTACCCTAAATTGACGAAACTGAAACACCAGACCTGATTGTCACAACCCCCTTCCCCCATAAACTTTGACCATAATTTGTCATTTGCCCTACTATTAGCAAACATGTTTGAAACTATTGAAGGGGCAAATGTGGTGTGGTGGAGTGCCCAAGTACAAAGCCAAGGGCTTTAGTTGTAACTATGATAAAATTATTACACAATTGGTAATTACTCTCATTAAAATCGAGTAATTCATAATTAACCACGAATCAAAGAAAGAAATTTAGTAGATAATCATCTACAATTATGATAATCAAAGATATAAAACAATGTCAATGAGGTCAAGTTCTAGACGTCGCAACCATTAGATGCACCAAGCACGCACATCTCACTTACTCCCTCAATACTGGAAACTCCGTATTTTTTTCGTTTTTAATAGAAGCACTAAATATCGAAGATTTTAAGATTTTTCATAAAAAAAAAAATCGCAATAACAACTCACTTACGTACAAGTAAGACAAATCATTATATATTTAAGCAATGCTGATGATCAATACACATAATTAAATATGCATTTAGTCCAAATCTTAAGTCATTATCGAGGTTGTATGGCAAGGATTTTTATGGGAGTTCATTTTCAGCTACAATGACGCAACTCTTTTATATTACTCCCTCCTTCCCTAAAAATCCTGTTGTACATTTTGCAATTATTAAGGAAGAGCTTCACCTTCTTGTACCTTAGTAGATTTGCACTAACATTCATGTCTAAGTTTAGAAATGGGACATACTTTTTGAGATAAGTCAAAATGGCAAATGGAACAATCTTTCAGGAACGGAGGAAGTATTATTTAACCCTTTTTTTTAAACAATAATTAAAGAGAGGGAATAGAAAAATATTAGGAGGGGCTCAATCAAACATAACCCATGTGGGTACAATTAGTGGATGTTAATAAACTAATAACAAAACTATAACTAATTCAATGTAACAATCATATACCTACTATTTGGACATTACAATAACCTTAATCAAACCCACCTCAAATTCATATTAATCTAAAAAGTAATTACTAAAATACATAAGATAATGACGTGTTAATGTTAAGTGTCCGATGATTCAATACGAGCAACAGAGTCATTCAGAATAAAAATGGACATTCATATTGACACCGACACCGAATATTGACACCGACACGGAGGGAGTAGCAAATTTAGGTTCATACAAGTAGTAATAATATACTAACTTGGCTTTTATTATTTTGTCTTTGTAGTTCTAGACAATATGTTACAAGCCAGTTGCAATCTTAGAATGTACAAACTAATAGAACACCTTCCTTAAAAAAAACATTGAGAGTAAAATGTGATATTTATTCCGGGTCGGAGGGAGTATCTGAAACTGAAAAAATGTGATATTTATTCCGGGTTGGAGGGTGATGTAAAGTAACGCAGCGGAATAGTAACAACAAGGCTTGATCGAAATCAAAACCTTCTGCAAAGAATCTCAATTCCCAAGATAACAAGAATTTCCTAAGAAATCCTTCTGCAAGCCAATAGAATTGACCAAGAAATTTGCGAGATGCAAAACTGAATTTAATTGATAAAAGTCTACCCAAAAAAATAAACCCTAAGAGTATTTATACCTAGCACACCAGCTGTAAACCTAAATAAAAACGGAATTAAAAATAATCCAAAAATACCCCTACTTAGTTTCCAAAACAGAATCGAAATTAAAAAACTGATTGAAAATCCGTCACGTGCGCGGCCGCCCTTCCCAAAAAAATTTAGGTTACAAGCCAGTTGCAATCTTAGACAATATGTTACATGCCAGTTGCAATCTTAGACAATGTACAAACTAATAGAACACCTTCCTTAAAAAAAAAACATTGACGAGTAAAATGTGATATTTATTCCGGGTTGGAGGGAGTATCTGAAACTGAAAAAATGTGATATTTATTCCGGGTCTGAGGGAGTATTTGAAACTGAATTGTATGGACTATCTTGTTGAGCTATAACGAGAAAATACAGATTACCACCTAACAAGGGTTTGAGACTACAGTTGTGATGCCTAAAATGTGAAGAGACCATCCGAGTAAACAGCTGACCGGAACTGGACTTCTTGCAACTAACCTAAGTTGGATAATTTTGTCCTAAAGTTCTTCTAAGAACAAGAATTTGGGAAGAGGGGAGGACGTAGTTTCTCAAATGCACAAATCATGAGTTATAAGAACCTTATCCCTAGTACTAATCTTGAACAAAATTCAATATCTACAAGCAAAATTCAAACTAGACAACCCCTCAACATAATACTCGCAAGCAGAGTAATCACAAGAACAGATAGGCAATAATGATTTCCGAAAGAGATAAGTACTTAATTTACCCGGTTAAAAAGTATCTTGTTCAACGGGAAAACGGAGTCAGTCTAGACTAGATAGATAACAACACTTGCAAGCAAGAAAATTTTACAAAAACAACTGACTCGTAAGAGAGGCGCCAAAAGGCATAGTTCAGTACTTATTCAACTTGATAACGAAAGAGTGAAGTTGGTTTAAAACCTCTTGAGCGAGTGAATATCCAATTCTTCTTGCTTGACAATTCGCAGCGTTTCATCAGCACTTCCAAGCCGAAGCTGACATCAGCTCCCGGTTTTGCCAGCTCAGCACGAGCGAAGCCTGCCTTTTCTCCACTTGAAATCCACGAATGTGGGTCCGTTTCACCACACACTCCGCCTGAGTTTCAGCAAAATTGCTCAATGCCACGGGGTAGTAGCCGGAGGAAGTGAAAAGGGTCCTCCAATAATGCATCAATTCCACCGCCCGAAGTCGGCCAATGACCATGCTTTCAATTTTCGGCTGGAAAAGAAACTTTTCGATTTTATTAGCAGTGTCCGATGTCACATTGGCGGCTTGAATAGAATCCAAGAGGACCTCATGGTATTGGAGGCAATGGAGGAGGTGCTGGGGAAAGGGCAAATCCATCCTTTCACACCCGCGATCAAGTGAGACCACAATCCTAGGTGAGAGTTGCTTTATGAATCGGAGAAGCGAAGGCATAGCCGGAAAGTGTGTGGCACAAGACCAAATGGGGAAATTCACGGCGACTGTTTTGTTTCCGGAAACCGAAAATGAACTCGGGTCAAATGAGTCAAAGTTCACAACTTCAAGCTCGAAAGCAAGACCAATTTCGCGAGCAAATTGCGATAAGTTTTCGTGCATAAGCTCAAGTTCTATAGGATGGTGAGTTGAAGGGGAAGCAAAAGCAGTAATTTTCAATGAAGAAGAACCTCCATTGTTTTTCCTAGGTAACTCCTGCATAAAAGATGACCATTGTGCCCCAAACCCTATATCGAAATCGACTATATGAATGTTTTGTGCATCTTCAATGGCTTCAAGGATTGTTTGATTTGCAGTAAAATTCATAAACTGAATCAATGGCGAAATTTCTGAAAGAACTTTATAAGCCCCCATTTTAAACATACCATCAAACGGAGTCGGAATCCGCTGCGGCGGCGGCAGCAAGTTGGCCGGAGTGGTGGAGGAGATGGGGAGGGGCAGTTGCAAAGCCTCCTTGAAATAAAAAGCTGCCCTTTGAAAGGGGTTAGCCATAGGGGTAAGCTGGTGATTGAGCCGCGCCAATATCCCTTGCGCGTTAGTGAAGTTCCCAGCTAGTATTAGCTCAGCCGCACTGTAAAGCTGGTCGTACACAACCTGTTGGTGGCCAGCGGCGGCGGCCACCGGCGGCAGCATTAACTCCTGTTTAGGAACCATTATTGCCTTCTGTAGAGGATGATTAGACAAACCCAGATGGGGGAAATGATGACCCGGATCTGGAAATGGAGCTTTGGGGTAACCCGGGTTGTGGCGTTTCGGATGGGGCTGGAACTGGTCGGGAAATGGGGAAAGATTGGCGTGGGTGCTCATGGGTTGGGTCTGATTTGGGTTTAAAACGAACTGCGGGTTGAAAGGTTGGGTCTTTTGATCTGGGTTTGCAAAAGGCAATAAATTTGGGGTCGGAGCTGGAAGCGAGATAGTTGCCGGAAAAGCTAGGGATTGAGTGACCAAATTACCACCAGGGGCTGAGGTTTCAAATAAGGAGCGTTGATCATTGAGTGGTCCAACAGGGGGACTTTCGTCAATTTCGTTCCCATTGCCGCCTTGCAAGAGCTGTTTCAAGCTAAAAGAAGTGTCCTCGACGTCGCCGGAAATCCACCGGAGCAAAGACTGGTCTTGAACATGACAAGCTTCAGATTCAGACAATAGTGATTCCCAATCTTCCAATCCAAGCCCAAATCTCTGAGAACTCCCAACCCCAACTTCCAATCCAGCTGAAATCGGCTGAAGCTCCGCCACCCACTCATCCTTCCGTCCACCACTACCACCCATCTCCGGTAGAGCAGAAAAAGTAGGCCATTTCTGGTGAAGGGTAGTGTCAGAAACAGCAGCAATGTTGTCAGTTGAAGAAGACCCACCACCACTACCGCCGCCTCCGCCGGTGGCGTAGGAGTGAGTGGAGGTGGAAGTTGAAGGGCTAGGACTTCTTCTTTTGTCGAGAACAGAGATGGGTTCATTACTGTCAAAGCTACCTTCTTTCTTACAGTTTGATTCAAACCTAGAATTATTCACATCTAAAATCCCCTTTCCTTGCAAATCATAGAGCATGTCTCTCATCTTCAAAATCAAACCAAAACAAAATCTCTCACCATTCAAGCTCCATGCCCTCTCTCTAGAATTGTTGTTCTAATGTAGAAGTCTGCAGGGATGTGGATATGTAGCCATGGCTGCGTGAAACATGAAAAAGGGTAATAAAGCAGTAAAGCTGGGCCTCTGCCTCTCGTCTCTGTCTCCCTCTCTCTCTCTCTCTCTCTCTTCTTTCTCTCTCTCTCTAGTCTCTCCCACCCAATTTTCACGGTGGTTTTATCTCTCTCTGTAGCTTTTCACTTTCTGATTTTTTGTTTAATATGGTGGACCTCTCTGTCACTCTTTGTAAAATAGTGGGCTACCACTGTACATCATCTGTGCAGTAGTGTATGAGTACTCATACTTGTCTTTCTCCTCTTTTCATACTGTATTCATGTTTAAATATCAATCATACATACAATGTAGTATTTTTTTTTGAAAATAATCCTTCCAAAATTAAATACTCCATCAAATTTTTTTAAGGTGCTTCTATTCCCCATAATTTTAGGGTCCATATTTTTCAATATCATAAATAAATTTATCATAAATAAATTTGATTCTAATTTCAGTCACAAAAAAAAAGGAGAAAGACAAGTACGAGTACTCGTGATGAAGAAGATTATAAGGAAAGAGACTAAAGAAGGATGTAACCATTTCGGTTCCTTCATATCTTTCCTCTCTTAATCCATCGTTTTCTTTCTCTTTAAATATCTTCATTTTTCTTCACTTCTTATTGATTGAGAGCCATGTATTTTCTTCTTTTATTGAGACCCTTTATTTTCTCTCATTGTGTTGACAGCCTTTGTGAAAACGTGAGTTTTAGGGAATAAATATTGTTTTCTTATTTTCAAAATTACATCAAAAATGATAAGTAGATTTTGGGACTTTCATGAAAGATTTATTATATCCTACTTTGATAAGAACTTTGTAAATAAAGTAAATATCTTTTATTTATGTACATAATTTTATATTAGGACTAACCTACTAACATTCTATTTTATTTGTGAGTGTGCTTTATATTTCCTTATAGGTTTTGAGATCTCACAAAGGAATGTTGTTGATTATGTGAAGATCTTCTCCATGGTGCATATACATACAAGCACAAGAGAAGACACGGCTTGAAGAGAGAAAAATACTTTGTCTTCACAGTTTTCAACATTGTTGCTTTAGGTTGTGAGTGAAGGTTGTGACATACATCCGAACTCACATCTAGGTTTTAATCGAGTTCTTTGTTTTACTTCTGACTAGAATAGGATCTACTTGAAAAAGGGGTACTGTTCTTGTCGTAGAAGTGATTAGAACTCATTTCGTATTTTCGTCTTTTAGTTTTTCACTTATTCATATTTTTGTAAGCATCAAAAGTTTAATAGTGAAAAGGTTTTTGGGCGTAAGCCTAGTTTGCTGATCTCAAGATCAGTAAGCGTATATAACCCTTGTGTTATTGTTGTTGGGTTTTATGGGTCCATGCGCAGCGGAATAAAGCATCAAATTAACACAAAACCCAAGCCCTAAGATCCGTTCTATACGATTAAATTGAATTCCTATGAGATATAATTTACCAACCTTAATTGCTTTCCGGTCTTGAGCTATCGAACAATCTATCGGTGTGATTTTGAATCACAATCTTCGATCTTCAAAAACCTTTCAATCTTCGGATTGGAACTTTAGGCCTTGATCGTCAAACGAGCGAAGACCCTCTATTGTTGTATCCACACGTAAGAATTGTAAGTGCTCCAATTTGAGCTTGTTAGAATTTTCGTTAGAAAATTAACGAAAGTTATAACATTTCTAACAATTCCTAACTATCCTAACATTTCTAACAAAGTGAGGGTAAAATGGGCATTGTTATTTAAGGTTAAACCTTAAAAAGAATCTTAAAAAAGAAAAACAAAAGAATAAAACCACAAATAGAAATGCTGGAAACATAATCTGGCTGGTCAATTTGAATTTTGAAAAAGATTATTCCTTGTGTCCAAAGCCTGAAGCAGCAATTAATGAACAGTGCACGCGACTGGATCCATCCGCGCGGACATCTTTGCTATTTTCAGAGGGCTATAAATTGAGCCCTCCAGTCACAAAAATAAGGAGGAAAAAACACAATTGCACCGAACCTCTGGCGAAATATAGAGAGAAAACAGTGAGAATTCTTCAAGAATTGTCACCATTTTCTCTCCAATCTTTCCAAACTCATACTCATCCACTCACTCTCATATTAAAGCCCTAAACACTCATACACTCAAGCCAAACACTCAAGAACACAAGGAAGATTGGTAAACCCTCCTCTTCCTAACCCTAAATCCCATCCATGCATACATCTTCATACTACAAAATGTAGTTCTTTCATCTTCTTTCTCTAGATCTAAGAAGATCACCATGGAAGACCATCTCCATGGATGATCTTCTACAAAGATCAACATTATTTTTAAGCTTTCTTACTTTCTTGCAAAGAAAACTCATTTTCAAAACCCTAAAAACCATTTTCAAGCATAAAATCTTGATTTCAAAGGATAAAATCCCCCTTCCCAAGCAAATGAAATGCTTAGTCCTAATGTACCCCAAGGATGGTTTGGTATAGTTGATTCACCACTAAAATGTCTAGTGATCACTAACCAAAACCTAGGGAAATGGGGACAAGCATGGATGCAAAACCCCCCTTAAAACCATATTTTCTTTCTTGATAAGTTGCTGTCCAGTAGCAATTTTCTCAGACCTCAGTCCATGATCTTAATTTTTGGACACAGATGAACTTGGAATTTGGTGTTGACTACAAAATACTTTTTGTAGCCAACATCCAGATCTTTCCAGACATATTTTTACCTTATTTTTTGGATGAGTAAAACTCCTCTTTTCAAATTTTCTTTCAGAGGCTAGTTCATCAGCTTCTGGGAATCCAGATCTCATATCTGAGGTTTCCAGAAGGTTTTGACCCCTCAAATCTTCTCCAAAATGGAAAATTCCTTCGCACAAACTTTATTTAATGTGTCTAGAACAACTTTCATTCTCTGAGTTTATCCAGATTATGAAGTTTTAAGACCCTTGAATCCATTTCAAAATCAAAGGTCCACTGCCTTTTTCATTCTGGCAGAAATGACTCTCAACTTCAAAAGGTCTTTTGAGTACCAAATCTCAATCCAAAAATCTTCCAAAAAATCATGGGATCAGTTTAAAGTCTTAAAAAGATATCCCAATTTTTACTTTTCTGAGTTTCAACTTATTTTGGCCAAAACACACACACACACACACACACACACAAATGATTTTCAGCTTGGAAGACTCGTTTTACGAGGCGCGTCGGGTGCACACTAACGTCCTTCCCGACGCGTAACATGACCTCCGAACCTAAATCTCTGATCTCGGGCTTTTTTCAAAGTTTTGGCCTTCAAAATTAAAATGGCGTGGCGACTCCGTTTTCCGGTTTTATTTGGTTTTTCAAAGAAACGCAAAAATCGAATTTTCCCGCGAATGGCAACATCATCACAGTGGCGACTCCGCTGGGGACTAAGCTTTTTAAAAAAAAAAAAATGGTATTTGGTATATTGGTGGAAACCACTAAATTTCCCGTTATCGCCTCCTAACACGAGTCGGGGATAAATTGTGGTCTAACAATCCCACGTACCGGTATCACCGTTTTCAAAAAAAAAGCTTTTGAGGGTCAAGCTTCCGTCCCGACTTTGGAAATCATTTTTGTGTGTGTGTTGATTTTTGCACAGTTTTCATGTTGTTTTGGCCGCCTCGGAGAAAGTCAAAATTTTGACTGTTGAAATAATGTCCCTAACTGTCGGAATTTTCGTGCTTACGTGCTTATGTGCTCATAAAAAAAAATCAAAAAAAAAAGATTTTCAAAAAAAAAAGAAGAAGAAAATTCTCAAAAAAAAAAATCATGCATCATATTTTTTTAAGACACATAAAAAAATCTCTATTTTACTCAGAAAAAGAATATAGACTGCTTGCACACTACGCGCACGTGACCGTACACTGCACACTACGTCCTTAACCCGGGGAAATCCTTATCGCGGTCCGTTTGGTCTTATTACGCCTCTCGGATGAGCACAGGACTACCCAAACATCCCATGGAGCCTCGTGTCGACCATGCACTTGTCCGTGACACACTTTGTCCGAGACCCGGTTGGTTTTTAGTCTGGTCTGTGTCATGCCCTGTCCGTGTATAGACCTTTCCTTTCAAGCCTTTGTCGGCATACCGACTCAATATCTTTCGGGTCCCTAATCGATCGAAGTTCTGCCGGTTTTCCGCCGCAGACTTTGACCAAGATATTGACCGGCGCCTTGACTTCGGCTCGACTGGCACAAATTATACACTGACTCCAAGCATTGACACTGAGTCATCAAGGATTAATGACTATTCCATGCCTAATTACGGCTTAACTGACGACAAGTCAAGATCAATCGTGGACGCTTATCAGTCCAAATCATGCCGACTTTTTGTCGAGCCCTCGGACATGATCTTGACTTTCGACGTCAGCTTTGTCCGTAATTTACATCGAATGCTCGTTAAGACTCGATTACCCGCCAGACTTTTAGGATCGTTTTTCTTTCGGTCGGTGGGACCCGCTTGCCCTATAGGACCCTCGCCCGGGGCCGTCCACCCTGGGAGGTCGAAATACGGAGTGGAATACGAGGGGCTTATAGACGTAGTGACGGGGCCCACTGATCCAGGAATCAGAGTAGTTTGCGAAAAAGAAGAGCAATCTTTTCCAACCGATTAGGTTAATAAAACATGTTTTAAGTAAACGTGAACAAATAACTGCATGTTGCATGAGCCTAAAGCCCAAACACCTACCCTCCTTCCATTCCCAGACATCTGAACCTTCATGTCCTTTCCCCCGCAGCTCCGCACAAAGCTTGGTTTCGGGCACCGGGTCACCGTTTGATCAGTTGGGAAGAGTCAAGCGCATCGTCAGCTTCACCGTTTGTTCCGACTCCGGGTTTCAGAATGTCTGCATCAGCCGGTAATGATGGGGATAACGTTGCTCCGTCCTCCAAAATCCCTCAGACAGACCAGTATTGGATCCAGTTGGTAGAACAAATGAGACTTCGACATGAGGCTCAAATTGATGACCTACTGGGGGTAGTCGCAAGTCATGGTTTGACTATCAGTCTCAATTCCGATGGCACTTTTACCGCAAAGACAGAAGAGGGTTCTCCTCCTCTTCTTAATAGTCCCGGATACATCAAGATGCTACCCCAAGATTCCTATGTTTCCACCGCCGGAACTCCTGCCCGCCGACTTACAGGGCAACTGGCCCCCAAACAGCTTACGATGGACGAAAGAGTTCGGTATACTGTCAGTTGTCCCCTCTCAAAGTGATGATCCCACAAATATCAGCCTGAGTGATGAAAATCAGGAGACAGTTGAAGAAATATGGTCAGCCATCAAAGCCCTGGAAGAACGCCAGAACAGACAGCAGGCCTGGATTGAAGAGGCCACACGCCACTTCGGGACCTTAACAATATCCCAACTGACCGGGGCTACCTTGAAAGACAAACATGTGCCCGTTCCCCGGGACCTCAATATCTCTCATTATCCGGCAGAGTCCAATCACTCGCTACCAGATGAGCCCAGCAGCAGATCCCCCCGGACCAGTTCCACCCAAAGTCATTCCAGCTCCGCTCAACCTGAGGCCCCAAATCCGCCACCAGCCGTAGAACACATTTGGTGGGATATTTGTGACTGTCCCGATTGCCTTGAAAGGGACTATCAGGACTGGATACACGAGGACCGTCCTCCTAAGAAAAAGAAAATTTCCTCCCAGCAAAAATTGAAGGAGAGATTCGAGGCCGGTGATAACAGTGTGGGAACGCTCGGGGAGCCATCTGGGGGATTTGATTATTATGTACTCTACTCCAGTCAGTCTTCCCCAAAGCAAAAAGGGGTAAAAGAGCAGAAAAGCCTTGCCAACGACGGAATTGAGACCTTCGGATACCAGAGTACTGCAGAACAGAAGTCCAACCCCCCTCGGGGTCAGCCAAGGTTCAGTTTGTCCAGCTCCCGAGTATACACCGATGAAGAAAAACCGACGCCAGTCTGGCGCTCCCACTCAATCAACATGTTGACTGGAGATGGCAACCGCCACAAAAGGCATCAGTATAACCCAGGGGCTTCGGCAAAGACTCTACCTCGCAAGAAAAAGGCACGAAGCGACAGGTTTAATGACTCTCTATCCCGAGACAAGGACCAAATCTATGATCCTCACCTATATGGGAGCATGATCACCTTCTGCGATGAAGATTTGCCAAGAGATGTCTCCCAACACAATGAAGCTTTGTACATCACTATTCGGCTCAACACCATATCACTCCCTGGGGTATTAGTGGACAATGGATCATCGGTAAACGTCCTTCCCCTCAGCATGATGAGGGCCCTCCGCATAAATGAAAGGCGCGTGATCCCATCTACCCGGACTGTCAAGGCCTACGACGGTTCGTCTCGTCCCATCCTGGGGACAGTGACTCTGGAACTCTGGTACGAAACCCAAATGGTGCCCGCAAAGTTCCATGTAATGGATATCCCCTCCGAGTTCACAGCCCTGCTAGGGCGCCCTTGGTTGCATCACATGAAAGCCATAGCCTCCACTCTACACCAATGCGTCAAATTCATCAACCGGCAGGGAGACCTTGAAGTCATAAGGGGTGACAGTTTCCTCATAGGGAACGAAGCTGAAACAATAGCCAAGAACGCCCACAGTCAAACACCGGGGCTACATCCTTCAAGAGGCAAGTCTCGCCAGCATCCTTTGGAATCCAGCGATGCCAACTATGTCGACACACTCAAGCGAGCAGACTCCGAAGAAGTTCGATTCATCAAATTCAATTGCTATTTCCAACACTTGGAGGCGTACTGGAAGGAAATGCTGAACACCGCCATGATACAGGCACACAAGTCCCCGGTCCTCAATCACAGATTTGTCAGTATTCTGCAAACCCATTCTTTGGCCTCGCCGGGCGAGGAGATTTTCATGATAAAAGTCAGCAAACACCGACAGACTCGGCTCGAATCTATGAACGTCGTGTGGGACGTCCTCCTTGCTGAACTACCTGCCAAGCCTTTCCGCT
Source organism: Adenophora triphylla var. japonica (assembly GCA_022495995.1). Lineage (NCBI taxonomy): Eukaryota > Viridiplantae > Streptophyta > Magnoliopsida > Asterales > Campanulaceae > Adenophora > Adenophora triphylla. The sequence continues at coordinate 262,689 of JAFEMH010001449.1, forward strand.
CAAGTATGGGACATGAGATTTTTCTAGCAGCTCACCAAGACGCAATGCGTCCTCACATCTGGATTGAGCGGTCAGACTGTGACGAAACGGAAATCCCCAGGATTGAGGAAGATCCCTACATCCACATGCTCAGCTTTCAGACGCCAAACACAATAGATTCTGGTTCAGACAAAGAGATGATAGCAACGACTGAAGAGGGAGCACAGAGACCATGCCTTTCCCGAGTTGTGAAGCCACCAACAGCGATGCCGCTAAAGAATTGGGAAACTCTCTCAGGCCCGTCCGCGACCAAAGAGGAAATGATCACCAAGCTTGGATTGGTCCCCCGTCCTTTCGTGTCAACCTTTGTAAAGTCCTCCGAGTCTCTCATTGTTGAGTTCGAGTCTCTCGAGTCGTCCGATGGCCTCACGCCTGAAGACCACGAAATTGTAGCCAATGCTGTATTCCCTCTTATTCTCAATGAAATGACGAACCTTTCTGAGTATCCCTTAATTGCCACTTTAACTAATGATGAATTAACTAATAATCTAAAAACAGTTAATAACGATTCACTAGATGAAGAGGCAGACACATTAAATGAACAATATATCAAAGAAATCTTTAAGCAGGTTGTCCGGAAAGAGGAAAATCGAGCCCAAGCTGCCGAAGAGATTTTGACAAGTGTGAATTTGGGAACTGCGGAAGAGCCTAAAGAGACGCAGATTGGCGATTTCTTCGAAGGAATCGAAAAGGATGCTCTGCAAAGTCCTACAAAATCCTCAACTCAAAGAAAGTTGCCCTCTTCATCAAAGAAAACATCATGTGCAGATACGGGTTGCCAGCCGAAATCATCTCACGGATCCCACTTCGAAGGGGAATGTGAAAAACTGCTGGCGGAATTCCGAATAACCCGTCACAAGTCATCTCCTTACAGGCCCCAAACCAACGGAGCCGTCGAAGCAGCAAACAAGACTCTGGAAAATATCATCCGGAAAATGGCTGTCCAAGGCAGAGATTGGCCCGAGAAGTTACACTTGGCACTCTGGGGCTACAGAACATCAGTCAGAACGGCAACTGGGGAAACACCTTTTGCCCTCACATACGGAATGGAAGCCGTACTCCCAATCGAGCTGGAAATCCCCTCGCTCCGTATACTGCTGGAAAGCCAGATCAACGAGGTCGAATGGCTCCAGAGTCGCCATGATGAATTGGCCCTACTAGACGAACGCCGACTGAAGGCCATGGAACACATCCGAGCCTACCAAGGAAGAATGGCTAGAGCCTTCGACAAGAAAGTAAAGCATCGGGAGATCCGAGAAGGTGATCTCGTTCTAAAAGAAAAGCCCCCAGTCCGTATCAACCCCCTCGGCAAATGGGAGCCTGTATGGGTCGGGCCATATGTCGTCCAGAAGATCTTCTCTGAAGGAGCCATGCAACTTGCAGACCTCGACGGGAATCCCTTTGTACACCCAGTGAATGGTGACAAGGCTGCGCGAGATACTACGCGTAAAAAAAAAAAAACAAAAACAAAAAAAAAAAAAAAAAACAAAAAAAAGAGTGCTAAAGAGTAATACCCAACTAGGTTAGAAACCCGAAAAGGGTGGCCTAGGTAAAAACAGGGGTTGCACAAAAAAAAAAAAAAAAAAAAAAAAAAAAAAAGCAGAAAAAAGAGTGCTAAAAGAGTAATACCCAACTAGGTTAGAAACCCGAAAAGGGTGGCCTAGGTAAAAAACAGGACGCACTCCAAAAAAAAACAAAAAAAAAACCAAAAAAAAAACAAAAAAAAGAGTGCTAAAAGAGTAATACCCAACTAGGTTAGAAACCCGAAAAGGGCGGCCTAGGTAAAAAACAGGGTTGCACCAAAAAAAAAACAAAGAAAAAAGAGAGTTCACCAGGTTGAACTACGAAGACCTGAGCTCCTCAAAATGAGGGGAACGTAGAGGCTGGAAACGGTTCGGTCTAAAGCACAAATAAAAGCCATACTTTGGCATCAATACAATTGATCAGACCATGAAAGCGTCTCGAAAAACTCTAAAGCAATTCAAATATTCATTACAAGTTAAAAGCTCTTTGATGAGTCTAAGCCCGATTCATTCCTACAACTGGCAACCTGCTAAAGGAAAACTAAGATACATAATCAAACTAATGTGTCTGTCATGGCAAGAAAGGGATACTCGGAAACCTCAGAGTCACTCCAAGCCACTCGTACTGGCCTCTCCCTTTTTCTTCCCCCTCCGAGTCTTCTTTTTCTGGACAGGAAAAATGTCGGTGTTCCTCCTACCAAGCTCTGGTATAGGAACAGGGTCTATCAAACCAGCCTCCGTCAGGGCCTTAGTAGCCCTAGCGTCATCCCTCATCTCCTGTAGCCTAGCTGGTAGCATAGGAGCCCTCCTCTCCTGTCTCTTGACGTAAGCCTCATAATCGATCGGCGTCTCCGCTCCTGCCACGAGGATTGGCCTCGCCTCGGCCCTCCTCCTCTCAGAGCGAGTCAGGTCCTCCGCACCCACAATGGCCTCACGCCGTCTGAAAATAGCCACCTGAGTCTCTCCCAGATGCCCCTCGTACCAATCCAGGTACCAAGTGGTCAAGAACACCGGTCTCGGACGCCTGAGAATAACCCGAGAAGGAAAGGCGTCATACCTCCATACTCGGGAAAGAAATGGAAACACCGAGGGATCGTCCATGGAAACAGGAGCCACCACCCTGGTGGCTATATCATCAAAACCCTCCAAAGGAACCTGCTCCAAGCCAAACTGTCTCAGGACCAGAGCCGGAATGTAGAAACTGGACTGAGAAAGCCCCGGAAGCATAACCACATGGGACCCGTCCTGAAGCACTCTGCGAGTCTCCACCCGCCAATGAGGCACCAACCATCTGATATCTTCAGTCTGGCGACCCGCCATCCAACGCTCCCACGAGCCCTGATCATCAAAATCTACATCAACACCTCTCCTGGCAAAAGTCCAAGGCCTGATCATATCAGAGGTTTCCCGAAGAACCCCCAAACGCTCCATCAGCCACAGGGTCAAGAGAAACGGGCTGCCCCCGTGCATGTACCGCCTTCCGGTAGCTAATCTGTCGAGAGCATGAAAAGTCTCCCCCAGAATCAAAGGAACGATATCTCTGCCCAGGCGACAGTGAACGACGACATCCAGCAAAGACCGATGGCAGATCCCAAAGGAATAGACCATGAACAGGGTGCCAAACATACAAAGTGCAAAGGCATCCCAATAGGCATCATCCACCAAGCCTAGGCCCCTAAATCTGTCGGGAAGACCGGAAATATCGAGATGATCGGGACCGCGGATCATACCTTGCGCTTCCTCCGGGGAAAGATGAAGGAGGACGCACAATCTGTCAACAAAAGAAGCCCCTCCGGGCAAAGGGACCGCTATCTCTTCCACCTCCGGACCTCCAAGCAAGGCCCGAAATTCTTCGACAGTCGGAACAATCTCGTTGAAGGAAAGGCAAAAGACATGCCTTCTAGTATCCCAAAACGAAGAAGAAGCTCTTAAGAGGTCATAATCCGGAACCAATTCTTTGAGAGACCACAAGCATCGTATCTTGTACCTTTCTTCAAAGAATGATCTTCTCTCATGCATGATCTCCCTACACCACTCCTTGAACTTTTCAACATTTGCCTTTCTTTGGACAATTTTGGAGAATTTTTGGCCATTTCCATGGTTTTTCTCTCTTTCTCCCCGAAAATGGCTATTGGGACTGTAGGTTGAAGAGGATATTTGAATTTGAAATAAAGCAAGACCAGGTCTAAACCAAAATTAAAGGACAGTGTCAGAAACTGCCCCTATCCGCGCGGATGAGTTTGCCAAAAGAAAAATCTGCAACAGTCCAAGCTGCTACACCAAAAGAGGAATATTCCGTCCCGGTTGCTCGAACCTGTGCAAAAAAAACCTCCCCAAACCAGTCCATATACCAAACACCCTTGCAAAAAAAAAAAAACCAAGGCTCATGCAACACTGCATTCATACTGCATTGCATTCATAAAATAAAATCCTAAATTATTACATTCCAAAAAAAAAAAAAAAGAGAGTGTGCATAAAAAAAAAACAAACAAACATAAATAAAATCCTAAATTATTACATTCCAAAAAAAAAAAAAGAGAGTGTGCATAAAAAAAAAAAAACAAACAAACATAAATAAAATCCTAAATTATTACATCCAAAAAAAAATGTGCATAATCTGTACAAATCTAAATCTCAAAAAAAAAAAAAATCAATCGGAGTCTCCAGCGCCCGATGTCTCCCCCCGGCCCCTCTTGCGACTCGGGCCCGCCTCCTCAGGAGCCCTGAAAATCTCGGGCTCAGAATCGTCCTCGTCTCCAGAGAGAGGCTCGTCAGGACCAACCGGCACGCTCTGATAGGGCAAGCCGAGATCTGCGAAAAAGTCGTATCCGAAGGCGAAGGCGTCGGACTCCTGCACGTACGAAGACGACCCGCCATGCTGCCATACGTGTCCCTGCCCGTGTGGATCCCCGAGAATGACATGATCCGAAGGCAACACCGCACGAGGATCAAGGAGAGGAGACAAAGGAGTCTCTGAAGAAGTCTCTGAGCGAATAGGGGAAGCCTCCCGTCTGACAGGCGCCGGCCGTGGTCGCCTCGCTCTAGCCTGAGGAGCCCCGCAAGCGACCATCCTCCTGATGAACCTCTTGGCTCCGATCACTTGCTTCGTCAGCTTCTCGACGACCACCTCCGAAAACTGCACAAAAGCAAAAGCGTCAAAAAAAAGAGGTGATGCTAAAGATGATGAAACAAAAGGAAGAAAAGAAGGGGAAAAGGTGAAGCCATACCTTCATACCCGGACGAGGCCGGAAAGCTCGTGGAAGTCGCTCGGGCTGAGGGATCTGCACCCTCAATCGGACCCCATCCTGGATATAGGAAAAATCCGTCTGAGGGTACCGCGGGATCCCAAGCCCCTCCCTATCCAAAACCTGAGGCATCCTCAGCCTCCTCAAGACAAATGTCGCATATGGCTCAATCGCCACGAAGTCCGAGAAATGCTGGCCTGCTCGGTAATCATCCCAGGTCACGGACCGATCGCTCGGGTGCATCATATCGGCGGGAGGCTCCACCGGTGTCCTCAAAGGCGAGTTCACGCCATGCTGGCGCGTCACCCTCTCTCCCAGATAATAGGCATCGCAGTCGGACCCTCAAAATCCTCCACGCAGCTGCCCGGATCTCGGCGCCCTTCAGCTGCGCTACCTCAAAGCGATCCTGTGGGAAGAATATCATCCCCTCATCTGTCTCGGCCTCCGTCAAAGGAAGGCAATCCGCGTACTCGAGAGTCGTACGCCCTGGAGCTTATCTTCTCCCGGCATGCTTGGACCAAGACTGCATGGCCGGATACGCCCGACGTACTCACGCCGCCGCCACACCGTGACGTGGAAAAACTCCAACGCCCGCCACTGCGAAAGGTAAAAATCCAATCAATCCGATTGCAAAAGAAAAGTGTGTGCTCAAAAAAAAAAAGGAGGAAAGCAAAAGAGAGCTTATACCTCCAGGGCAAACTCAAAGCAGTACAAGGAGCTCACAGCCTTCCGGTGTACCTATCAAGAGCAAAATAAAGCTCGCCGGCCCGGCCTCTCCCCAGAGACATCTCCGGCCGTCTCCATGTCCTCCAAGGACCTCGAAGGCAAAGACCGCCGTCCCCTCAGCATGCCCAAAGAGGGTGCTCGAGAAAGCAAACCACAAGAAGGCCCTGGCAATCTGATCGGCGCCTATCCTCTCCTCCCCAGCCTCATAACTCGCTATGGTCTCCACGATCTTGCCGTAGACCACGGCATACTCCATCCCCATCCCCTTCTTGGGAATAGGGGAAAATCCCAGAAGAGCCTGCAGATCAGCATCGCTGTAGCCATCTCGCCACTCAATGCTGCGTCCATTAAAGGACAGGCCCGTGATCGCAGCATAGTCGGAGGGCGTAACTGTAGCCTCGCCCCAGAAGAAGTGGAAGGTGTGGGTCGCGTCCCACCAAAGGCCGCGCCGCAGCAAACATCAAGCCCTTGCTCTTAGGGAACTTGACCAGCCCCTCAAGCACTCGACGACCTCCCAGAGCCCCGTCTCGACAACAATCTGTCTCGGACTCGGCAAAGCTCCTCGGCCCGCATCCCAGCCTCTGGTCCCACAAGTCAATCACAGACTCCACCGATCCTCGAGTCTTCATCTTGTTCAGCTGCTCCGTCACAAAACGGTTTCCGCCCTGTAAAAAAAAAAAGAAGAGAGAGAAAATGTCAAAAAAAAAAAGAGGCATACACATGCATTAAAAAAAAAAAAAAATTCGACAGCATAACAGCATACAATGAGCATAGCCCCATTTTTCTCACATGAAAGAAAACAATTTTCAGCAAGTCCCAATGCATTCATAAAAAAAAAAAAGATGCATTCCTACGGAAGTAAAAACTCCGTCCCATTTTCAACAAAAAAAAAATGCATACATGCATATCATCCATCTTACATGCAACGGGAGGAAAAATTCGTCCCACTTTTCAAAAAAAAAAATCCTAAACATACATACATCTCATATTGGCAAAATGCCCATTCTTTCCAAACAAAATGCATGCATTGCATCATCATTCATCAATATCAAAATTCAATTTCAAAAAAAAAAAAAATCATCATCATCATCAACATGCAATATTCAATTTCAAAAAAAAAAGAAATCACAATTCTTCGAATTTTCACATGTAATTTTCGAATTGAAAAAATGTGGCAAAAATGCCAATTCTTTTTCCCAAGCAAAATGCACATTTTGGGTTACTCATATACTCATTACAACATGCAAAGCATCAAAATCAAAATTCAAAGCCAAGAATATCAATCATTCGAATTTTCAAAAAAAAAATTAATTCAAAAATCACCCCCGGCAGTCAAACGTAAGACCGAGTGACCCGAGAAAGATAACGAGATCCCGTATCTTTCATCAAAATTACCCCCGGCAGTCAAACGTAAGACCGAGTGCCCCGAGAAAGATAACGAGATCCCGTATCTTTCATCAAAATCTTCCCGGCAGTCAAACGTAAGACCGAGTGCCCTGAGAAAGATAACGGATCCCGTATCTTTCATCAAAATTACCCGGCGTCAAACGTAAGACCGAGTGCCCCGAGAAAGATAACGAGATCCCGTATCTTTCATCAAAATCATCCCCGGCAGTAAAACGTAAGACCGAGTGCCCCGAGAAAGATAACGAGATCCCGTATCTTTCATCAAAATCCTTCCCGGCAGTCAAACGTAAGACCGAGTGACCCGAGAAAGATAACGAGATCCCGTATCTTTCATCAAAATTATCCCCTAGCCAAACGTAAGACCGAGTGACCCGAGAAAGATAACGAGATCCCGTATCTTTCATCAAAATTACCCCCTAGCCAAACGTAAGACCGAGTGCCGAGAAAGATAACGAGATTCCGTATCTTTCATCAAAATTGCTCCGGCAGTCAAACGTAAGACCGAGTGCCCCGAGAAAGATAACGAGATCTCGTATCTCTCATCAAAATTACCCACTAGCCAAACGTAAGACCGAGTGCCCCGAGAAAGATAACGAGATCCCGTATCTTTCATCAAAATTACCCCCGCGATCAAACGTAAGACCGAGTGCCCCGAGAAAGATAACGAGATCCCGTATCTTTCATCAAAATTACCCCCGGCAGTCAAACGTAAGACCGAGTGCCCCGAGAAAGATAACGAGATCTCGTATCTTTCATCAAAATCACCCCCGGCAGTCAAACGTAAGACCGATTTCCCAGACGAATACGTCTGATTTTCCCCAGCAAAGGCTAACGAAATCCCCAGCAAAGTTAACGGAATCTCAAAAGCCAGCGAAATTTCGAGTAAGGCTCGAACTACGAAAGGGCTTGATTCCCACTAGGGATACGTAGGTAGCCTATCATTAGGTCCAGCCCCTCGACCAAAATGGTCACCCTCTCCTTCGGCAGCAGACAAAGTCCACCGAAAGGCCATTTCAAACTAAGGTCCGAGGCGCCTAAAAAGCCATCTTCAAGGTTCGAGGCACCTAAAACGCCATCTCCAAGGTTCGAGGCACCTAAAATGCCATCTCCAAGGTCCGAGGCACCTAAAACGCCGTCTCCAAGGTTCGAGGCACCTAAAACGCCATCATCAAGGTCCGAGGCACCTAAAACGCCATCATCAAGGTTCGAGGCACCTAAAACGCCATCTCCAAGGTTCGAGGCACCTAAAACGCCATCTTCAAGGTTTGAGGCACCTAAGACGCTATCACTAGAAAAACGATAAATCACAAAAATCCCCAGCAGCGGATACCCGTCGACCGAAAATGGTCATTCCTATTCCCAGCAGAGCGGATAGCCATCAGACCGAAAATGGTCATCTCTTATCCCCAGCAGAGTTTCTTTCCAGCAAACGACTGTAGAACTCGCTCATCAGGTTCGAGGCACCTAAAACGCCATCATCTCCAGGGTCAAAGACCCGAACTACGACTGGCTTGATTCCCATTCGGGATACGTAGGTAGCCTATCGCTAGGTTCAGCCACCCGATCACTCGATCATCCCGCCAAATATGGAGCCTTACTCTTATCGACGACCCCGCTTCCTTCGAAAGCGCCGTCGCCGAGGGGCTACTGTAAGTGCTCCAATTTGAGCTTGTTAGAATTTTCGTTAGAAAATTAACGAAAGTTATAACATTTCTAACAATTCCTAACTATCCTAACATTTCTAACAAAGTGAGGGTAAAATGGGCATTGTTATTTAAGGTTAAACCTTAAAAAGAATCTTAAAAAAGAAAAACAAAAGAATAAAACCACAAATAGAAATGCTGGAAACATAATCTGGCTGGTCAATTTGAATTTTGAAAAAGATTATTCCTTGTGTCCAAAGCCTGAAGCAGCAATTAATGAACAGTGCACGCGACTGGATCCATCCGCGCGGACATCTTTGCTATTTTCAGAGGGCTATAAATTGAGCCCTCCAGTCACAAAAATAAGGAGGAAAAAACACAATTGCACCGAACCTCTGGCGAAATATAGAGAGAAAACAGTGAGAATTCTTCAAGAATTGTCACCATTTTCTCTCCAATCTTTCCAAACTCATACTCATCCACTCACTCTCATATTAAAGCCCTAAACACTCATACACTCAAGCCAAACACTCAAGAACACAAGGAAGATTGGTAAACCCTCCTCTTCCTAACCCTAAATCCCATCCATGCATACATCTTCATACTACAAAATGTAGTTCTTTCATCTTCTTTCTCTAGATCTAAGAAGATCACCATGGAAGACCATCTCCATGGATGATCTTCTACAAAGATCAACATTATTTTTAAGCTTTCTTACTTTCTTGCAAAGAAAACTCATTTTCAAAACCCTAAAAACCATTTTCAAGCATAAAATCTTGATTTCAAAGGATAAAATTCCCCTTCCCAAGCAAATGAAATGCTTAGTCCTAATGTACCCCAAGGATGGTTTGGTATAGTTGATTCACCACTAAAATTTCTAGTGATCACTAACCAAAACCTAGGGAAATGGGGACAAGCATGGATGCAAAACCCCCCTTAAAACCATATTTTCTTTCTTGAGAAGTTGCTGTCCAGTAGCAATTTTCTCAGACCTCAGTCCATGGTCTTAATTTTTGGACACAGATGAACTTGGAATTTGGTGTTGACTACAAAATACTTTTTGTAGCCAACATCCAGATCTTTCCATACATATTTTTACCTTATTTTTTGGATGATTAAAACTCCTCTTTTCAAATTTTCTTTCAGAGGCTAGTTCATCAGCTTCTGGGAATCCAGATCTCATATCTGAGGTTTCCAGAAGGTTTTGACCCCTCAAATCTTCTCCAAAATGGAAAATTCCTTCGCACAAACTTTATTTAAGGTGTCTAGAACAACTTTCATTCTCTGAGTTTATCCATATTATGAAGTTTTAAGACCCTTGAATCCATTTCAAAATCAAAGGTCCACTGCCTTTTTCATTCTGGCAGAAATGGCTCTCAACTTCAAAAGGTCTTTTGAGTACCAAATCTCAATCCAAAAATCTTCCAAAAAATCATGGGATCAGTTTAAAGTCTTAAAAAGATATCCCAATTTTTACTTTTCTGAGTTTCAACTTATTTTGGCCAACACACACACACACAAATGATTTTCAGCTTGGAAGACTCGTTTTTACGAGGCGCGTCGGGTGCACACTAACGTCCTTCCCGACGCGTAACATGACCTCCGAACCTAAATCTCTGATCTCGGGATTTTTCAAAGTTTTGGCCTTCAAAATTAAAATGGCGTGGCGACTCCGTTTTTCCGGTTTTATTTGGTTTTTCAAAGAAACGCAAAAATCGAATTTTCCCGCGAATGGCAACATCATCACAAGAATGAACCAAGAACGGTTCTTGAGGATTGCTAGATCCTTAAACCCTTGAAAGAATATTGAAAGAACTTTTATTATATTTTCTTTTAGAAAATTTGGCTAGTGATTAGGGTTACAGACCTCATATTTATATTACCTTAATATAAGTATTTGTTTCCTAATCATATTAGAAAACTAGTCTGAAAACCGCATCTGACAAGTTCTGTCGCACGGTAAAACAAGCCACTTGGCCAGTTTTGTCGCGCGCCAAGGTATGCCACATCAAGAACTCTCAATCATTCTTACTTTGGTTTAACCAATTCATTCTAGTTGTGTGTGACCAATAGGATTATATTATGTTGGCAATGGGCTCAATCATATCGACCCTCATAAGACATAAGCGGACTCTAGCAAGTCATTATGTATACCCAAATAATATAACGTAAGAGTTCACGTTTCCAATGGTACACTTTTATTTCTCCCTTTGTCTCACGATGTTATATTGAACACAAGTCATGGTCCACGTCAACTTGTATCTGTTCAATGCTTTCTCGATCTTGAGTATAATGATAATCCAATCGCATTGGGGTGTGGCCACACGCTTTCATCATTATCACTCATCGAGGGGCCCAAGCAAAACATCTCTCTTTCGAGGGACAAATTCCATCTTGACTTATCATCCTTCCCATCATGAATCCGATCATGCCAAAGATAGCCTTTATAAATATCGTGTTAAGATATCGTTTGACTAAAATCAAACATAACTTTCATCATATGTAAGGTCATGATAATCTCAGGTCTAGGGACTAAATGAAGTGACCATATGAGATTTAATTATGACATTTGACCATGACATAAATCTCATACGAGTCAAGTCCAGTCACTTGTTCTCTAACAAGTACCCATAATTTCAATGTGTATCTCTATGCATATAATCATCATATGATTATCCATTGACAATTATACTAATTATTCTCTTAATAATCAGGGACGGAGATTATTACAATAAATATGCAAACTATATAATAATCAAATAATAAACTTAAACGATAAAGATGATACATAACGGTTTTTAGTTAAATATAACTAAAGCCTAGGGCATTACACCAACAATTGTTTTATTCTGATTTTATTCTGCTGCATTATCTGTGAATGTGTGGACAGTTGTGAGACATATTTGTACTCACATCTATAAACTGTTGAGTGTTTGAAGCTTCCTAGCTACACGAAACTTTCAATTGGTATCAGAGCCAACTCTCGATATATTACTGAGTGTTGATCCAGAAAGTGTAGTCATTATGGAATGCCAAAATCATCAAAACAGGCCTCCTGTCTTGGATGGCACTAATTATTCTCTTTGGAAGTCTAAGATGCGTAATTACATCAAAGGTATTGATGAAAGAGCTTGGATGTGTATCCTTGTTGCATGGCAACCTCCTACTGTGGAGAAGAAGCCTGCTTCTGATGTTGGTGAGTCTATTTTCGAAAGAAAACCTGAAGAGCAATGGACTCTTGAAGAAATACATTCTGCTACTTATAATTCGAAAGCAATGGGTGCTATTTCCAGCCATGTGTTTTGGGAATATGTACAAGCTTATCACTAATGAAAGTGTTGCTAAAGCTGCTTGGGATATTTTGCATTCACAATGTGTGGGAGCACCAAGTGTAAAGGCTACTAGGCTTAGAATTTTAATGAATAGGTTTGAAATACTTCGAATGGAAGAGACTGAGGACATTGTTTCATATGCTGCTAAAATTCATGAAATTTCAAATGAGTGTACAAGTCTAGGAGAATCAATCTCCAGTTCAAGACTTGTGAGTAAAATTTTAAGGACCTTACCTGAGAGGTTCAACATAAAAGTGGCTGTAATTGAGGAAACAAATGACACCAACACAGTAGGTCTAGATGAAATTGTAGGAATTTTGACTGTGTTTGAGCTAAACCTTGAAGCTCAGAAAAAGAACAAATCCATTAGTCTTGCTCTTAAAAGTGCTGCTGCTCTTCCAAAAGAGCTTGTGGAACTATCCTCTGAGATTGACAAATCAAACCTTGAAGAAGAGGATGTAGCTTTTATCTCAAAAAAAATTCAGTTATATACTGAAAAACAAGAGAATGAGTAAGTTCCCCAATAGACCTGCTCCCAGTGCTGCTGAAAAGCCAAAACCTAGCACTGAGAATGGATTCAAGAAACCAAGCTTTGATAATAAAAAATCCTCTGAGTCTGTTCAATGTAGGGCATGTCGTGGCTTTGGTCACTATGCCAATGAGTGTGCTAACACACTTAAAAAGAAGGGAATGAGCTTAACATCTATCCTCAATGACAGTGAGGATGAAGAAGAAGTGGCTAACATTTCTATAATCAACTGCCATTCTGTATTTAATGCTTTTTCTACAGATATAGAAGAAGGAATTTCTGAAGAAAATGTGAATGTGGTCATAGATGTGAACACATCTGGCGTCACATCTGACTTAATGTTGAACTGTTTCTCTGTAAAAGGAGATTCTGAAGATGAGGATAAGGACATTTTCTATGAGGAACTCTTTGCAACCTACAAGGAGTTGCATACAGATTGGATAAAGAGAATGGATAAGATTGAGGTACTTGCTAAGGTAAATAAATCTCTTTCTGATAAATTAGCTGCTTGTGAAGATGAAAAAGTCATACTTTCAAAAGAAAATGATGTTCAAAAAGATACCATTGCCAAACTTGAAGTCCTTGTGACCAAGAGAGAAGTTGAGCTTGAATAAATCAAAAATGAGTGTGAAAAAGCTGAAAATACTTTTACCAAGTTGAACAAAAGTAAAATGAAACTTGATGAAGCTATTTTTATGGGTCAGCTTAACAAAACTGGTATGGGCTTTGAACAAAGTAATTTTCTAAAGGAGGGATGTGAGGCTTCTACTTCAAAAAGTGTGAAAAAACCAAGTTCTAAAGAAAAACCCTTTTTGAGTGAGAACAGGTCAAGGAGAAGGCACTACATCTGCCATTATTGTTTTGCTCCTGGGCACATTAGACCATTCTGTTACAAACTTAAGGCTGACAAAAAATCTGATTACTTCAATCAGCCTCAGATGTGTGAGAAGATGTATGCACATCCGAACACACATCCTGATAATCTGAGACCTCTGCACCACAAAAAGAAAGCTGTAAAGCAGTGGGTGGCCAAACCAAGTGCTACCTGCAATGTTGTTTATTCTTCCCTCAAGAGTACTGTCTATGGCTCTTGGTATTTTGATAGTGGGTGCTCTAGGCACATGACTGGGAACCAAGCTGTTCTTCTTGACTATGAGTTAATTAGTGGGGGGAAAGTGAACTTTGGTGGAGGTGCTCAAGGCAAAATTGTTGGGAAAGGAACCCTAGACGTCAAGGGTCTCCCTAAATTGCACAATGTATACCATGTGGAAGGCTTGAAAGCCAACCTGATAAGCATCAGTCAACTGTGTGATGATGACCTTTATGTGAAGTTTAACAAACAATTGTGTGAAGTATTTGATAAGGACAATAAGTGTGTGTTTACTGATCCTAGATCTGCTGACAATTGTTACCAATTTGGTGACAATCTTTCTTGCCTAAGCTCAAAAGCTAATGATGTCAATCTGAGGCACCAAAAATTAGGGCATGCTAGTTGTAGAACTCTGGAAGAACTTCAAAGATTTGAAGCTGTTAAAGACCTCCCTAAGCTGAACTTCAAGAACCCTGATGTATGTGGTTCATGTCAAAAGGGAAAGCAAACAAAAGCCTCACATAAAAAGGTCTAACAGTGTTCCACATCCAGGTGTTTGGAGCTGATTCATACTGATTTGATGGGACCCATTGAAGTAGAAAGCTTTGGTAGGAAAAAGTACACCTTTGTGTGTGTTGATGATTATTCTAGATACACTTGGGTAATGTTCTTGAGAGAAAAATCCGAAACAATTGGAGAATTCAAGAATTGGTACAAAAGGGTTAGAAATCTTTATGGTCTTAAGACTGTGAGGATTAGGTCTGACCATGGCACTAAATATGAGAACCAAATATTTACTGTCTTTTGCAATTCTAAGGGAATCACACATGAATTTTTTGCACCAATTACACCACAGCAAAATGGAATTGCTGAAAGGAAGAATAGAACTTTGCAAGAAATGGATAGGGTTATGCTAAGTTCTAAAAATCTGTCCAAAAAAATTTGGGCTGAAGCTTTGAACACTGCCTGTCATATTGGCAATAGAGTGTTCCTTAGGATTGGCAGCACTGTCACTCCTTATCAAATCCTCCTTGGAAAGAAACCCACTGTGAAGTATTTTTATGTGTTTGGGTGCATTTGTTACATTCTCAATGATAGAGAATACTTGTCCAAATTTGATTCAAAGAGTGATAAAGCAATTTTCATGGGATATTCCACTAATAGTAGAGCTTACAGAGTATTTAATCTCAAAACAAAGACCATTATGGAATCTGCTAATGTTGTTTTTGATGACTCACTTGATCTTAACCTCAAGACTGCTGAGGATGATGTTTCAGGTTGCTTACTGGACTGGAAGGATACAGAAACAGGTGCTGGAGAACCAACAGAAACTACCAGTATTGAAAAACATGTTGAACCTGCAAAGGATGTTACCAAGGATGTGGACACATCTGAACCCATATCTGCTCCCACATCCACTCAAAATTCTGAAACTGTGGACAGTTCCTCTGAATCTGATCAGGATGATGCTCCAGAAGAGAATGTGGATGGGTGTGTGGATAGATCAAGGGATATTCCCTCTAAAATCCAGAAAAATTACCCCACTTCACAAATTGTGGGAGATGTGCAAGGCCAAGTGAGAACTAGACAGAAAGAAAAAGTAGACGACAGAAAGATGGCTGGTTTGTGGAGTTGCTCATCAGCATACTCCCAAGTAAGCTTTTGATGTTTTGTTTCAAAGATTGAATCTAAGAATATTGCTGAAGCATTGAAAGATGCTGACTGAATTCTTGCTATGCAAGATAAGTTGATTCAATTTGAAAAGAATGAGGTTTGGACCCTTGTCCCTAAACCCTCTCATGGAAATGTCATAGGAACCAAATGGACTTTCAAGAACAAAACTGATGAGTATGGTGTGATCACTAGGAATAAGGCTAGGCTAGTTGCTCAAGGTTATACCCAAATTGAAGGAATTAATTTTGAGGAGACTTTTGCTCCTGTGGCAAGAATTGAGTTCATTAGACTCCTGTTGGCCATTTCTTGCTACCTCAAGCTTACTCTTCATCAAATGGATATTAAGAGTGCCTTTCTAAATGGAGTATTGAATGAAGAAGCCTATGTTGAACAACCTAAAGGCTTTGTGGACTCCAAGTATCCTAACCATGTGTATAAGCTGAAGAAAGCTCTGTATGGGCTGAAACAAACCCCTAGAGCTTGGTATGGTAGGCTAACTGACCATTTGCTTCAACTAGAATTCAAGAGAGGAAAGGTTGACAAAACCTTTTTTGTGAGGAAAAATAAAAAAGAGATTCTTGTGGCACAAATTTATGTTGATGATATTGTGTTTGGGTCAAATTTTAACCTTATGCTAGCTGAGTTTGTGGATAGTATGACTTCCACATTTGAGATGAATATGGTAGGTGAGTTGAATTATTTCTTGGACTTACAGATAAAACAAGGATGGCATGTTCATCTCTCAGTCCAAATATGCCAAGAATCTTGTGAAAAAGTTTGAGCTTGAACATTCCTCACATCTCAAAACCCCAATGGGATCTTCCCAAAAGCTAAGCCATGATTCAGATGGTGAAAGTGTTGACCAAACTTTGTACAGAAGCATGATTGGAAGTCTGCTTTATATCACTGCAAGTAGACCTGACATAATGTATAGTGTGTGTCTCTGTGCAAGATACCAAGCTAATCCAAAGGTGTCCCATCTTAAAGCCTTGAAAAAAATCATTAGTTATGTAAGTGGGACTGTGAACCTAGGGCTGCACTACTCTAAAGAGACAAACACAAATTTGGTTGGCTATACAGACTCTGACTGGGCTGAAAATAGTGATGATAGGAAGAGTACTACAGGTGGATGCTTCTACCTAGGAAATAACATTGTGTCCTGATACAGTAGGAAGCAGAATTGTGTGTCTTTATCTACTGCTGAGGCTGAATATGTAGCCCTTGGAAGTTGCTGCACACAATTACTTTGGATGAATCAAATGCTGAAAGACTATGGATTGAATAGCAAAATTTTGACTGCTTTTTGTGATAACAAAAGTGCCTTGGACATATCTAAAAATCCTGTCCAACATTCTAGAACAAAACACATTGATATTAGACATTATTTCATTAGGGATCTTGTAGAGCAAAAAATTGTGTGCCTGGAATTTATTGGGACTGAAAATCAATTGGCTGATATATTTACAAAGGCATTAGATTTGGAGAAATTTTCCTCCTTGAGGAAGTCTCTTGATTTGTTTGATATCTAAGGTTGTGAGCACAAATGTGTCTCACATCCTCTAACACATCTGTATATTAGATTAACTGAAAATATATATATATATATATATATATCATGCATTAGCATGAAATATCTCAGTGTGGTCACTTGTGAGTTTTCATCTTTGACATTGTTCTGATCACTTAATTGTGAGCACTTTCTGTTCTTGTCATCATTTGATGACTTGATATAATCTTTCTAGATATCTCACAGTGGGTGCTTTAAAAAAATTAGTGAGAAACAGCCGTTTCACCCTTAGTATGAAGCCAAACCATTGTGATCAAGTGATTCTCATAAGAAATCTTGAAATCAAACTTGACAAGATCATTGGGAAAAAGGGCTATCTTTGGGATCAAAGAAAAGTGAAAGCTACTCACAATGCAAATATCCACAATAAAAAATGGGTGGATGCATCCTAGAGGCTGTGCAGATTGAATTATTGCTCATTGACTTTTTGTCATTTAAATGTGTCCCCAAATGTGACTCACATTCTATGCCACATCTGTGAGCTGAGATTTTTCCTTCACCTGTGTGTTGCATCATGCTAGTCATTCTACATATTAGATCATATAGGAAACTTTGTAAATATGTCTGTTAATTTATTTTCATTCTTATTTTACTCCTTGATTTAACATGTTTTTGCTTTTCAAAATCTCTTATGAAAAAGGAAGATGTGTATCAATTCAAATTTGAAAAGGAAGGACAATTTTGAATGAGATTCAGTTTTGAAAGGATATGGCTGAAGTATTTTGTTTCCATAAAAATCTGACAAAATCTTGTTTTATTTTAAAGGTTGTTGTGTGTGGAAATCTCAAGGGGTTATAGCCGTTGGAGGACCTTTAAGGTATTTTGGATGTGCGAAACCTATTTGAAAAAGGAGTCCTTAATTAAATTGGAAAGGGGGAGTTGTGTGTATTTATTAGGGCTCACATCCGTCCCATCCCCTATAAACCCTCTGCTAAACCCTTGTTCTTCCATCGTAATTGCCCACAAACACACACATTGCAATCAATTCTGTATCTACTGTGCTACCTAACCTTGTTTTGCAGATTAAATGGCTTCCCACAATCAAATTCGTGAAGAGGGCGTTCTTGATATTGAACCAATTTCAGTCGCCATAGCTGAAACCCCCATTGTCGTCCAACCTGCAAAACCTAAATTTTCCGTAGAAATTCCTCCTTCCTCATCCTCGTCTGACTCATTCATGGAAGTTTCAACCTCAAAATCCCCTACATTGGAACACTCGAATGTTCCATTGTCCCCTAAAACCCTATTCCTCCAACTTCTCCGGTTTCTCAACCATCAGTTGAACCCCCTGTTTTGGCCTCTGTTCCTATTTTAGAAACCCCATTGACCAAAAAGAGGAAGCTAACTACCTCCAAACCCATGGGCCACTTCGTTAACCCAGCTCCCCAGAGGAACCTTCGTCGATCTCATAGGGTGCGAAAACTATCAGATGCTGACAAGGCCAAAAACCTTAAGAAAACTGGAGGAAAACTTTCATCAGCCATTGTTTGTGATGAAGAAGAGGAAGAAGAGGAAGTACAACCCCTTATCAGAATCAGAAATCAACCTACTCCTCCATCCAATGCTGCTCCCTCTGTTGATATCCCTACTCCTGCTGCTGCTCCCACTACCACTGTTGCTCCTACTCATGTTGCCCCATCTGTTGTTGCTCCTGAGGCTGCCCCTGCTGTTGCTGAGCCTACTGCTGATAGTGATGAGGACCCCTTGCCAATATCCTCATGGAGTTGAAGGAAAAGAAGAAAATGGCTGCTACTGACTTAGAGCCAATTGCTGAAGATGCTGATGAATCTGAATCCAGCTATGAAAGTGATGATACTGCCTCTGATGAAAATTACAAATTGGGACGTGCTGAGCTAGAACAAGAAAAGGAAGATCAAACCATTAATGCCCTCTCTGGTGATAAAACAAAAGCTGAATTGTCAAAGTGCCCTCTCCTGTCAAGGATGTGCCTGCAGATGTGCACACATCCAGGCGCACATTCACAAGAAAGAAAGCTGAAAAGGGTAAATCTAAATCCCTCTTCATTCCTTCTGCTTTTAAACCCATTTCTTCAAAGTTTTTATCTAAGGATGCCTCAGATAGGTTTGGCCAGATTGTGAATAAGGCCTTTATTGTTGAAATGAAAAGGGACAGGAATGCTTTTTCTAAGTTAGGTATGGACAAGTTTTTTAAGGAAAGAGGATTATTTTTAACTGTGGATCACCCTCTTCCCTTCTATCCCAAGATGGTATATGAGTTCTATGCAAATTTAACCAAAGGGTTAGACAGACCCTCATCCCCTTACTCAGTTTATGTGAGAGGAAAATTTGTTCCATTTTCTTCTTCTGTGATAAATGATCTGCTTGGGTTGGAAAATGATTTAGATCAGATCTGTGATGTGTCTGAGGAAGACCTAGTTTCTACCATCACCCATGAAAAAGTAACTTCTTGGCCCATTAAGCCAAAGAATTTGGGTAGAGGTTCTCTTTCTTCCCTTTACTGTTTTCTCCATACCATCCTTACTGCCAACCTATGCCCTTCAAATAATAAAACCTCAGTTACTAGGGTTCAAGCTGACTTGCTTTATAGGCTGGGTGCTAAAAGATACATTAATTTTGGAGAGTTTATCTTTAGAAAGATTTGTGGCTATGGAGAGTCCCCTTCCAAGAAATGGTCTTTGCCTTACCCTTCCCTCATCTCTCAAATCTTAGTTGGTCAAGGAGTGAAGCCTGAAAAAGATGAGGTTAGATTGGATAAGTTTGAATTGTTCAAGAAATCCAAGACTCTGTTGGATGAAAAACAAAAATTTGTTGATCTCCCACTGGGAGCTGTGGCTGAAATAGCTATGTCAAATGTGGGCATATCCGGTCCCACATCTGTATCTCTCTTTGATATTCAAATGAAAGACCCGGATGAAGAAATAGCTGCTGCTGAAGCCCTGACCCTTGCACTACTGACCAAATGCAAGCCTCCAAATCACATGCCAACAACCTCAAAGCTCTCAAGAACGGACTTCTAAGGTGGCATGCAACTCTTTCTGCAAAAAGGGGGAGAAGGGACTAGTGCTGAAGCTGCTGCTGCTGACTATTCATCATGGAGACAGTGGGAACTCTGAATTAAGGGGGAGAAGATTTGAAGATTAATTTTTTCTTTAATCTATGGTGGTTCTTAAAACAATTTTAATTTCTGTTTTAGTTTTAAACAATGGTCTGTACTTAAAACAGGGTGCTGCTGAATGGTTTGCTTTCAATTTCAATTAATGAACTGCTGTTTTTGCTCTAATCTGATGTTTGCAGTTTTTATGTGTGGATGTGTAAACACATCTGCACACACATCCATTCAGGGGAGACTTTGCTGCTGTCTATTTTGATCACAAATGTGATTATCATAAATCTTTGATTTTGACCAGAAAATCCAAAATAGGGGGAGATTGAAAACTTGAGTTTTAGGGAACAAATATTGTTTTCTTATTTTCGAAATTACATCAAAGATGGTAAGTAGATTTTGGGACTTTCATGAAAGATTTATTGTGTCCTACTTTGACAAGAACTTTGTAAATAAAGTAAATATCTTTTATTTATGTACATAGTTTTATATTAGGACTAACCTACTAACATTCTATTTCTTTGTGAGTGTGCTTTATGTTTCCTTATAGGTTTTGAGATCTCACAAAGGAATGATGTTGATTACGTGAAGATCTTCTCTATGGTGCATATAAATACAAAGTCATCAGCACAAGAGAAGACACGGCTTGAAGAGAGAAAAATACTTTGTCTTCACATTTTTCAACATTGTTGCTTTAGGTTGTGAGTGAAGGTTGTGACATACATCCGAACTCACATCTAGATTTTAATCGAGTTCTTTGTTTTACTTCTGACTAGAATAGGATTTACTTGGGAAAGGGGTACTGTTCTTGTCGTAGAAGGTGATTAGAACTCATTTAGTATTTTTGTCTTTTAGTTTTTCACTTATTCATATTTTTGTAAGCATCAAAAGCTTAATAGTGAAAAGGTTTTTGGGCGTAAGCCTAGTTTACTGATCTCAAGATCAGTAAGTGTATATAACCCTTGTGTTATTGTTTTATTCTGTTTTATTTCGCTGCATTATCTGTGGATGTGTGGACAGTTGTGAGACACATCTGTACTCACATCTATAAACTGTTGAGTGTTTGAAGCTTTCTAGCTACACGAAACTTTCACTTTGTGTGATGTTGAATTTCTTCTTTTTGCAACATTTGACATGCTTAGTTGGACAATTAGTCGAGCCGAAAGTTTTAATATTTCTTGCTTTCAAAGTCAAATACTTTCTGTGCGATGATTTGATGAATTGGGAATTTGAACGGTGTCCAAACTATACTTATAGAAACATTTGAGTGTTCCAAATCATTGTTCATATGGAAATTTAAACGATGTCCAAACTATACTTGTAAGAACATTTGAATGTTCCAAATCATTGTTTATATGGGCATTCAATGAGATTTTGTTATTAGATATCATTAGCAAAAGATTGAGGTGGTTGATGTTCGAAGTTGATAGTTTAATATTTGCTAATGCAAATTATTTTCTTTCAAAAATGAAATAAAATTAAGAAATAACATTGATCTCTCCCCTCTCCCCAAACCCTCATTTGAGTTCGAGACCTAATGCAGAACCACTTCTCTTAATCAATATTCCCTCCTTACTATTCGACTTAGTATTTACTCTTTCGACACAAAGATTGAGAAATACTATTATAATAAAATGAAAGAAAATACTCCGGTGTTAGTATTTTGAGTACTAAAAGTGAAATAGGAGAGAGAATGAGTGGAAGAAATATTAAGGAGATTGTTGTTGTTATTATAACAAGTGGGTAATATTAAATATAAAAAATAATATAAACTTATCATTTTAAAATATCCTAATTCGAATGAGACGTCCAAAGTGATAAATTATCTTAATTCGGGTGGAACTAAGGGAGTACATTAATTGATCACCTAAATGATTTTCTATACTTTCTTCTAAACAATTGATCGCCTAAATGATTTTTTATATTTTCTTCTAAACAGGTTTTAACATCAGATTAAAGAAGAGGTACCTACTACTCCCTCCGTCCCACTTTAAATAAATGAGTCACTTTCCTTTTTGGTCTGTTTCACTTTAAATGAGTCATTTCATAAATGAAAATATGTGAACAGTGTTTTGAACATTTATACCCTCATACTGTTTATATATTTACAAAAAAACCATTCATTATACCCTTATAATTTTAACATGTTTACAAAAAAAAACAATCATTAACTTACTATTCCTCCCACTCATTCTCTCTCCTATTAAATATTTTTAACTTTTACATTCTCTCTCCTTTAATCTTGTACCAACTTTTAATTCTTTATTCATTTTTTAAAAAAATTCTTAAAAACCGTGAAATGATCTCATGACTCATTTGAAGTGGGACGGAGGGAATATTAAACATTAGTACTACAATTTAATTAAAATTTAGAAAAAAATAAAAAATTATAAAATCTATCATTATACTTTTACTCTCATCAAAATTATTACGTCTATCTAAATTTTTTAGTATTTCTGAAATGACTTGTAATTCTTACTCTCTCAATACTCCCTTCTCCCATTTCAAGCTTCGCTTTTTGCCAAAAATGAATATTCCATTAAAAGCTTCACCTTTTCTAAAATGGCAAAAAAAAATTACTATTTCACCCACTAATTCTCTCTCCTATTTCACTATTATACTCACAACACTTTTCAAATTTACTATTTTCTCCACTCATTCTCTCTCCTACACTCACAATATTTTTTCTACTTACCTTTTTCCTTAATTTGCGTGATTTAAAAAAAGTGTAAATCATGAAGTGGGACGAAAGGAGTATATGATGGTTATTTAAACTTTGAACATGCAATCAATAAAATCTAAGCATGGCTACTATTCATTAACAACCCTCTGATATATACCTCCTCTCCTCTATCAATAACACATACTCTCTCCGTTCCAGTTCAATGTAGACTTTTTTTCTTTTTGGTCTGTCCCAGCCGAATGTAGACTGTCCAAAATGGAAGGAAATCTTTACTATTTTTTCCACTCATTCTCTCTCCTATTTTACTTTTACACTCACAACACCAATCAAATCACTATTTCTCCCACTCATTCTCTTTCCTATTTAATTTTTCATACTCACAACATTTCCTTCAACTTTTTATCTCTCTTACTTTTCCTTAATTTGTGCCCAAAAATTTGGTCTCCATTGGGCTGGGACGAAGGGAGTATATCTTGATCATGGCTATGGTTGTAGCAGTACCCCTCATGGCGTCTCCTTGGCCTTCTTGCCCTCTTCTTGACACTATTTATGTCTCTCTTTTGTGTATCTGTAGACACCCCATTCTGAACCAATAATTCATGATTACACTACTCTTCGTCTCTCTTTTATGTTTTGATGAAAGCATATCAGTTTCGTCATGTTTCGTTAAGTTTCTAACTAACCTCGTTAGTTTTGGACTTAACTGACTGACGGAATAACTGAAGAGGGCAGAATTATCCACAGACTGCATTATCTCGCGCGGAATAGCGTGTCTCGCGCGAGATAACCCCTCGACAGGATGTGCAGAATCACTATCCTTCTCCGTTTCAAACTCTTTTCTTGATAAATATCATCTAATCCGAATTTCTACTGACTATAGAGTTCTGGAGGCTTCCTTAGGAGGAGTCCCAATCCACTTAGTCTCCTAATCTTGGTGACCAAGTAATCTATCCACCTCTTAAACCCCTATAAATACCTGATGACTTTCAGTATTTCACGCGAACAGTTTTTAGATTGAAAGATCCCTGATCCACGATCGAAAACACACAACACACACAATTTGTTGGTTTCTTTCCACGAAAGACTCCTTCAAATCACTCACAAATAACTCCCAAATTCGTCCATCAACCACATTGATTGACGAACATCAAGGCTCAAGCCTAGAATCAAAGGCGAAGCTCTGTCCGCATCAAGATTTGACTCTCATATTGAGTCGAAACTCTGCCTGAATCACTTCTCGACCGAGAAGACATCTTAGAACCACATTTTAAATCAAATATCCCTAAACACAAGGTAAACTCCTTTATTTTTACTCTTCTTCTTCTCAACCTCTCTATTGGCTTTAGAGTAGTGTAATTCCATCAAAAGGATTAGCCTAGAGTTCCTTCAATCCATGGAGACGATCTCGAAGCATATAATCCGACATTCCTAATCAAGAAATTGATTAGGGTTTTCTTATTTATTAAATTAAAAAGATTGATAATACTCAATTGGCAAGACCGATCTCCGGATTGAGTGGAATGGGTGCTCCTCGGCCTTCCCATTCCATAACTTAACCCCCGAACCCTCAAATCTCTTTTAAATTTAAAAAGGTTTTTTTTATTGTTTTTCCTAAATAAATAATAAGTGGCAAATCAAAAGATGTTGAAAAATTCACGCATCGCTACAGTATCATAGCTCTCTTCGTCAATCACACCAAATTAAGGTCAAAATTATGTTTATATAGTTGTAGAAAAAGCCATAAACCTTATCCTCTAATAAAGAATCCGTTTTTAATAAGAAAATCAAATTTGGGCTGAAAACGGCTTATCACGACCGTGCGTTACATTGTGCACAACCGTGTCAGTATAATCATCCAGTGGCACGATCGTGCTCATTAACAGACACAATTGTTTCAGATTCCTTTTGTCGGTTTGCTTCCTTTTTCTATTCCTTAATGTAGCGTTGATATTTTATTGAATAACAGAGTCACCACTTATTATTTATTTAGGAAAACAATAAGAAAAACCTTTTTGATTTCTAAGAGATTTGAGGGTTCGGGGATTAGGTTATGGAATGGAAAGGTCGAGGAGCACCCATTTCACCCAATCCGAATATCGGTCTTGCCAATCGAGTATTATCAATCTTTTCAATATATAATTAAAGAAGAACAAGCAAACCCTAATTAATTTCTTAATTAGGAATGTCGGATTGTATGCTTCGAGATCACCTCCATGGATTGAAGGGACTCTAGGCTAATCCTTTTGATGGAATTACACTACTCTAAAAGCCAATAGAGAGGTTGAGAAGAAGAATAAAAGTATAGGAGTTTACCTTGTTTAGGGAGTATTTGATTTAGAACGTGATTCTAAGGTGTTTTCTCGGTTGAGAAGTGATTTGGGCAGAGCTTCGCATTGATTCTAGGCTTGAGCCTTGATGTTCGTCAATCAACGTGGTTGATGGACGAATTTAGGAGTTGTTTGTGAGTGATTTGAAGGAGTCTTTCGTGGAAAGAAACCAACAAATTGTGTGTGTTGTGTGTTTTCGATCGTGGATCGGGGACCTCTGAAATATTGAAAGCTATCAGGTATTTATAGGGGTTTAAGAGGTGGATGGATGACTTGGTCACCAAGATTAGGAGATTCAAGGAAGGTTCCAGAACTCAACTGTGATTGGATGTCCGGATTGGATAAGATTTATCAAGAAAAGAGTTTGAAACGGAGAATGAAAATGATTCTGCACATCCTGCAGAGGGGTTGTCTCGCGCGAGATACGTATGTCCCGCACGGGACAACTAGTCAAATGACCATTTTGTCCTCTTCAGTTATTTCGTTAGTCAGTTAGGTCCAAAACTAACGAGGTTAGTTAGAAACTTAACGAAACATGACGAAACTGATATGCTTTCATCAAAACATAAAAGCGAGACGAAGAGTAGTGTAATCATGTAATTATTGGTTCAGAATGGGGTGTCTACAGAGCCCCTCGGCGATAAGACTTATGAAAGAAGTCATGTCGTCGATAGAAAAGACATCATTCTGAACATTGAGATGGTCGTGCCGCACGGCTGCCTACGTATCTCTAAGAGAGAATCAGACCAAACGTAGTTTGACTCCAAAACACTAAAAAGGCTATTTTAGGTATTTTGAAAAGCATTTTTGAAAATCGAAGAGGGATTTTTTTTTTTTTGAAAAGGTAAAATCATACTGAGGAATCAAGGACTTGACCCAATTCTGAAGATACCTGTTTATTGATGAAGTTGTTGAAGTGCGCCACCCGAGGTTATTGACGTTGCCATTGTTGCCGAGGTCACGGACTTGGTTGTCGCTGCTGTCACAGACTTTGAAGTTGTTGCCGAGGTCACGGACTTGAAGTTTGCTGCCGTCACAGACTTTGAAGCTGTTGCCGAGATCACGAACTTGAAGTTTGCTGCCGTCACAGACTTTGTTGATGTTGCCGAGGTCACGGACTTGAAGTTGTCGGTTGAGGTGGAGGTTCTGTCGGCTCCTGTAATGCAAGGATATATGCATATTTGTCTCAGATGGACCCGAAGGATTCTTACCTTTCTGCACCTGCTAGCACATAAAGATTCCAAATAGATTTTGTAGATTTTAGTTGTTTAATTGGACTTATATGGTGGTGCCCATGTCTGTTCGTGTAAATGGTCGGTTGGTCATTTTGGTGGTGAGTTTATGTATGAGTATATGGTATATGGAGAAGTAGGGACATTTGTATGGATTTATATTTGAGATGGGTGAACTGTATGAGTGAACTTATGTTTGACAAGTTAGGACCAAGTCAGGTTTCGCAGAATCTGTTGCTAGTCAGCAAGGCTGAATTTCAATGAGTAACCTTGTGTGAACACATCTAGGCATGTTGCGAATCTTCATTCTTAATTCTCCCTTAAGTCATGTCTCTAGGAGGTAAACGACTACAAATCTGTCGACTGTCGTAAATATTTTTCTTGATACTGAAAGTCTTCTTTATTTGTTGTAAGAGGATGTTGAGTAATCTTCATTTCTTTTTGTTGGTATCACTTGATTTCTCTTCTTTGTGGGAGAGCCCTTCATGTATTTGAAGTTTCATCTTTGTTGTGGGGGTGATGAAAGCTTTAGAGTTATTTTATTTTTATTTTTTTTGTACTCTCAAAGCTTTGAATTGAGTAGCCCCACTCTTCTTGAAATGGAGGTTGATAACAGCACCTTTGGCTTTTTTTGCTTGTTGACCTTTGAGTTTCAGTAGGGGTAATGTTTAGCCCTTAAGCTTCCTAAGGATAAGTTTCTTCTTAAACTCGCTTAGAAGTCTCTATTTTTGCGATGATTTAAGGAATGGAGGGTCCATTATATTGCATGAATTAAATGATACTCATGAGCTAAGACAACCTTAGGGAGAGTGTTTAGGAAAAGACAATGACTTTGATTAATCGAAGAAATTGAAACAGACTCTATGATTTAGATGACACAAACTAGATGAGGTGAGAGGTACTAGAAAGACAGAACGATTCTTCGAGTTCATACTTGGAAATTTAAAACCTAATCTACTTCTATCAAAGGAGAAAGGGAGAGGATAGTTGTAGCCCCAAAGTGGTAAGTGTAGATTTCTTCTTTGAGCTTCATCTTCTTCATAAATTGCGAGGGAGAGGATTGGTGATGACGTTGGGACGTTCTAACTCTCCATTGTCAAAGAGGTCTCGGATGATGTCCTTCAAGTGGAGGAAAGTATTGGTGTCGTGGCCGGTGAAGTTGTGGTACTTGCAGAATAAGTGATGAGCATGATTAGGACCCACATCCTTAGGAGGACCACCTTCCCTTGGTTTGATCTTTTCATTTTTGACAAGCACATCGAAGAGTTCTTCTTGAGTGATTCCTTCAATTTTGTCATAGTGTCTCTTTTTCTTTTCAGGAGGAGGAACGGCAGAATACTTGTCGGTGTTGGGGCGGTTGAATGCAATAGCGTTGACTGAAGCATCCTTACTTGTGGTAGGCTTATTGAAGCGGAAAGTGCTTTCCTTCTTTTTGCTTTTCAGGAAGTCATCAATCCTAATTCCGGACTCATGGAGTTCATTGAAACTAGGAAAGTAATTACCGGCGAGCTTCTCTTGAAATTCATCACGGAGGCATTAAAGGAAGATGTGGATTTGCTCTTTGAGGGTAGGTATTTCGACAATTTCAGTAAGTTTGAGTCTCCACCTTCTAGCAAATTCAACAAAGACTCATTGTCATGTTGCTTGGTTTGTTCAAGATCCCTCCTAGTAGGGCGGTAAGTGGAGTTGTCTTCAAACTGCCTTTGGAAGACTAAACATGCAGACGACCAGTCAAGTCTTGTAGTCATAGGAAGAGACATGTACCAATCCCTTGCAGTACCCTCCAAATTTTGAGGAAAGCATTGGGCCAAGATTGTGTTATCAACGCCCATCGGAAGCATAGCCCAAGTGTAGGTCTCAACATGAGCTCGAGGACAAGTAGTGCCATTAAACTTGGCAATGTCGGGTGTTTTGTACTTGCGAGGGAACTTGGTGATGGATTGTTGAAGAGCATCGGGATCAAATGGGACGAATGGCCCTTTTAAAGTTTCAAGGGTTGCAAGTTTCTTCTCAAGGTAGTTCTTAGTAACATGGTCACCAAGTTTAGTAGTTTCACCACTACCTTCTTTCTTGGTTTTAGCACCCTTAGAGGTATGTACCTCATCATCGGAGGAGGATGAGGAAGAGGAGGGATCGGATTCTTCCTTTTTCTTGCTTGACTTCTTGGGTTTCTTATTCTTTTTGGTGTAGGATTCCTCTTCATCGGAGGAGGATTCCTCTTTCTGCTTTTGCTTTCTTTCTTTTTTGACTTTTAACTCGTGGAGTTCTTTCATGAGGGCGGCCATTTGGGCATTTTGCTCATCAATTTTCTTACTTTGTTCATCCAATCTAAGCATGGCTTTGATGAGTTCGGCCTTAGCTTCCTTGATTTCGGCCTCGGTGGTAGAAGGAGAAGCTGACATCGTGTCGAGCTTTGGCGAAGAACCTAGACGTGTAGCAACCATGTTAAACCATGATCGAGTCCCAACAAGTCGACTGAATAGGGTGAATGAAGGCTTGAAGGTTTGAAGGTTTTAGCCAAAACACGAATAGATCGAACACTTGTCTCGCACGGGACAAGTAGTCTCGCGCGAGACAACACCACGGAAAGTCACAATTTCTGATTTTAGTCCTAATTTTGGTCGGACGAAAAATCCGTTTTGAGAATTTCTAACATTAGAAAACCAAACCTAAGGTCCTAGGGGTCGAAGTCATCCCAAGTAACATCAAGTTTTGTGCAATAGATTTGGTGAAATTTTTTTCTCTTTTTAGGGGCAAATCCGAAGGGACAATTATAGGGACATTTCCGAAGCGACAATTCCGAAGCGACAATTTTTTTGATTTCCTTTTCATGGATTATTGGACAAAACAAGATCTTGACAAGGGATTGTAAAGACTCCAAGATCAAACCGACCGGTCACGGAGTATCTTAAAAAGTCAATCTACATAATATGTGGCGATGCAGGGCTGGAAGGCTAGACTCCCCGCGATATGACAATCTAGGTGGATTGAATACGCGGAGTGGGATGATCCAACTTCGGAGAGACCGGCGACTAGGTGGTTACCGTTATCCGTCCTTAGTGTGGGTCCCGAGTTTAATTAGGGTATGAAGTGCAATGACAGTTATAATATGAGTGCGCGTGTGTGAGAGTCAATCTAGGTGATAGAGTAAAATAAAAAGTTTTAGAAAACTAAAGAAAAACAGATAGTGACCGCACCAAGTGGTTGCCTACGTTTCTCCCAAATTAGGAAGATTCAGGCCGTCGTAGTTTCACTTAAAGAGATGGAGAAAGAGAATTAAATTAATTAATTACAAAGCCCGAGTCAACCGATGACCAGTAAAAAATTAAAATAAATTCAATCTCACACAAGTATATAGTTTAAGTAATTAAAATTATTCTACCCTGCAAAATAAAGTTAATACAAGCAAAATAGAAATAATAATTTATTTTGACTTTTCTGAATTTTTAAAACTTTTCTGTAAGTTTTTGTTTTTTTTTAATTTTTTATTTACTTATTTTTTTTGGTCAACCTTTTGAAAGGTCAGGTCAACTGCCAAGGCTTTTTTTTTTAATGCAGTCAACTTTTAAAAGCAAAGTCAACAAAAACAAAAGTTTGATTCTGTTTGGTTCTGCCGTGTAAATGTCTTGCGCGGGACTACCTTGTCCCGCGCTGTACAAGCAATCTGACAGTAATTTTTTTTGACGAAAACAGTACAGAAAAATTCGAAAAATTTCAGAAAAATCAATTTTTTATTTTTTTCTTTTTGCAGGAAATTAAAAAGATTGATAATACTCAAATGTGTGCAAGTCTAACCCTCTTAATTAATTATCCCCAGCGGAGTCGCCAAAACTGTAGCGTTGATGTTTTATTGAATAACAGAGTCGCCACTTATTATTTATTTAGGAAAACAATAAGAAAAATCTTTTTGATTTTAAAGAGATTTGAGGGTTCGGGGGTTAGGTTATGGAATGGAAAGGTCGAGGAGCACCCATTCCACCCAATCCGAAGATCGGTCTTGCCAATCGAGTATTATCAATCTTTTCAATATATAATTAAAGAAGAACAAGTAAACCCTAATTAATTTCTTAATTAGGAATGTCAGATTGTATGCTTCGAGATCACCTCCATGGATTGAAGGGACTCTAGGCTAATCCTTTTGATGGGATTACACTACTCTAAAAGTCAATAGAGAGGTTGAGAAGAAGAATAAAAGTATAGGAGTTTACCTTGTTTAGGGAGTATTTGATTTAGAACGTGGTTCTAAGGTGTCTTCTCGGTCGAGAAGTGATTTGGGCAGAGCTTCGCCTTGATTCTAGGCTTGAGCCTTGATGTTCGTCAATCAACGTGGTTGATGGACGAATTTAGGAGTTGTTTGTGAATGATTTGAAGGAGTCTTTCGTGGAAAGAAACCAACAAATTGTGTGTGTTTTGTGTTTTCGATCGTGGATCGGGGACCTCTGAAATAATGAAAGCTATCAGGTATTTATAGGGGTTTAAGAGGTGGATGGATGACATGGTCACCAAGATTAGGAGACTCAAGGAAGGTTTCAGAACTCAACTGTGATTGGATGTCCGGATTGGATAAGATTTATCAAGAAAAGAATTTGAAACGGAGAAGGAAAGTGATTCTGCACATCCTGCAGAGGGGTTATCTCGCGCGAGACACGTATGTCCTGCGTGGGACAACTAGTCAAATGACCATTTTGTCCTCTTCAGTTATTCTATTAGTCAGTTAGGTCCAAAACTAACGAGGTTAGTTAGAAACTTAACGAAACATGACGAAACTGATATGCTTTCATCAAAACATAAAAGCGAGACGAAGAGTAGTGTAATCATGTAATTATTGATTCAGAATGGGGTGTCTACACTTAAACATTTCTATCTTGACTCGAATTCCTCGTTTGTTTATACTCATTCTCCTCCTATGTTTCCATGTTGATTTAGACTTCATAACCCAATACAGACGTCTGCTTGCACTCCCATAATCATAGGGTTTGACGCAGCACGGAAGCCGATAAATTTCGTGATTAGCGCACTAATCACAAGAATTCACAAGCAATGAATCCTTGAACACAGATCTGGAATCCACCAGAAAATAAAGAGAAATCTCTTTGAATTGAAAATCAATAGTAATAAGTTGTTCTCCAAAATAAGAAGACTAAGTACTTATACTCCTACCTAGGCAGCAAATAAAAGAGTTCCCAAAAATAATAAAATACCAAAAATAAAGAATTTTCCGTAAATAAAACGCAATCAGTCTTCATCTTCCCGTCACGAGCGCGGCCGCTCTTTGGCCCAGCGCGGTCGCGCAACTCTCCCGAGACTTATGCCTGGCCTTCATCGTCTTTAGCGCGGTTGCCCTCTCCCCTAGCGCGGTCGCGCACTTCTCCCGAAACTGATGCTTGGTTTTCATTGCCTTGAGCGCGGTCGCTCTCCCCACGAGCGCGGTCGCTCTCTTGTCGAGAGTCTTCAAACCTCGTCCCCATGTCCTTCAGCGCGGCCGCCATCCCCACGAGCGCGGTCGCTCTGCCTCCTGTATCAGTCTCCTCCACCTCCAAAGAACTCGACTCTGAGTTCTCATCAGGATAAAGAACTCCATCCGCGTGATACTCATACATGTCAGCTACGTTGAAGGTATTCGAGATGTTCAAGTTATCAGGAAGGGCCACCACATATGCATTGTCATTGATCTTCCTAGTCACCTTGAAAGGCCCATACTTGCGAGGTTGCAATTTCTTATACGTACCAACAGGAAAACGCTCTCGTCGAAGAAATACCATAACATCATCCCCAACCTTGAAAACTTTGACCCGTTTCTTCTTATCCGCAGCAGCTTTATTCTTCAATCCCGTTGCCTCCAACTTGGCCCGAACCTCTTCTTTGACAGCACATACTTCATTGGCCATATTTTCAGCCGCTTGGCTCACACCACGACCCTTTGGTAACGGTACCAAGTCCACCACATGCCTTGGAGTCGAAGAGTAAACCACAGAAAATGGTGATTTACCCGTAGCCGAGTGGACCGCACTGTTGTAAGCAAATTCCACCTGCGGTAATGCCAAATCCCACTGCTTCGGCTTGTCCCCACAAACCTTCTGATCATATTTCCCAATGTTCTGTTAGTAACTTCTGTCTGTCCGTCTGTTTGCGGGTGAGCTGTAGAACTCCGATTCAATGCAGTACCAAACATACGCCATAATGTAATCCAGAAATGACTCAAGAACTTAGTGTCTCTATCTGAAGTAATGGACTTAGGAACACCATGAAGACGTACAATCTCTCTAAAGAACAGCTTTGCAATATTAGAGGCATCCGAGGTCTTCTTGCAAGCAATAAAATGAGCCATTTTGGAAAATCGATCCACTACTACGAAGACAGAATCCACACCTCGTTGAGTACGAGGTAAACCCAACACAAAATCCATAGATAAATCGAGCCATATATCATCAGGAATAGGCAAAGGCAAATAAAGACCAGTATTTTGAGATTGACCTTTAGATACCTGACAAACATAACAACGCCTGACGATAGCACCCGCATCCTTCCGCAGTTGAGGCAAAAAATAACGCTCCTCCAAGCTAGCGATGGTCTTGTCTCGCCCCAAGTGCCCACTAAGGCCTCCCCCATGCAAATCCCGGATCAACTTCTCACGCAATGACGAAACAGGAATGCACAATCGACCCCCTTTGAACAGAAAACCTTCACGGACATGAAAATCTGCACTCGGATGCTTGCCCACACACTTAAACCATACTTCTTTGAAATTGGTATCCTCTCCATACAGCTCCTTCAGCAACTCAAACCCGATGACTTCTTGAGACAGTGTCTGCCACTTTGTTCTGAACCCCGGACTTATGCTGAATAATGAAAGGGAACTTCTGCAGGTAACTGACCCATCGGGCATGCATCTTGTTTATCACCTTCTGGCTGTGCAAGAACTTTAGGGCAAGGTGGTCAGAGAATAAAATAAATTCCCGCTGAACAAGATAATGCTCCCACTGTCGCAGAGCCCGAAAAACAGCATAGAATTCCTGATCATAAGTACTCCACTTTTGACGCGCCTCACTCAACTTCTCACTAAAGAAGGCCACCGATTGTTTTTCTTGTGAAAGAACAGCTCCAATCCCTACACCACTCGCATCACACTCTACCTGGAATATTTTATCAAAGTCGGGTAGGGCAAGAACTGGCGCAGTACAAAGTTTTTCCTTGATGAGAGCAAAACTCTGTTCTTGCTCAAAACCCCAATGAAACTTACCCTTCTTCAAACACTCGGTAATAGGAGCAGTGATGGTACTGAAATTCCGCACAAACCTCCTATAGAAAGTAGCTAGGCCATGAAAGCTACGCACCTCGCCGATGTATGTCTGGCTGGCCAATCCCTTATGGCCCTCACCTTCTCCTCATCCACTTGAATTCCATCTTCACCAACCACAAAGCCCAGAAAAAGTAACTTGTTGGTGCAGAAAATACATTTCTTAAGATTGATGTAGAGCTGATTATCTTTTAGGACTTGCAACACTTGTCTGAGATGATCGAGATGGGCAATTCTATCTCTACTATAAATCAGGATATCATCGAAATAAACGACAACAAAAGAACCAATAAAAGGTCGAAATACATGATTCATCAATCTCATGAAAGTGCTAGGGGCATTCGAGAGTCCGAATGGCATGACAAGCCACTCATAAAGGCCATCCTTGCTCTTGAAGGCTGTTTTCCACTCATCTCCTGGCCCAATCCGAATCTGGTGGTACCCGCTGCGCAAATCTAGTTTTGTGAACACCCTCGAACCGGATAACTCATCAAGCATGTCTTCCAAACGGGGAATAGGAAATCGATACTTGATGGTAATTTTGTTGATGGCACAGCTATCCACACACATACGCCACTGATTACCCTTCTTCGGCACAAGCGTAACCTGCGCACACCGGACTCATGCTCTCCCTAATAAACCCATTTCGCAGCAAATCTTCTATCTGCTCTCGAAGTATCTCATTCTCCTTAGGACTCATGCGGTAATGCCGAGGTTTGGCAAGCTAGCTCCCTAATCAAATCAATCTCCCGAATGTCCCTCATAGGTGGCAGATCATTGGGCAATTCATCGGACAATAACTTCTGAAAATCTGCAAGTAGTTCTTCAACGTCCCTTGGCAACCCAATCTCCACACTAACAGAACCCAACAAACCCTTAATGATTATAGGGCAAAAATACTCCGACCCCTCAATAGCTACAGTAAGATCCTTCTCATTCTGAATAAGCATCAACACCGGCTTATCCTTCTCAACCTGCTTTTCAAACCGTGAAACAGGAGCTATAGCAATCTTGTGTTTGTTCCAGTTGAACATCACCACATTATCCCTGCCCCTATAAGTAATATCATGATCATGTTTCCATGGACGACCCAGTAACACATGACACACATCCATATTCAGCACATCACAAACTACTTCCTCCTTATAGTGTTTCCCGATAGAAAGGGGAACCCTACAAGTACGTGACACCCTGAGTTCGGAACCCATATTCACCCACCCCAAGCCATAGGGTTTCTCATGCGGTTCAGTTTTTAACCCAAGGAAATCAACTAATTTCTGCGAAACTAAATTTTCAGTGCAACCATTGTCAACAATTAAATTGCATACCTTGTTAGCAATGGAGCAGTATGCACGAAAAAGATTCTTCCTCTGTCCCTCATCCTTGGAAGATAACAACATCTGTTGAAGAACACAACCCACATGCTCTTCGGATTCCTCCTCCGCAAACTCGGCCCCTTCATACTCATCATTCTCCTTCTCTACTTCTTCTTCCTCCTCTAAGAATGCAGCAGTCTGCCTACTGGGGCAAACGTTGGACCTATGACCATATCCCTGACAGCGAAAACACTTATCTCCCCTCGGTTTGGCATACGGATTTGCTATTTTCTGTACTGGCACCTTGTTTCCTGTCGAGTTGCTCGCTGCCACACGATTCCCTGTCGCACTGTTTCCCGCTGAACTGTTCCCTGCTGAGCTACTAGTCACCCCCTTCTCCTTGTTACTCCCTTCATCAGCACCGCCTTGTGGACTCCATTTACGAAAAGGAGCATTAAAGACCTTTGTACTCGACTTTTCCATAAGCTCCGCTTTCAAGGCCAGAGTAGAAGCATCCGTCAAGTTCCGTACTTGATGCAAACCCATCTTGTCCTGTATTGAGACCTTCAGGCCATTGATATAGCGTGCAACCTTTTGTTCCTCAGACTCGTCAATCTCCACCCTTGCCGTGTACCGCTGAAACTCAGTAGTGTACTCATCAACCGTCCTTTTGCCTTGTACACAATTGAGATACAACTTATACAAAATCTGCTCATAATCTGCGGGCAAAAACCTCCCGGAGATCAACTGCTTCATCCGTCTCCAAGTCCTAATTGGTTCCTTCCCTTGTCGTCGCCTCTGCACTACCAGTTTATCCCACCATACTGCAGCAGTACTCTTCAAACGAATCGCTACCATCTTCACCTGTTTATTAGCAGGTACTTCCATGACCTCAAAGAAGCGATCGACATTAGTCTTGGTTCCATAAAAATGAGGGATTTCAGCCTTGATTCTATAATCATGGCGATTTTGATTGTTACCTTGTTCTCCATGGTCCTCAACGATTTCTTCCTCCGAACTGGACCCTTCTTCTTCCCGGTTCTCTGCCCTCTACAGATGGTGAACGTGTTCCTCCCTGTCTCTTTCACCCCTACGGCCTCGATTATCATTCTGACCCTGTTGAGCAGCAACCAACGCGGCGATCTGTGTCGTCAACGCAGCTATGGCGTTAGTAATCCCCTCGATATCAGCCTTGGTAGCCTGATCTCCCATAATTTCTCAGTATGATGTAAAAGACAGGATATGACCTGCTCTGATACCAACTGACGCAGCACGAAAGCCGATAAATTTCGTGATTAGCGCACTAATCAGAAGAATTCACAAGCAATGAATCCTTGAACACAGATCTGAAATCCACCAGAAAATAAAGAGAAATCTCCTTGAATTGAAAATCAATAGTAATAAGTTGTTCTCCAAAATAAGAAGAATAAGTACTTATACTCCTACCTAGGCAGCAAATAAAAGAGTTCCCAAAAATAATAAAATACCAAAAATAAAGAGTTTTCCGTAAATAAAACGCAATCAGTCTTCATCTTCCCGTCACGAGCGCGGCCGCTCTTTGGCCCAGCGCGGTCGCGCAACTCTCCCGAGACTTATGCCTGGCCTTCATCGTCTTTAGCGCGGTTGCCCTCTCCCCTAGCGCGGTCGCGCACTTCTCCCAAAACTGATGCTTGATTTTCATTGCCTTGAGCGCGGTCGCTCTCCCCACGAGCGCGGTCTCTCTCTTGTCCAGAGTCTTCAAACCTCGTCCCCATGTCCTTCAACGCGGCCGCCATCCCCACGAGCGCGGTCGCTCTACCTCCTGTATCAGGGTTTATGAACCAACGCCCATGATCCATCGATAGAGAAATTCGGGTCTAATTTCTGTCACCAATTTTGTAATTGGCTCAAAAGGAAATGTCCAGCATGAATCACATCACTTCTCACTAAATTTCTCCTCCCACCAATCGAACACAGAACCTCTATTATCATCCCTTATCTCCTTATCGCTGAGTAGAGCCGTCAATACGGGAAAACGAGACGGGACGGGACGAAATTATGTTGTCCCGCGACGAGAACGAGACGAAACGGGACGGGACTAAAATATTTCGTCCCGTCCCAAATCTACTGCGGGACGCGGGACAATGCGGGACCCGTTGACTAGAAGGGATTAGGCGTTGACTAGGCGCTAAGGCCAAGGGCACGACCCAATTATGCTTGATATCCCAGCACTAAGGCCAAGGGCACGACCCAATTATGCTTGATATCCCAGCCAAGGCCTCATATATATAGCTTCATGCACATTGTAGTTTGTTTTTCTTTCGATGTGAAAAAAAATGTTCAAGGCCACGGCCAAGGCCGAGCTAGGGCAAGGGCAAGGCCAAGGCCGGTCGAGCCAAGGCCCAAGGCACAATTTATTGTTTTTCTTTCAATGTGGGAAAAAATGTTCAAGGCCACGACCAAGGCAAGGTCAAGGCCGACCCAAGACAAGGCCAACTCATCAGTAAGCGTACACGGGATGGGACGGGATGGGCGGGACCGCATTATGTTGTCCCGCGACGGGAACGAGACGAAACAGGACGGGACTAAAATATTTCGTCCCATCCCATTCAATTTGTATGGCGGGATGGGACGTCCCGACGGGACCGTCCGAACTTGACGGCTCTACCGCTGAGCTACCCCGTGGGGGTTATGATTAAGTAAGTGTTATGAGTATTAAATGCGAGGCAAGAGAGAGAATGTGAGCTATAGAATAGTAAGTGTATAGTTATTGTAAGTATGACCTCGTAAATAAAGAAGTATTAAAAATATTCATTTTAATATTGTGATTTTTTAAATGGGACACCAAAAATAAAATTATGTGTCTTTTTGAATGAATCAGAAGGAGTATTACATTCAATACAAAATATTTTAGATTGCGTAGTTTACATCGGGTACTAGTAGAAGTTTTGGGGCAATCGACATATATATATATATATATATATATATATATATATATATATATATATATATATATATATATATATATATATATATATATATATATATATATATATATATATGCATATGTATCGTATTGTTGCATTTTTTCATATAATATAACATACTTATTAGTTTAGTGATGGATAAAAATAACTTAATTTTGCATTTGTTATCAAATAATATAACGAATTTTTTTTTAAAAAATTTATGTGGTCAAATATGTAACGCAAATGTTGACATGACACTGTCACGTCAACATCATGCCATCAAAATCATAGCCATATGTGACATGTCATTGACGTGGAAGCGCCACATCAACATTCGTGTTAAATTTTTTAAGACCATCTACAATGGTTTCAACACCCACTTTATCACTCCACGTCAGCTTCTCTCTCCCCCACCTAATAATTCAACACCTCATTCAATTTTTAACTCTACAATGTTTTTGTTTAATAAAATTCAACACCCTTCCACCTCATCATCTTATACCCCACCACTTTTATTTATTTTATATTCTTTATTTTTATGATTCATAAAATAATAATAATTATTATTATCATTTATAATTAAAAAAATACATCACACTTAATTTATTTTATTTTATATTCTTAATTTTTCAATATAATTGAGAAATTTATATTGAAAAAATAGTGTTTTTTTTCTGTGTCCAAATCAAATGAAACAAGACTCTATTTATAGAGATTTTTTTTTTTTATGAATTTTGGTCTAAAAAATTAATTTTTTTTATATAAGATAATTGCTTTTGAAAAATTCGGATGAGATTTGAAAATAAAAAAAAATCAGTGACCAATTATGCTTCGCCAAGTGTCAAAATCTGAAAAATAAATAAATAAATAATTCGACTCTGCGCAAACGCGCTCTTGTCTGGGCGTGTCGTCCAAGCGCCTAGTTTGCCCAATCAGGTGGCGCCACATGGCAAGGTCGCCGGCCCTTTATGGATTCAACAGGTATAGAATTTTTTCAACAAAATAATTTTTTTTCAGCTACTTCATTTTTTTTTCAACACCCTTGCAATGGTTTAAGTAGTTTTGATTTTTTTTTCAACACCCTTTCAATATTTCAATAGACCATTGTAAATAGTCCAAGTTAAAATAATACTCCAATTTATTACATTATTTAATAATAAATATAAAAATATAATTTTAATATTTGTAACTAACGAATACGTTATATTATTAAATAACTATAATAAAATATGTTTCATAAGTTACTAATTATTGTGAAGTTTTGGTTTGAAACCGTATAGTATAGCTCGCGATTTCCAAGGTAATGGGGCCCACCATAAAAATAAAAGTTGACAGCTCGTAGGTCAAGGTAAGTCATGGCGCTTTGGAGTCCTAAAGCTACAGATGGCGGCGACGCGGCAGCAACCCAAGAGATTTACCTTTTCTTTTTCCCTCTTACTTTTGCCATTCAAAACTGCGGCCGGAAAGATTGGGAGTAATAAAAAATAAAAATGGTTAAAGTGTTTTATGATGTGTTGCTGCCTCCTGGATTTATAATAATATACTATCTTCCGTCTCACTTTGAAGAGTTCTATTTTTTCTTTTGATTCATTCTACATTAAAAGTTTCATTTCATAAATGATAATTTTTGAACATTATTTCAAACATTTATACCTTTATAATATAAATATATTTACAAAAAAATTATTCATTATGACATTATAATGTTAACATATTTACAAAAAAAAAAAAATCAATAAAAAAAGGTTTTATCATAAATATTTTAACTTTTACAGCTGTCCTCTAATTTTCTACCCACTTGCAATTCTTTATTTATTTTTAAATTTTTTTTTTAAAAAGCTTGAAATACTATTTCAGGACCCTTGAAGTGTGACGGAGAGAGTATATGATTAATTTAATATATATGTGATCATTTCAAATTAAATTAATATCAATTTTCTATTTTTTAAAAAGGATATACAATACTCCCTCTGTCCCGCTACAAACCGCACTGGTGGTCAACTGTGCGGGTCATTGACCAATGATTTTATGAATGTCTAGATATCTTTGTGCAATTCTAAAAAAAGTTATTGATAGTATTTCTATTGGTGAAGCAATAACAATTTTTTAAAATTACAAAAAAATATCTAGATATTCATAAAATCATTGGTCAATGACCCACACAATTGACCATCAGTGCAATTTGTAGCGGGACGGATGGAGTATGTGATATTATCGTATTAACTGTCGAGAGAGGAGTAAATTTTCGCTTGAGCATTTTCAGAGTTTCAGCTTTTAGGTTCAAATTAACCAGATGTGATGTAGGTAACTGTAATTATGTAAAATTAACTACTCAAATCATAATAAACGTCACATTTTTCTTGTTCATTACTCCCTCCGTTCACGATAATATGCAAAAAGACCTTT
Organism: Adenophora triphylla var. japonica; assembly: GCA_022495995.1. Classification (NCBI taxonomy): domain Eukaryota; kingdom Viridiplantae; phylum Streptophyta; class Magnoliopsida; order Asterales; family Campanulaceae; genus Adenophora; species Adenophora triphylla. The sequence continues at coordinate 302,757 of JAFEMH010001449.1, forward strand.
TTGAACGTCTCACAATAATTTGCGTTTTTCTAAAATGGAAATGGGATCCACTTCTCTCTACTTACAACACTTTTCTAATTTACTATTCTCTCCATTCATTCTCTCTCCTATTTTATTTTTACACTCACAACGCTTCACCTTTATCACCTTTTACCTTAATTCCCGCACCGACACAAAAAGTGCATACATTTATGGAACGGAGGGAGTAAACATATTTTTCTTGTTAATTTGATTAATCTTTTATTAAAAATTGAAGAATATTCAACTATTAAGATTTAAAAAAATTGTCACTGCTAGTCAATTTAAAATATTATCTACTCCCTCCGTCCCAATCTAAATGTCCAAACTTTCCTTTTTGGGCGTCCCATTGAAAATGTCCCATTTCCAAAAAAGGAAAGTTTTTTTCACTATTCAACCCACTCATTCTCTCTCCTACTTTACTTTTACACTCACAACATTCTCTCTCCTAACTATTCCTCCCACTCATTCTCTCTCCTATTTAATTTTTCATACTCACAACATTTAAACTTTTTCTCTTTCCTACCTCACTTTTTCTCTTTCCTACCTCACTTTCCTTAATTCCCGCGCCGGACCCATTTTTGGACATTTAAACTGGGACGGAGGTAGTATAATTTTTTTAGCAATAACTTTTTAATTAAACTATAATCAACTCTGACAAATAAAAAATTAAGATTCAGCATTTTTAATATGGGACCAGCATCTATCTATAATATAAACGAGGGAATGAGTGAACAGTGGTTTGAACAGTACCAAATGAGTTTTTTCTCATTTTGCTCTCATACATTTGTCCCTTTCCCATTTTGTTCTTAAATTTTTTTTTAATTAAAGAAAAAAAAAACGTGTCCTCAGACACGGGCTTAATTAAAAAAATAAAAAAAATAACGTGTCCTCGGACACGAACTTATTCTAGTAGATACTCCCTCCGTCCAAGTACATACTTCATGGTTACTGTTCACGCGTGGATTAAGAAAAAAAATAATGATATAATGTTGTGAGTGTAAAAGTAAAATAGGAGAGAGAATGAGTGGAGGGAATAGTAAATTATAATGGTGTTGTGAGTATTAAAATAATGTAAGAGACAAAGTGTGAAGTATATAACTGGACGCTCAAAATAGAAAGTGTGAAGTAGGTAACTGGACGGAGGGAGTATATAATAACAAGGTTGTGGTAATTCTTTGGCCATTGAAGGGTATTTTCAACTTTTTACATCGTGGCGAAATGGCAATTACCAAGGCAGAAAATAAACGTGGCAAGATGTGATTAGTGGAGGTTTATTTATTTATTTTTTAAAAATAACTTTGGACACGTGTCGGTCGTTTGGTGAAGGGTAGAATGGACATTTCTTGGCGCGTGTACTTCACGCATAGACAAAGGCGCGTGAAGGCATCTGGGTTTTTGGTTTTTTTTTTTTGGGTTTGGACACGTGTTGATCTTTGGTTGAATTTCGTTTTTTTTTTCCACCCATTTCTTTAACCTAAATTATATTATAATAAAATAATTTTTTTTTTACCAAAATTCATAAAAAAAAATTCTCTTTAAATAGAAACTATTTTCATTTGATTTGGACACAAAAAAAAAAAAACTATTTTTTTAAAATATAAATTTCTTAATTATCCTTTGTTAATTTTCCTTTTTAATTTTTCAATACGTTTTTAGTCAAAATTAATTAAGTGTCAAGTTTTTTTTTATTATAAATGATAATGATTATAATAATAATTTTACTAATTATAAAAATAAAGAGTATAAAATAAAATAAAATTGATGGGGTATAGGATAATGAGTTGGAAGGGGTAATAAGGTTATTGAGTTTATTCGATACATCAAACATTTTATTTATTTTATTTCAAAAAAAATTGAATCATAGCAAATAAAGTATTAATAAAGACGAATATCGGGAAAGATGATCAACTTTTTTAAAATTTTGATTGAAGTGCATGTCAATATTCTAAAAAATATAGATAATATAAATTGGTATTTTAAAAGAGGGTGAGTAAGAAGTGGGTTGGGTTTGATGAGGGAGTGGAGGGTTTGGGGAATTTTTTTTCATTTAACACAAATGTTAGTAGTTTTAGGCTTTTGAAAATTATGCTAAATGGAGATAGTTACTCATATTGATAATAGTCATACAATTATAATGGGGTACTAAACGGTAGCTTTACTTGCCATTGAAGGGCACTTTGGACATTTTACGTCGTGGCAAAATTGTAAATAACAAGGCTGAATATACACGTGGCAATCTGTTATAGGGTGAAATTGGGCGCGTCGCGAGGGTTTTTTTTTTTTTTTTTTTTCTGGACACGTGTCGACCAATCTTTAAAGGGCAATTTGGTCATTTCATTAATGGCATAATTGAAAATAATTGAAAATTCACGTGTCACCTGCTCATTGGCTGGTTTTATTTCAGAATTTTTTTCCCCATTTCTTTGATCTCAATTATTTTATAATAAATAATTTTTAAAAAAAATTACACCATAATTCATAATTTTTTTCTCTTTTCAAATAGAGACTTCTTTCATTTGATTTGGATACAGAAAAAATCATCTTTTTTAAATATAAATTTCTTAATTATTCTTTGTTAATTTTCCTTTTTTATTTTTCAATATCTTTTTAGTGAAAATTAATTAAGTTTTAATTATTTATTTTTAATTATAAATGGTAATAATAATTATTATTATTATTTTACTAATCATAGAAATAAAGAATATAAAATAAAAGTTGTAGGGTATAGGATGATGAGTTGAAATGTTGTTGAATTTTTATGAGCAAAATCATTGTGTATTTATAAAGTATATAGGGTTATTTAATATAATAATAATAATATATCCCCACATATATATATATATATATATATATATATATATATATATATATATATATATATATATATATATATATATATATATATATATATATATATATATATATATATATATGGGGGAGTGTGATGAATGTGGGCTTCAGTTTCTATTTAATAAGTGGGATGGAGTAATATTGTTATTGTGTTTATTTTAGTTCTATATATCAGACAATTTATTTAATTTTTTTTTTTAAAAAACTTTTAAGCATAGTAAATAAAGTATTAATAAATTGTTCGATTTTTCAATTCTTCTCAAAAAATTGTGTATTTATAAAGACGAATATTGGGAAAGATGGCCATTATTTTTAAAATTTTGATTGAAGTGTATGTAAATATTATAAGAAAAAAAGATAGTCAAAATTGGTATTTTAATTATATATTTTTGGCAGAAAAGTGGCGCGTGCCATACTCGCGCGTACAGAAGCGCGTCTATGCAGGTGACTTTATATATTTTTTTTATTTAAATGGGACACTTGGTATCCGTTCATTGGCCGATTGGATTTCAGATTTTTTTATCCGATTTCTTTAACATTTAAAAATAATAATACAAATTAAACCAAATTCAATTAAAATATAAAATTTGAAAATTAAAAATTAAAAATTAAAAATAAAGAATTAAAAATTACAAATTAAAAATTAAAATTTAAAAATTAAAATTTAAAAATAAAAGATTTTTTTTTGTGATATTCAGAGAGTTTTGTTGTAACAATCAGCTTCTTTGGTTTTTTTTTTTTTAATATCCATCTTTTAAAAGTTAATTTTGGTAAATGGCCTTAAGACTTATACAATTTATACTTTCTAAAAACTGTTTATTTCTTAATTTAATGACTAATTTATTAGATTATATTTAGATCTGATTAATGTCTCATTATTGTCTGTAAAAAAATATTTTAAATTGTACGATATAGTGTATATTTTTCGTTTCAAGGTATTTATATTATTATATTCCTTTTATGCTATGACTATTAATAAATTTTAAAGGTCAATATTTATTCATTGTTGGCCACCTTTTAAATCGATACTATGTCATTTGTCGTTTTCAATTATATTTCACATTAAAAAAAGTGCACAATCCCGATGGTCCAAATATATTGATATGTAATGATGATATTCCTTCCTCTTTCGACAGTTGCGCCGACAATGTTGTCTTTTTAAGCTGTGTGTTCACAATGTATAAAAAAAATTCTTTCATTTAGTCATTTTATTTAATTTTCGTCTTCTTAAGCATCAATAACTTCCCGTGCATCGCAGGAATGTAACACTAGATTTATTTTAGTGACATTCAATCTGATATTTTTATTGAGAATATAATTTTCAAATAAATGTTTTACAATGTATACAAACATCTTTATTTCCTTTTTGTATTTATTTCGATTTCGATAAGTTATTCGTTAGTAACTGCCCGTGCATCGCACGGGGGTCAAACTAGTGAGTTAAAATAATAAGAATATGTTTAACAACTCCGTTTAAGATTTTCTGATTGATACACTTAATTTTATCAATTCTTATACGGGCCGTTTGATAACTTGATATAGCCAAAATCTTGTAAAAAATTAGTTTTTTCGTAACATAAGAAAAAAACTAGTTTTAAAGGACTAAGTCTAACTAATAAGAGTGATGAATGGTTCTAAAAATTAATTTTTTTATAACATTTAAAAAAAAAATTAGTTTTTCACAAGAGGTACTCCTTGATATAAGACTGAATATGATAAATAATATTGGAAAGGATTGTTTGATATAATTTTAAACTTTTAGATTAATTAGAAGTATAGGACTGATAAGTGACTTATCCCTTTATTATTTATCACATACTCCTACAAGGGAATCTATATAATATATAAAAGCAGAAACATTTCAAGACCATACAGCTCGCCACGTGGAATTCCAAGTCAGCTCTATGTTCACCAATTATTAGCCGCCATGTGTCACATTCAATGAAGAGTTTTATTTTAGATTTTGATTTAAACACAAATTTTAGCTTTTAAATCCAAACAAAATATTTTTAAACGTAATAAATTCAAACTACAGTGGTTCAACTACTTCATCCGAAAGAATGTGATGGTGGTAGAAAGTAGAAACATTGTCTTGGAGCATGCACTGATTTCTCTTATCATTATCCCCCATATTAGATTTTAGATTATTATATTAGTTTATTTTATTTTATTGGATTAAATTTTTTTTTTTAAATTGTAGTATTCTCTCCATCCTAAAGTGAATGATTTTTTTCAAAATTTAATAATCATTTTAAAAAATTTAATTTTAATCTAGAAATAATTGTAAACATTCTTTTAATTCATTTTCAAAATTTTACATTTGTAAAAATATAATGAATTATGAAAAAAAATTAAATCAAAAAATTTAAAAGAACATTTATTTTGAGACAATAATGGTCATTCAATCTATATAATATATAAAAGCAGAAACATTTCAAGACAATACAGCTCGCCACGTGGAATTCCAAGTCAGCTCTATGTTCACCAATTATTAGCCGCCATGTGTCACATTCAATGAAGAGTTTTATTTTAGATTTTGATTTAAACACAAATTTTAGCTTTTAAATCCAAACAAAATATTTTTAAACGTAATAAATTCAAACTACAGCGGTTCAACTACTTCATCCGAAAGAATGTGATGGTGGTAGAAAGTAGAAACATTGTCTTGGAGCATGCACTGATTTCTCTTATCATTATCCCCCATATTAGATTTTAGATTATTATATTAGTTTATTTTATTTTATTGGATTAAATTTAATTTTTTTAAAATTGTATTATTCTCTCCATCCTAAAATGAATGTTTTTTTCAAAATTTAATAATCATTTTAAAAAATTTAATTTTAATCTAGAAAAAATAATAAACATTCTTTTAATTCATTTTCAAAATTTTACATTTGTAAAAATATAATGAATTATGAAAAAAAATTAAATCAAAAAATTTAAAAGAACATTTATTTTGAGACAATAATGGTCATTCAATCTATATAATATATAAAAGCAGAAACATTTTCAAGACCATACAGTTCACCACGTGGAATTCCAAGTCAGCTCTTGTTCACCAATTATTAGCCGCCATGTGTCACATTCAATGAAGAGTTTTATTTTAGATTTTGATTTAAACACAAATTTTAGATTTTAAATCCAAACAAAATATTTTTAAACGTAATAAATTCAAACTACAAATGGCTTCTGAAACTACTTCATCCTAAAGAATGTGAAGGTGGTAGAAAGTAGAAACATTGTCTTGGAGCATGCACTGATTTCTCTTATCATTATCCCCCATATTAGATTTTAGATTATTATATTAGTTTATTTTATTTTATTGGATTAAATTTAATTTTTTTAAAATTGAATTATTCTCTCCATCCTAAAATGAATGATTTTTTTCAAAATTTAATAATCATTTTAAAAAAATTAATTTTAATCTAGAAAAAATAATAAACATTCTTTTAATTCATTTTCAAAATTTTACATTTGTAAAAATATAATGAATTATGAAAAAAAATTAAATCAAAAAATTTAAAAGAACATTTATTTTGAGACAATAATGGTCATTCAATCTATATAATATATAAAAGCAGAAACATTTCAAGACAATACAGCTCGCCACGTGGAATTCCAAGTCAGCTCTATGTTCACCAATTATTAGCCGCCATGTGTCACATTCAATGAAGAGTTTTATTTTAGATTTTGATTTAAACACAAATTTTAGCTTTTAAATCCAAACAAAATATTTTTAAACGTAATAAATTCAAACTATAGCGGTTCAACTACTTCATCCGAAAGAATGTGATGGTGGTAGAAAGTAGAAACATTGTCTTGGAGCATGCACTGATTTCTCTTATCATTATCCCCCATATTAGATTTTAGATTATTATATTAGTTTATTTTATTTTATTGGATTAAATTTAATTTTTTTAAAATTGTATTATTCTCTCCATCCTAAAATGAATGTTTTTTTCAAAATTTAATAATCATTTTAAAAAATTTAATTTTAATCTAGAAAAAATAATAAACATTCTTTTAATTCATTTTCAAAATTATACATTTATAAAAATATAATGAATTATGAAAAAAAATTAAATCAAAAAATTTAAAATAACATTTATTTTGAGACAATAATGGTCATTCAATCTATATAATATATAAAAGCAGAAACATTTCAAGACCATACAGTTCGCCACGTGGAATTCCAGGTAAGCTCTATGTTCACCAATTATTAGCCGTCATGTGTCACATTCAATGAAGAGTTTTATTTTAGATTTTGATTTAAACACAAATTTTAGCTTTTAAATCCAAACAAAATATTTTTAAACGTAATAAATTCAAACTACAGCGGTTCAACTACTTCATCCGTAAGAATGTGATGGTGGTAGAAAGTAGAAACATTGTCTTGGAGCATGCACTGATTTCTCTTATCATTATCCCCCATATTAGATTTTAGATTATTATATTAGTTTATTTTATTTTATTGGATTAAATTAAATTTTTTTCAAAATTGTATTATTCTCTCCATCCTAAAATGAATGATTTTTTTCAAAATTTAATAATCATTTAAAAAAAATTAATTTTAATCTAGAAAAAATAATAAACATTCTTTTAATTCATTTTCAAAATTTTACATTTGTAAAAATATAATGAATTATGAAAAAAAATTAAATCAAAAAATTTAAAAGAACATTTATTTTGAGACAATAATGGTCATTCAATCTATATAATATATAAAAGCAGAAACATTTCAAGACCATACAGCTCGCCACGTGGAATTCCATGTCAGCTCTATATTCACCAATTATTAGCCGCCATGTGTCACATTCAATGAAGAGTTTTATTTTAGATTTTGATTTAAACGCAAATTTTAGCTTTTAAATTCAAGACCATACAACTCGCCACGTGGAATTTCAAGTCAGCTCTATCATTCATTTGTATCTATCATTCTTTTGCATACGTTTTCACGCATTTGCCTCTTCCAAGTTTGTCTTTTTTTTTTCTCTCAAATCCATTTTTTTGTCAAATTAAATTTGTGCTGCATAGTTCCAATAGTGATTAATAATTAAATGATATTTCAATTTCTAACTAGCTATTATTCTTAGGATAGAAATATCGGTGATTTTCTAACATTTAATGTTGTTTACTAACCTTAATGTATAATGGGTTGTTAGATGTTATAACCAATTTCTAATGCATATTAACTCGGTTTGTATGGCATTTGAGCCTGCCTTCTTGATTGTTTAATGCTTGATTAATAAAATACTCAACCAAAAAGATACGAGTATTTATGATTTCCTAATTCCTATCAAGTTTACTAAGTGATACTTGGTGATGATAAAGATGTTGGAACTTATGTAAAATTGTGTGGTAAAAGATGAAAATTAAAAGTGTTTTTTAAAATAAGAGTTTTTGGTAAAGTTTAGGTGTGTGCGCTAAAAAGGGCGTAACTTTTGATTCCGGATGAACCACGGAAGGCACAACATATCAAATCGAAACTCTTTTCGAGACGGACAAAAGTCATCGGGCATAGCCCCATGACACAGGTTTTTATAAACATAAAGCTCGAATCTTGGCAGTCAAATGATGTGCTGAACTAATTTAATTTTTGTAAATTAATATTAAAATATTTTTTAATATTATTTTAAATTATTATTTTAAGTTCTGGATAATGCCAAGATTTGATTTTTGAATTAACAGTTTCAACTGTCATAAACTGTTGAAAATACGTATGCAATTTGAAAAAACATGTCTTTTCAAAACTTAGTCCTATATAAACCATTTCAGATTGTGTTTCAATATACACAAAGTTTTTATCTTCTCTTTCCCTTCTATCTTTCTGAAAGCATTTAGTATATTGTAATGAACAAGTTGTTGCTGCAGTTACTTATGCATGATGACCACCCTGGTCTAAGCCAAAACAATTAGGAAAAACATGGTATAAGCATCATTTGCATCCTAAACGACAACATGAATACGAGGTATACTCTCTCCATCCCATATACTCTGTAATTTCATTTAAATAAACGAAAACAATATGACCTAATGAAATTACAGATTATAGCAGTAAGTAATATTAAACTTTAATATGCCCGTCGAATTTCGACGGGTTACTCACTAGTGATATTATTAAAATGAGAATTATTAGTACAGAGATAAATAATCAGCCTAATCCCTGTCTTGCTACCAAACCAAACGAGCCTATTTAGTAGAGTTTCTCCTTTGTTTTAACTCCTACCTGTTTTAAGTCCTACATTTTTTTTCCCAAAAAAATTGATGTCAAACTTAAATTTAGGTCCAGATAAAAATATGATTTTGGTATAACTTTGGTATTACTATTATATTTTCGAATATAAAATTTAAAATCAAGTTATCATAAGTGAAAAATTAACGAAGAGTAACCAAGTTCTATTAATATGGTTGAAGTCGCACGGTATATCTCATGTTATCCGTGTATTCGACACCAAAATGCAGAGAGTCAAGAGACGTCGCCACATTCTCGCCATTTGCAGGAGCTCGTAAGTATTAGAATAATGGAGAGAGAGACGAAGTCAATCAAAACATGAAAAAGAAGAATTGTATTGAAAGACTCAATTGATTATGATGCTAGAGATACATATTTATAGGAATACAATGAGGAGGTAATCTCCTAGAAGGAGAAGAATTCTAATCTAATACAAAGATTGTGTTTCCTAATCTAATACAAGGATTGTGTTTCCTAATCTAATACTCCCTCCTTCCCTGAAAGATTGTCCTATTTGCCATTTTGATTTGTTTCAAAAAGTATGTTCCATTTCTAAACTTAGGCATGAATGTTAGTGCAAATCTACTAAGGTACAAGAAGGTGAAACTCTTCCTTAATAATTGCAAAATGTACAACAGAACAATCTTTTAGAGACGAAGGGAGTATATAACAATATATACTTGAATATAATATAATGATATTGTATTATATTCCTAACAGTAAGTGTGTTTATTTTTTTTTTCCTTTAAAAGAAGGGAATCAACACATTTCACCGCTCCCCCCTTGATGCACTTCACAGAAGCGCCTAGCTATTCTAGGGAGGGCAATGTCATTCCCTCCAACCACTGGTGAGGGAATCGAACCCATGACCTCCAGGTTGAAAGCCATGAACTCTAATCATCATGCTAAGACCCCGCGTGCTAAGTGTGTTTATTTGCTCGCAGTAGCAGTGCCAAATTCTTTCTCGTATCAGTAGCAAAGTTTTAAATCGAGATTCAAAAAGACTAAACTAACCCTAAATTTGAAAAATAAAATATTTGCCGGTAATAGCTTTTGAGTCCTTCATCTTTCCAGGCTGGGTATCGTTGGTTAAAGAGTAGAGTCAGTTACTACAGTAGCTTTTTAACATTTGACAGTTTCTCTTTCTTTTTCCTCTTTGGTGTTAAAAGCTCCAAGAAGATCATTATCTTGTCTCTCCAATGTTTCCCCTTTACCCCTCCATTATTTACAATTCAAGTACTATGCCCCTTTTTTTGCTTTTTTTTTTTAATTATTTTTATCAAAACTCTATACTAAGTGAGTGACATGTCAATATGATTATGATAAATCTTTTTGGTCAATATGAATTCACTTTAAAATTTACTTTTTCCATACTAGAATTTGCATTTAATTTGTCAATTTTTATAAAATTGTAATTTATTTATTTTCAGATTGCAATTCATAATTTTTAAATGTTAACGATTACTAATTTTGTCTCAAAATATGAATATCCATATTTAAAAAAAAATATTGAAAATGAGCATCTATTTTTTAAAATAATTTTTGTCTCTAAATAAAATTCTACAATTCTTTTATATTTCATTATATACTTGCAAAACTTAAAGTTTAGAGAATAGAACGCAATAATATTTATGCCTTTTAGTCAATAAATATTATAAAATAGATATTTTAAGTATATTCATTAAATAAAAATACATTTAATAAAAGGATAATTTAATTTGACTAAAATAAATATCACTTCATTTTATATCATCTTTAATACAAACTTAGTGATTAGAATTTGACCACTCTTTATTTCATAAAGGGAAGGCAATAATGGAGGCATAATGGGCAAATATGATGAAACATTGACTTAAAAATGTTGTCCCCATGTCTACTATACCTTGGGGGCCAAGAAGGTCATGGGGAAGGGTAGAGGGGGGGGGGCATGCTTAGCTTAGGTCTAGCTTTAAGTTGTTTAAGAAAACCTTAAGATTTTGGACATACTATGAACAAAGATATAGTATGTCTATATATTCGTACTCAACCACCATGTGAGGCAGTGAGGGGTGGCAAACTCCTCCCAAATTATATGTAGTGGATTTTGACCAACTCATCTCCAATTGTGCCACTACGTACGATATCTTTTGCTTGTTTAATAATCATGCTTGGTTGGAATGAGTATAGAAGTGAAATGAAATCACTAGGGATAGAAATAGATGATGCATTCGGAGGTCTTAGTGAAGACAAGTGTTGAATTGCTCGGATGTACTCGTATTGCTCGGATGTTAGTCTGCTACAACGGAATTGTAACTTCAATGCTGCAGCATTTAAAACAGGGTTGCACGATTCGTAGTTCTTTCGATTCAAATTCACGATTCGCTCAATCCAAGAAATTCGATACGTAGAGTATTACAATTATTGCGATTCGCGAATTCGCAATATTAGTACGTTTGATTTAAATAAATATTAAAAAAAAATGATAATAATAGACTTACTTTTCATAGAAAACATTTTAACGTTCTATTACATCACCGAAAAAACACCCAAAAGAAACATTACCGAAAAAAACTCCAAAAGAAACATTGATAATAACACTTAGCAGCTACATCTTTTCTTTTCCCTTGGATGCTCTTTGAACTTGATCACCATCATTCACATCAAGACTTTCCCTCAATTCTTCAAGTCTACTGATGAATCCTCCAAGATAGAATTATCAGGTTCAATGTCCCATTTTTTATACATCCCAGACTTATAGTCAGCTGTGAATCGTGATATGAGGCGAATGTTCGAATGGATAAACACAAGTTTCTCAGCTCTGATATTGTTCAGTTTGTTTCTTACCACACTATGGATGAACTTATAGGTACTCCAGTTCCTTTCCGCAGATGAGCTGCTTATTGGCCGAGACAATATCTTAATAGCTACCTGAGCTAATTCTGGAGTCTCACAACCATATGTGGACCACCATGTGATAGGATCCATCATTACAGCATCCACTTGAGCGACTTTGGTAGCAAACATTCCTTTCTTCATATGAAATGTGGCAAATTGCGCACGTAAATTAGCCTCTTCCATCGAATTCATGGACACCTTCTCAAAAGCTTTCATTAAACCCGTCATAACTTCTTTGTCTAGGTTCGGGGGTTTTCTGTTCACTCCACCCGAAGTAGGGGATCGAAGATATTCAGCATCATAAAAACGAGGATTCAGTGCAAATCCTAAGCAATGAATAGATATATTCATTTTTTCCCATCTCTCAGTGACGAGACGCTCCATTTCTGGAAAATCATAAGAGTACCTGCATAAACACATAAATGATCCACCAGATTAGTAACCATTGACTAGACCCTTCAAAATACAAGTATAAAAGCTTGGATTCATACCTATTTGTAGCCAAAACATCCTTCACTTCCCCTAACATGTTGTCCATCTTCTCATAGATTTCACCCATCAATGGGCCTTCGCCATCAGAAAATTTTAGCACATGATAAAGAGGCTTTAAAATTTGAAGAATATTTTCAACATCATCCCAAAAACTGTCATCTTTGATATTTGCAGCAACCTCAGTACCAATCTTTCGGGAATTTTCGTCCCCTTTGCTTATCCAGTCCTTCCATTTTCTTTGACAAACTAATGTAAAAAAAGCTTCCCTACACTCCACAAGTCTTTTTAACAAGATATAATGACTAGAAAATCTTGTTTCAGCAACTTTCAGTAACTCCAAATGTGAATGACACCTAAACATTGCTAAACAATTTTGATGATTGGTGACATATCTTACAATAGGTTTACCTTTCTTATATGAATCATCAAACCACATAAATTGTCTACTGAAATCTTTAAACAACAAATTGATTGTATGAACCACACATGGAGACCAGAATATATGCTTATGTACCTTCTCTATTTCTTTTCCTGCTAGCACACAATTAGATGCATTATCAGTCAAAACTTGAACGACATTAGAAGGACCTACCTCGTCAATGGCTTTCATCAAATAATCTGAAATCACAGTACCTGTTTTCACCACTCTTGAGAAGTCGGAAGCATACATAAACATAGCACCTCTGCTATTTTCTGCAATAACATTAATGAGTGGCTCATTCTTGACATTGGACCAACCATCAGAAATAATCGACACTCCTTGTGTCCCCCATGTATCTTTGATATGAGCTAGTTCTTTCTCCACGCTCCTTTTGCACTCGTCAAGCAACGTTGTCCTCGCCTTTTCGTAGTTCGGAGGTTTTTATCCATTTGGAGCTCGTCGTACAGCATTGATCATTTCATGAAATTGTGGACTACGCAATACATTGAATGCAATGCCATTTGCACAGAGGAATCGCATTATTGATTGATCAACATCATCTCTCTCTAACATGTTGAATGATGCTTCAATTGGGTTACAGGGTTTCTTTGGATTTTTGCTGATGAATGATTTTTTTAAGGTAGAACAAACACCTAGTTTTTCAGCCTCCTCAACTGCTCTTTTAACCTTGTTGAACTCGGCTATATCGGTTGACATCACTTTACAGCGATGAACACCACTGTTGCTTCCCGTGGAAGTGGCCCCGAAGAAGTGACGATGGATTCTAGTAAACGAACTCGAAAATATGCACTTACAAAAGTTGCATATCCATGACCTATTCGAATTTTTGGGAACTTTATCTTCTTCCTCCTTGTTAACATACTGAATGAAAGCCAGCAAAGGCTTTTCATCTTCACTTAACCTTTTCCTCTTTTTTTTCCTTATTGCCTTGCCTGATTGTAGTAGTTGGTTGTTGAGCTTGAACATTACCATCATCGTCATTGAAAGAATCAGAGAGGATTTCTGCCATAGGTTCTTCATTTTGCATAATAACCTGAGAAGCTTTCTTTGACATTTGGTTGTATTATTTGATTTTTGGAAAAGATTGGTTTGTGGGAAGTCTTTAGCAACAGAAATTGGTATTTAATGGGAGCATTCATTCATTGCAACAATCAATAGTTAATGAGCATCATTCATTGCAACAATGCCTTTTCATATCTAGAAGACATTAATTGCGAATTCAAAGAGGTTTTTCAAGGTATCGGTATACGAATCAAAGATTATGATTCGCGAGTTCCAGCGTATCAATTCGGTATCGAATCGCGAATCGATACGCGATTCGATGTCTACTCCAGAGTATCCTTCAACCCTGATTTAAAATCAGAAAATGTAATGTGAAAAATTTACTATCAAATATAAAATATTTTGAATGAATATACAAACACACTTCTGAACTAAAATGCTATGTGCTATGTAAATTCCTTAGTAATGCATATAAAACTTACATTAAAAATGTCAATTTTTTTTTTTTAAAGTTGTGTATCACACTTTTTACATTATGTAGCACACTTTTTATATATTGTTGTCTGATTTTCATTTCGATTCAGCGTTGACGCTACCTCCCGTCGTAATAGTTTGAAAACCGAATTGCTCTAACTTAAAGTTTTGTCTAGTTTCTTCAATGATCATGTTTAAGGAAGAATATGAAATTAGTTGGGGTTTTTTTAATAACATTTTTGACCCATTAATGAAGCTTCAATACTAACTACTAGTTTATACTAGTTTATGTATTTTTCTTTATCATTTATCATTTTGAACCATTTCGCTTTAAATAGTCACCACTATCCCATAAAATAGGGATAATGAGTGCATATTTTTAGCAGTTTTAATTATTTCATTTTACAAGATTTAAAGGATAATGAAAGCATATCGTAAGTAAATGATGAAAATTCCTGGAAAAAATATGTTTGTTAAAACTGAATCTTTATCAAAATACTGTGGGTTATAAGAGTAATTTAATTTAATTTTCTTTTATATTTTATTTCTAGTTTGAAAACTTGTGTTTACATGAAAAACAGGATATTTTGGAAAATCTTTCATATGTAGGACAAAGTATGAAAGATGTCGAATTTTAGACGTTGTGAGTGTCAAATCTTAGGGTCATTGTCCCATAAATTCCTTTTTTTAAAGCTATGCTCAATAAGTTTCTTTATGATGTTGTATTATATTTCGAAAATACAACATCAATTAAGGCCATAATACTGCATTCCGGCGGCCGTCGATGACCGGAGTCCGAAGCCCATGGACCGGCGACCAGATTCCGACCTCCGGCGGCCGGATTCCGGCCAAAATTGCCGGATTCCGGTGAAAATTGATCGGATTCCGGCATGCGGTGATAACAGACGGCGGCGGCGGAGCTGGGCTGTGGCGGAGACGGTGGTGGGATGCAGTATTATGATTTTAAACTACTGCATAACTAAATGTTGTATTATACATAATACAACATGAGAACTTGTGGAGCATTTTAATACAATGAAGAACTTAGTGAAAAGTAATTTGTTCCAAAAGAAATTTATGGGGCAAATTCCCAATCAATTATAGGCAAGACTAATCCTATTTCGTTCGAAGTTATGTTTTTAGAGCTTTTTCTTTTTATAACCCATAGGCATCGGTATCGGTGTTTGCGATTTCATAATCTAGGGTTCAGGAACCCATCCCAAGAAGTGTCAAATCTATTCTATACAAGATTAATCCTATTCCTTTTGAAGTTATGTTCTCAAAATGTTTGGAGCTTTTTTTTTTATAACCCAGGTGTCGATGCTTACGTTTGCATAATTTTAGGTCTAATCTGAGTCACTAACTTGGTAATTGGCCAAGTTATTCCTGCCATCACTCGAATACATACAAAACATCTCATATCATCCCTTACTTTCTTGCCGCTAAGCTACCCGTGTAAGTATGTTTAAAGCTTTATTTATTGCATGCAGGCAGAAGCGAACACAGGCACACTCAAAAGGGTGGTTGTGAACTTCCAAAATTAATGTTGACATATAAAAAAAAAAAAAAAATACTAAGTGCATCCCCCACTTATCAGCTCAGCCCACCCCCTTGGCAAAAAAAGAAGAATCGATGTAGGTACTTATGTAAAAAATAATTATTTTTTTGAAGTTTTTAAATAATATAATTTGTGAATCCCTCAATTTTGATTTTGGGTCCGCCTCTGCATGCATGTAGGGAAGAGAGAGGCTTCATTAGGCTATGTCCAATAAGGTAGTTTAATTGGTAGTTGAGGGTGAGTTGGAGGGTTTAATTGGTACAATAAGGGAGTTGAGTTGGGGGAGTTGAGTTGAGGGAGTTGGAAATGTTCAACCTGGTTGAAGGGAAGGAGGGACCCGCCTTGGACACGTGTCGCTTGTTTATTGGGCCGGAGAAGGCGCGTGAACCACACGCGGGCAAGAGGCGCGTTAGACGCCTTCAATTTTCTTTTTTTTTTGCTTTTTTCATGATGTCGCCACGTGGCGCAAAATGATTGGTCCGTACTTTATTATTTTTTCACCCAATTATTTAAACTCAATTATCTCATAATAAATGATTTAAAAAAAAAAATTTATCAAAATTCATCATTTTTTTCCCTACAAATTGATATAAGTTTCATTTGATTTGGACATAAAAAAAAAACACTCATTTTTCAATTTGAGTTGAATTATCACCTAGTAAATTATTTTTTTTTAATTTTTTTTTTCACCAAAATTAACCATTTTTTTCCCCCTACAAATTGATATAAGTTTCACTTGATTTGGACACAAAAAAAAACACTCAAAATAGTGGGGTATAGAATGATGAGTTGGGAGGAGTTGAATTTTAAACTAAACTAGCTTATTGTGAGGGGTGTAGTTGAGAAAGTAGTTGAATGATTAAGTGGATGGAGAGAGAAGATGAGGTATCGTAATATTAGGGTAGTTGAATATATTTTGGTAGTTGAGTTATTGGACTTGGTCTTAAGATTAATCAATGAACCAATAATTTGACTAGGCCACTTGGGTAACAACAAATTATGCATGTTTACTTTGCTTTCTTTCACATCTTCTCCCTTTTTTTATGTTGAATTCTTTACATCTCCTTATCATTATTGGCCAAAAAACAAAAGGGCTCAAATTAACATCTTTCAATGTAGATAATCTCTATGGATATTTCTTTTTTGATTAATTATTTACTACTCCATATTTAACGGATATCTATCTCAATGAAGAAATTGACAGAACAAAGACTTCATTTGTTTCAGTCTAACATATTTTTTCCTTAAACAACCGAAGAAGAAAGTATGATTACATGACTAACTTCACGGTGGTAATAGACAATTATTTGTATGTTGAATTTACTTTGATTTTATTGAATAAAATAATTTTACTAATTCCACTTAAATTGCATATGACACAATTTAATACTCTCTCCGTTTCACTTCAAGGGTCCCATTTTCCCTTTTGTTCCGTCCCATTTTAAGAGTTCCTTCCATAAATGATAAGTTTTGAACAGTGTTTCGGACATTTATACCCTTATAATTTAAATATATTTATAAAAAAATTATTCATTATGCCCTTATAATATTAACATATTTACAAAAAAATCAATCATTAACTACTATTTTCTACGTTACATTTAACTTTTATATTCTCTCTACTTTAATCTTCTACCCACTTAAAAAAAAAAACCAATCATTAATTACTATTCCCTACCCCACATTTAACTTTTACATTCTCTCTTCTCTAATTTTCTACCCACTTACAATTATTTATTCATTTTTAATTTTTTTTAAAAAACATGAAATCCAACCCCAACCTTGGTCTGGGGCGGAGGGAGGGAGTAGTTTATATCTAACAAGATTGGATAGGAATTAATCCCATAAAAAATAAATGATAGAAGAACTATTTAGAAACCATATTTTGGTCATTGTTTTTCCATTAAGTGTATTTTGATCACTGTTTTTTAGTTATTATTTTTTTAGAAACTAAACTGCATTTTGGTCACTATGTTTCCATAAACTGTTAAAAATCAAACGGTTTTGGATGAAAATGAATTAAAAACTAATAGTTTAACAGATTTTGCTTAACAAATTAGCCAAATCGATTAAAAATTAAGATAAATGCAAATCGATTTTTCGATTTGAACCGCCGATTTCCCGATTTTTTTTAAATGTTGAACCGAGATGGAACCGTGTACCGCATGGTTTCGATTTTCTTCGGTTCTGGTTACGCACGATTCTGATTAGGCAGTTCTGATAGAGCTGTCAATTCGGGAATACGGGACGGGACGGGACGAAATTATGTTGTCCCACGACGGAAACGGGACGAGACGGGACGGGACAAAACGGGACGGGACTAAAATACTCTGTCCCATCCCGTCCCATTTGCGGGACGCGGGATCCCGCGGGACCCAAATGGGATGAGTATTTTTCAAGTGCCACTAATCTGTGTTCTGATTGATAGCCCTCAAATGAAAACAATCTATTAACCATGATCAATTTGAGAAGCTCAAGTAGACGGAAGTAGGACAAGTAACATGCAAAACTCAAAGAATTGATAAGCTCATCAACAGATTACATAGCCAATTCATCAATAACAGAAGAAAGGCCCTCCAATGTTTTGTATATTTTCGCCAGTTCTTCATGAGATTTGTCATTGCATGCAAAATGAAATGTACGACCTTTAATTTCGGTCCAACTCATGCGAGCCACCTTTTTCTTTACTCCCTGATGTTTCAATATTGCTCTAACATTTGCTGAATCTTCCCACATGCCTCTTACATCATACTCCCTCCGTCCCATTAAGCTTAAGAAGATTCCATTTTGCGCGAGAATTAAGGAATATTATTATAGTATTAGGAGAGAATGAGTGGAAGAAGTGTTGTGAGTGTGAAAAATTAAATAGGAGAGAGAATGAGTGGAGGGAATAGTAAATTATAATGTGTTGTGAGTATTAAAATAATGTAGGAGAGAGAATGAGTGGAGAGAATAGTGATTTAAGGTTTCCTTTTTGGGATTTCTTAAGAGTTATGGGACGCCCAAAATAGAAAGTTTTCTTAAGACTTATGGGACAGAGGGAGTATATATTTGACTGAAGCACAGACACTCCTACATTAAGAGGGAACATTGAAACCAGAGAGATATACAGGGCTTAGTGGAATCCATATTGATAACACTGAAATCAGTGAGATATACATGGCCGAGATATGCGGGACGGGAACGGGACGGGCGGGACTGCACCATGTTGTCCCGCGACGATAACGGGATGAGACGGGACGGGACGAAAATACTCCGTCCCATCCCGTCCCAAATCTATTGCGGGACGGGACGTCCCGACGGGACCGTCCCAACTTGACGGCTCTAAGTTCTGATTTCGATTCGATTTCTCAATTTGATCCTATTTCGATTCAATTCTCCGGTTTAGTTCGGTTTATTTGCCAATGTCTATTCTAGTAGTAAGTCCAAAGTTAAATTTTAATTGTAGCTAAGCTCGTAAAACCATTTGTCAATCTTGGTGATGGCCAAACGGGCTGGCCTGTCTCGATCCGGCTCGTACGGACCAACCCGCGGGTGGGACGGGTTGAAGCCCGTGAGCCCGTGTGATGAAACGGGCCTAAACTCGGCCGACCCGTCCCATTTCAGATGTTCAAGCCCGTCCGTTTGACCCGAATCTGAAGATTCACAGGCCAAACGGGTTTTTCTATTTTAAAAAAAAAATCATAAAAAATATGGAAACAATAAAAAGTAATTTAGTATTTAATAAGCTATTTTTTAAAATATAAAATCACTTAGAAATAAGAAAATTAGTTGTTTTATATATAAAAAAAAGATAGAAAAAAACTAAACAAATGAAAATATATAAAAGAAAAGAGGGACGGACTATCCTTTATTTATTTTTTATTAATATTTTATTGACTAGGAAGTAATATTTTAGACTTTTTTTTATTACTGATATTTTTTTACAAAAGGTATATAAAAAAAGATAAAAAAAAATTAAACAAATAAAAGTATATAAAAGAAAAGAGGGACAGACTACACTTTATTTATTTTTATTGATTAGAAAATAATATTTTAGACTTTTTTTATTACTGATATTTTTTTACAAAAAAGTATATAAAAAAGATGAAAAAATAAACTAAACAAATGAAAGTATATAAAAGAAAAGAGGGATGAACTACCCTTTATTTATTTTTTATTAATTTTTTATTGATTAAGAAATAATATTTTAGACTTTTTTTATTACTGATATTTTTTTACAAAAAGGTACTCCCTCCGTCCCACCTCAATTGGTCCACTTTCCTTTTTGGGACGTCCCACCTCAATTGGTCCATTTCTTAAATGGAAAGTTTTTCCTATATTAATACCCTTATCATCTCCATATATTTACAAAAAAACCATTCATTATACCCACTTTAACTTACTATTCCTCCCACTCATTCTCTCTCCTATTAAATATTTTTAATTTTTACATTCTCTCTCTTATTCCCTACCACACATTTAACTTTTACATTCTCTCTCCTCTAATTTCTACCCACTTTAATAATTTTTCTTAAAAACCGTGTCCCACCTCAATGGACCAATTGAGGTGGGACGGAGGGAGTATATAAAAAAAGATAAAAAAAAATAAACTAAACAAATGAAAATATATAAAAGAAAAGAGGGACGGACTACCATTTAATTATTTTTTATTTACTAGGAAATAATATTTTAGACTTTTTTATTACTGATATTTTTTACAAATAGGTATATAAAAAATATAAAAAAAATAAACAAATGAAAGTATATAAAATAAAAGAGGGACGAACTACCCTTTATTTATTATTTTATTTTTTATTAATTTTTTATTGACTAGGAAATAATATTTTAGATTTTTTTATTACTAAATTTTTTACAAAAAGGTATATTAAAAAAGATAAAAAAAAACTAAACAAATGAAAGTATATAAAATAAAAGAGAGACGGACTATCCTTTATTTTTACTTATTTAAACAAAAAAATAAACAAATAGGTTTGTACGGACTTCCCTGATCCACGAGCCAAACGGGTCATGGGCCAAATATGTCACGAATCAAACGGATCTTCTGATTTGCGGGATAAAGCTCGGTCCGTATGGATATTTCTTGTCCAAACCCGACCCATATACAAATCGAGCCAATCGAATAACAACGGACCACTTGGCTGATCGGATACATACTAAATGGGCTGCGGACCACGGACCACGGACCGCCCACGGACCTAGGCCAAATTGGCCATTATCTCCAGTCAATCTTGACTCGAACTTAAACAGTCTTGCATCAAATCAAATTTGCATACCAAGTTCCAACGGTTTCCCACTTCTCAGACTTTCCGCTCAAGCAACTTGGGGAAGGGGTAAAAAATTTTCCTAATAAATCCCCAAATCACATAAAAAGCCCTAGATTTATTTTTAAAGAACAATTAGATTCAAAAATTGCTGTATGGGGATATTCAAGGGCAGTTTCTCATTCATGGTGGGCACAGTGGTCGGAATCTATGTTGCCCAGAACTACAACGTTCCCAACATTTACAAGCTTTACCAGACGGGTGTCGTCATTGCTCAGCACTACGAACAAAATTATCGCAAGCCCAAGAATAATGATGATGGCGATTCCTCGTAGAGATTACTATTTCTCTTTAATTTCAGGTTTTATATTAATTTTTTTTTTTTTTTCGTTTGAATAGTCCCATGAGTGATTGGGGAAAATTTAGGGTTTGTGGAAATTCATATTGGTGATTGGAATTTTGTTAAGTTTATTGTTTGGTAATTGAATTCTGATCATATTTGGTACTCCCTCCGTCTTTGAAAGATTGTCTCATTTGCCATTTTGACTTGTCCCAAAAAGTATGACCCATTTCTAAACTTAGGCATGAATGTTAGTGCAAATCTACTAAGGTACAAGAAAGTAAAGCTCTTCCTTAATAATTGCAAAATGTACAACAGGACAATCTTTTAGAAACGGAGGGAGTATTATCAATTGTGTATTTTTGTGGTTTGAAGTGATATATATCTACTATATGAAGAGCCCAAATCGACTCGGATTTATTGTGAGTCTCAACTCAACTCGAGTTTGTTCGATAAAGCAATAGTGTCTCGTAATTGTTTGAGTTTCCTGTT
The DNA here is from genome assembly GCA_022495995.1 of Adenophora triphylla var. japonica. Taxonomy (NCBI): domain Eukaryota; kingdom Viridiplantae; phylum Streptophyta; class Magnoliopsida; order Asterales; family Campanulaceae; genus Adenophora; species Adenophora triphylla. Next base: position 324,798 of record JAFEMH010001449.1, read on the forward strand.
GCAGCAGAAGAGTAATGTTAGCGGCACAAAATGTTCACAAAATCTTGCTTACAAAATCCTAGTTGGCAATCATTGATTGGTGCTTAAATCATTTAACATTGGGGCTTAGAAATTCAATCAATGGTGGTTTTGAGGCTATTGAATTTGTGGACCTTATAAAAGGTCGATATTGACGAATTTGGCACATGCATTTGATTTATGTATGCGATTCAGGTCTTAAGTTTGATCGATTTCACGGAGTTCTCGTTAAGTGAATGGTGGGGGGTGAATCTAGGTAGAAGGCAGGATGATGGTGATAGACAATTTTTAAGCAAATTATTATCATGCCTTTTTGTTAAAGAAGTTTGAAGGTGGGTGGGAGGGAGCAAGTGTCCATTGTTAAAGAAGCAGGAATATGCACCTTTTCTGGGCATAAGCACCCATATTGAATATTGAACTCATCTTTTCGACAAAATAGACAGTATGATTGTTGATGGTGCTTGAGCTTAGATTACGTTTTTAACACCATATTAGCCTTAAACAATCAACGAACGAGGGTTCCCATCACATAATCATGAAGGAAATCCCAGATGATTACCCTCACCGTCCTATCTTGTCACTTGTTGGTCTGAGAAAATTTTGACAATGTTATTTAATGAGATGATTAACACTATGTGATGTATCCCAAGATAAAGCTGCAGCAAACCTGGGAGGCTGAAGAGATTTCGATTGATTTTGTTTCCTAATTTTTGAAGTGTTTTAATTAGGATTTATTTCTTTTCCTTTTCCAAGTAAGTTTAGGATTTATTTCTTTTCCTTTTCCAAGTAAATTTAGGATTTATTTAGACTATAAATACTCCTTTCATTGTTTGCTTTAGGAGACTTTTGAATTATTGAATTAAATTGAATTGCTTTGCAATTGAAGGTTTTTACCTTGAAGCTTTTTAGCTTGTTCCTTGAATTTCTTAGGAGATTCTTGACTGAGTCTTAATTGACTTAATAGGTCTTAATTGATCTCGCGTAAGATTATCATCATCTTGGTGATTCTCTTGTTCAAACCCTAGTTCATTGATTTGAATTAGGTCAAATAGTTGTTCAATCAATTATTTGCCTATCCGTTTTATTATTCCGCTGCAACCTGTTTACATCAGTTGGTATCAGACGAAGGACGATCCAAGGAAGAAATTCTAAAAAAAAAATAAAAAAAAATGACCAAATATGGTGGAGAAGAAAAATCCCTTCTTGAGAAGATCGATATGCGTCTGGAGTTTGATCGTTGTCAAGTAAGGAAAATTTCTATAAGGTTTAATAAACTTGATAAGGAGGCCGAAGATAAGAATGATTCGATGCTTCATTATGAATCCGTGATTCGGTGCGACGCACTTCAGGCCTGGCATCAGTCTTTGATAGATAAGTATCGAGAGGAGAGGGATGTTGTTTGGGCAGAAGCTGAACGATGTCTTGTCCAACTCGATCTTTATACGAAAAGAATTCGACGTTTCGAGGCACGAAGGGAGGCTGAATTGAAGCGTCTCGAGGAAGAAAATCGCCTTGCTATTGATATATTTCCTGCCCAAGAAGATCATGTTGAAGAGGAGTCTATTGTTGAAAATCTATGTGCAAAGGACGAGGACATTCAGGTTTGTGATAATAATATTCCTTCCCTTATTATAAACCCTGTTCATGCCCCTATTGAGTCCAAGGTGAATGATGAAATTCGAAGTAATTGGTTTGTTGCAAAATTGAATTTTGTATTGGGCGATATTTTTGTCGGTGACTTTATTATGATTAATCATGTGGACGATGGGGAGGTTGATCGGCCAAGAGATAATGGGATTAATACGGATGATAGTATTATGTTTTCGGAGGAAATTTTCATGCGTTTATTTATGCTTCGTCGTCATATGTATTCCAAATACTTGTTTAAATGGGATGGACACGTTTTCTTCTTTCTTCCAAGGACGAGAAAAGATTTGCTTTATTCGAAATATCTCTTTATTTGGGATGGAAGATGTCAGATGTTGATCAAGGGAGGTCGGGCGGAAGGTCAACAATGGAGGGTCAAACACTACAAAATCATGTTCTTTTTCTAAATGCCGCAATCTCGGAGACGAATTCTTTTGAAGTGGGGGTGTATGATGTATCCCAAGATAAAGTCATGAAGAAACCCTGGGAGGTCAAGAGATTCCGATTGATTTTGTTTCCTAATTTTTGAAGTGTTTTAATTAGGATTTATTTCTTTTCCTTTTCCAAGTAAGTTTAGGATTTATTTCTTTTCCTTTTCCAAGTAAGTTTAGGATTTATTTCTTTTCCTTTTCCAAATAAGTTTAGGATTTATTTAGACTATAAATACTCCTTTCATTGTTTGCTTTAGGAGACTTTTGAATTATTGAATTAAATTGAATTGCTTTGCAATTGAAGGTTTTTACCTTGAAGCTTTTTAGCTTGTTCCTTGAATTTCTTAGGAGATTCTTGACTGAGTCTTAATTGACTTAATAGGTCTTAATTGATCTGCAGAAGATTATCATCATCTTGGTGATTCTCTTGTTCAAACCCTAGTTCATTGATTTGAATTAGGTCAAATAGTTGTTCAATCAATTATTTGCCTATCCGTTTTATTATTCCGCTGCAACCTGTTTACATCACTATGTTACTCTATGGACCCGGTTGTCTGAATTTCAGCAAGCATACATCTTTGTAGCCTAACCATCTTTAAGTGCTCACCTTTGTGAAGCTCAAGTGGACAAACTCCCCAGTGAACTGGATTTCAGTTGCTATTGCTGCACCAAATTATGTTGATGTAGTTGTCTTCTGTCGATGTGGAGTGTTTTAGTTCCTAATCTCATTCTGTTATTTCCAATGCCTGCAATCGTCATCGAATTAGAGACAAAGTTAAGGAACATTTTGGTTCAACCAAACTTCCTAACTGATAAGAAATGTGTGTGTGGACACCAATGTAGTGTGTGTGGTAGGTACACACCCGTGTGTGTGAAGAGAGAGAGAGATCGATACACATCAATGTAGAGAGAGAAAGAAATATGTAAGAAGAGTGCAATAGTGCCTCTTGTGAGAGTAGCCTAGTGTTATCATCCTTGTAATCCTTGAGTGAGGGACTCGGATTTGTAGGGTGATACACTTTGTAATGTTGAGTTATGATAGTGAATATTGTTGTTGTCCCGTGGACGTAGGCAGGAGGCCGAACCACGTAATATTGTGTGTCTTTTCTTTGTCTTGTATGGGTGCTTACTTGTTGTCCTAACACGAAGCCCAAATAGAATTCCAGTGAGTATTACTATTTGTGCAAAGTTTAAATAATTGCTTACAAGTGCTCATGGTTAATAAGGCCTTCTTTCTCTTTTCTAATGAAAATTTATGGTTTCTATTTCAACCATTATGGGCGTGAGTTCAACTTTTAGTACCTTGATACATTAGGGCTGTTCTTAGCAATATACTTCCTCCGTCCCCGAAAATTTGTTCCACTTTCACTTTCATGGTCAACTCAATTGAACTTTGACTATAATTTTCTGAAAATCTAAATATCTCTATGCCATACTAAAATTGTTATTGGTAGTATTTCTAATGTTGAAACAATAACTATTTTTAAAATTACATAGGGATATTCAGACTTTCATAAAATTATCACACAAAGTCAGACTTGAAATATTCATAAAAGCTCAAAGCTGAACAAACTTTCCCAAGATGGAGGGAGTAATAAAACTTTACACCGGGCACTATAGATTGTTCAGCCAAACTCAATCTCTAAGAGCCGATAATTTGTTCTTACTTTTGGGTTGTGGAAATGTTGAATGCCTGAAAGAAGCAGTGTGTTGTATTTCTCTGTCTGAACAAATAATGAAATAGAAATGATTTGACTATGGCAGTTCATAGGGATCTTACCCAGAAAAAAATAGGTAAGGAGGAAACTAGGATCTGAAGTAGAGCAGCATGGATTTTGACTTGGGTGGGTTATAACTATTAACCCCTATCTATGCAATCCTGTTTGCATCTGACTCTATTTGCGACTTTGCGTCTTTGTTTGTGTTTCAAACCTATTATTTGAACATGGCTTTTACCACAGCCAATAAGATGCAGTTTTAGTGATCTTTTACCTATCGAAAAAAGCAAAATGACTCACTAAACTATCTGCGGTTCTTTGTTATAAAGCAATAGTCAATCAATGCAATTTTCGACGCAATTTTCATCCGAAAACAGTATCTCTATACTTTAATACTAGGACAAGACCGTTCTATTTTGCCAAAGTACTGGTGTTCAAAGGATAGGACATGGATGTAGATGTGGGTGTAGCTATTTTATACTAAATTTGGTGTAAGATATTACAATTTTGGAGGATCCGACACTCGAATTTGTAACGGTGTCAGACACTCATATCCGAGTTCGAGTATCATAGTCTATATTTGTTGAAAATGTCTACCCGCCAACAGGTAACTGTTTCTTTCTATACACATGGATTCTAACATTACTTACATCCCCAACCAGTGGCGAAGTCACGCCATGCAAATGGCTGTCATTTGACCCTCTTGATTTTGGAGGCATATCCTTTTTATCACCTTTTAGTTTAGGAAAATAGCATTTTTACCAATAAAAATAGTACTTTTGCAAAAATTTTACCTAATGTTTCAATTTCTAAATTCTGTATAGCAAAAAAGGAAAATGTATATAATAAAAACCTAAATTTCCTCAGAAATCCTTTGTTCATAAAACAACTTGAATGTTATTGTTCAATTTATGGCCTCGAGTTGCGCCACTAAATTGTAAGTCGAGCCTTTATATATCGGGTTAAATTTTTGGACCAGTCGTAAACTTGACTACTCCTACTTGAAGTTTTGCGCAATTTTCGGAATTGATCAAGAGCAGGGGCGGATCTTAGTGAGGGGTGGGTAGGGCTCAAGCCCACCCCAGATTTTTAGGAAATTTTTTTTTTTTTTTTTTTTTTATTATACCCACACACCTACGAGCTAAAACACCAAATATATGGCTCAACGAGGGTACATTCCATCTTTGGCCAGCAAAATGCCTACAGTTGTTCCCCCCATGGGTTGTGTTGATTTAGTCAAAAAGATCAAAACTTTGTGCAAAAGAAGAATTGAAATTTTTGGGTTTCTTGAAAACAGTAACAATCTACTTTACGATTGAAAGGAGCTTCTGATTTTTAATTTTTTTTATGCAAATAATTTTGATGTGCAATTAGTTGCTTGATGTGAGTCTCTGAATTGATTTTCTACTTAGAAAACACCTTGTGAATTTATCTCATTTTATCTCATTTTTTGATAATGGGGTTCTGTACAAAAAGATATGTAGTTAGCCTGCTGCTTAGTTTATTTTAGTCGCACTAAAGTTGTATTGCACGTGGAAAAAATAGGCAAAAAAAAAATTTCGAGGGCGCTGCCCCCGAACCCCCATATGATCAAGCCCACCTTGTTTGAAAATCCTGGATCCGCCCCTGATGATCAAGAGGCATTGGGTTTCAAATTAAGTTGAGCACTATGTATGCCAAAATTTTACTCTGAATATGATTCTTTGTTCCCTTTTTTTTTTTCACAAATGTTTGTAGCATATTCAAATAAAGGATTAAATGGAAGAAGATACTCTCGCTGTCCCTAAATGAATGTTTATATTTAAGAAATTTTCGTTTAAAAATAAATGTCTTTTTTAAAAAAAATTGTCCCTTAACATTATTTTTTATCATTTTTTCGCTTTTCATTTTATTATCGTAAAACTGTAATGTTTATAAAGTGAAAACAAGAATATTTATGCATTTTTTATGATTAAATATAATGTTCGTTAATTTTCAAATAAAATTTAGACATTCAATTAGAGAAATAACTTTTTTTCCTTGTCACGAAAGCCAAGTGGCAGTCAATGATTAGTTGTGATGGGTGGTGTCTCAACCTAGGCCCTCCATGTCTTTTACTAGTAGTGCAAATGGCGGTCTAGCCATGAAACTCTGTCCTTTCCTTCATCTTCTCTCCACACTCCTTGTGGGTCCCTTGCTCCTTGAAGTTGCTAGAATAAGAAGACCCCAAAATCAATGACAATTGCATGTCTCACATGGGTTCAACTTAGAGCAGAGTAGGGGTTGAATAGTCTTTTTCCCTTATTAGGTTTGGGTTCTTATTAGGATTGGGTTGGGAGTAATGGACATGGTTCTATCTGGGATACCTAGGGTTGGATTAGAGAGTAATCCTATACTATACGGCCTCCCGGCTTCGTCGCTTAGTGGTAACGAGAGTTCGCCCCTTTAGAGAGAGGGGTGAGCAGCAAACAACCCCTTGTATAAGATTCCAAACCTATCTTGTCCCAAAATATTATCCAAAAAAGTTCTAAAATTTATTTTTCTAACATTTATTTTGAGATAAACGGAGTAATATTTATACCATCAAATAATGTCATCATAGTATTTTATTTTAAAAGAGTAAGGTTGGTTGTCCCCCTCTTTGTAATTTTATTTTAATTAATAAAATTTAAGGGTACCGTCCCTTTTTCTTTTATATACTTTCGTTTAGTTTAAAAAAGTTAAGTTTTATTTCTTTCAAAATTCGTAACTTTTTTTATATAACTTTTTGCAAAAAATGTATGTAGTAAACAAAAGTCTAAAATAGTCTTCTTTATCCAAAAAAATTAAAAAAAAAAGGTTAACTTTTTTATAAAACTTAACAGAAACTGTTAAAAATCTGTTAAAAAGTTAACTGTTTTCTTCAAAAAAATGTTAAAAACTGTTTTTAAAAAATATATTCTACAAAGTACAAACCATAATCTCAAATAGCTTTGCTTAACCAACAAAAAAATAAAATAAAAAAAAAATCTGTTAAACACACTTTCAGTTAAAATTTCATTTCTTTAAAAATTTCTAACTTTTTTTATATAACTTTTTCCAAAAAAATTCACTAATAATTAACATCTCAAATAGTATTATTTATTCAAAAAAAAAAAAAAAAGGACATATAGAGTACAAAAGTTAACAGAAACTGTTAAAAATTTCGTTAAAAGGACTAATCTGAAAAAAAGGGCTTCAGTTAACCGTTTTAACCGGATAAACCGTGTTAACCGGTTATAACCGTTAACCGGATAACCATAACCGTTAGTACACGGTTAACGGTTAGGTTACGGTTAAGATTAAAGATTTTTTTAACCCGCGGTTATAACCGTTAACCGGCGGTTATAACCGTTTGGACAGGTCTAGGAGTAATGGACATGGTTCTATCTGGGATACCTAGGGTTGGATTAGAGAGTAATCCTATACTATACGGCCTCCCGGCTTCGTCGTTTAGTGGTAACGAGAGTTCGCCCATTTAGAGAGAGGGGTGAGCAGCAAGCAGCCCCATGTATAGGGTTCCAAATCTATCTCGTCCCAAAATATTATCCAAAAAAGTCTTAAAATTTATTTTTCTAACATTTATTTTGAGATAAACGGAGTAATATTTATACCATCAAATTTATACCATCAAATAATGTCATTGATGAGTCCTTGATCTCCACTGGGCCGGCCCGCTCGGCCTGGGTCCAAGGAACCAAAGCCGACGCGGCGCCTTGCATCACTGGGAGACTCATGATGATAAGCCCCGAGGTCAAGACCGCGTCCCTCCCCGCATTAATCCTATCAAAGATCTGGAAGGATCCCGACCGCTATATTCGTGCCCCGCACAACCCATGACTGCTGGGTCCGTGCCCGCAGATTGCATGTCCGCAGGGACCCACGCCCGAAGGAGGCATACGACCGCTTCATCTCGTGTCCGCGTCAATACCTTTCACCGCGGCCACGATGTCGACCGCGGCACATGTCGCTTCCTGCTATTATCAAGCCTTACCGAGCAAGTTAGCTTACCGGCTCGACATGCAAGTTGCCGGCTCCCCATCACGCATTTAATGCGGCTCGCCAGCGCCTACTATTTCATTTAATGCGCCAAGCCATCTACACGGCTCATGTCCCTTTCGGCCCATGCCCCCTCGACAATAATGTTCCCTCCCCGACAGTGGCCAATTAGCTGCGGACACGTGTAGCTGGTCAAATACCAAAGTGCCCCCTAGGGCTGATCTCATTGCTTACCTCAACAAGCACCACCGCATTGCTATATAAATAGAAGACCTTTGTCCATCGGGCAAGGTAAGTTCCAAATATATCGAGTAAGCCATATTACTCTTAAACCACTAAACACACACACACTCCAAGGTATTCAAAGCCTTATTACTCAAGCATTCTTACTCTCACACCCGAGGGCCTGAGTTGGAGTCACATCCAACTTTGACCTTAACGGTGCTTGTTTGTGTTGTGATCTAGGTACAAGCAAACCACCAAAATATCCTAGCCAGATATCCTTGAACCGCTCCTGACCCTGAAAAGCTTGGCGTCATCAGTGGTTTCATTGCCGGGAAGCTGACTTTCATTAGTTTTTCCCGTTTAAAATCTTTGTTTTCAGATACACCTCAGATTCTAAACAACTGACCGTCAAAAGCTCTCCTTTTCAGTCATATTCCTTCTCTTCCAAACATGTCTAGAATATTGCAAAACGCTGGTCATTTGACCCTAGAGGAGGATAACCCGGCCTCACCTTCTAATGTCCATAAGGGAAAGGCTACGACCTCTGTTTTTAATCGTATGGGGCCCGTTCCCGATGCGCTCATACCCTTTCCCCGGCCGGATAGCTATACACAAACTAACGAGACGAGGCCCGAGCCGAAAAAGCCCAAGCCCTCCTAAATAATAGCCCAAAACCCCCAGCTCCTCGAAAAATATCGCCTTAAACACTCCACTCTCCCTGAGCAAATCCCGAGAAGGGACAGAAATCCCGGCCTCTAAGGAGAAGCTGATCGCCGAGGCTACGGCCATCGCCGACGCTCAATTGGAGATGTTTGAGATAGAGGCCACCAGAGGGCTCCAGCCTCCCTCGTGGGTCACTAAGGTTATCCCAACGAGCTCCCTAAATCGCTTGCCGCCAAGCTGTGGCGCAAACCGGGTTGAACCAACCCGAGCGCGGACAGCACTTGCCCAAGCGCACGGTGGTGCAAGTGGAAGATAGCGAGGAGGTTGGAGAAGAGGCCCAATCCAATCTACATGCGAAGTCCAAAGCTGCACTCGCTCCGGCCAAGGAGAAGGCCGTGCCTCCACGAGCTAAGAAGCGAAGGTTGATAGTCGAACCCCGAGTTTGCGATTTCATGCAAAAGATGTGGAAACCCATCGAAGGCCGCCTGTGCAAATGTGGCCGCACCCACGGACGCCTTCAAGCTGACAAAATTGCGCGGCACCTATTCGTAGGGGCAAGCCCCCGTATGGACACCTATGATGGCTCCAAAATGCCAAGAGTCATATGGGACGATTTGAAGGGGCAAATGGATCTATTCTCCTCGGAGGAGTCCGTGATGTCTGCAAAGCCTTGGGGTGCGATCTTCACGGCAAGGCCCTATCCTGGATGCTGGCTCTCAAACCTCGGTCCATCCAGTCATTCAACCAGTTCAGGAGCATCTTTCTTAATGCCTTTGCTGGTGCTGGTATGCCCGCTAGACCAAAGACAGACCTTGTCCGTGTCAAGCAGGCCCCTGGCGAAGCAACAAAAGATTACATCTCTCGATTCAGAAAGGTGAGCGAGGAGATTGTAAACTTAGAGGGAGGAGACATCAGACTCTGTTTTGAGGGCGGCCTCACCTCCTCTTTCCTCAAGATGAATTTTGCCTCCAGCCCGCCAAAAACAGTGGAGGAAATGTATGAAAGAGCCTCGGCCATAGCCTCTGCCGAAGAGCCAAACGTGCCCGCTCCACGAGCCTCCGCAAAGGAGAGAATAAGCCAAGTCCAGGAGACCACCCCGGAGCCTGCCCGCACTAATAATCAAGGCAAAAACAGAGGCCGTGAATCAGACAAACTCCGGAAGGCAGTGGATAGTACACCTTCACCGAGCTCACCGAGCCAAGAGTGGTAATAATGAGAGCCTCAGATTTTCCTCCTCCTCCCCCAATGCTCAGAAAACCAAATGATAGGAGTAGGGCTAAGTTCTGTGAGTATCACAACGATCACGGGCACGGTACTGAAGATTGCTTCCAACTGAAGAGAATAATCCAGCAGAAAATCAATAATGGGGAGCTGACCCAGTGGGTTAAAGGGAACAACAACAATGCCCCCAACAATAATAACCAGCAGCGGGCACGAAATACACGTGGCCCCGAAAGGAATGAGAGAGATAACTATGATGATGATTTGGAGGATTATGACATTCATTTCATTGGCGAGGAGCCTCCCTCCAATAAACAACTCTCCCTTCAAATCCGCACTTTGGAGAAAGTTTTTCTGATTTCCCCCATGACTCCGGAAGAAGAGCAGGAAATAGGGTTCAAAAAGAGTGAACTTGCCTCCTCCCTATTCCACTCTACTCAGCCCATTACCATCCCAATGAAGATAAACCGGGCCAACATACACCGAGTCCTAATTGATACGGGAGCGGTCAGAGACATCCTCTACTACCACACGTTGGTTAGCATGAGGATGATCGAGGCTAACCTGACTCCTTATGCGGGCATGTTGGAAGGCTTCACAAATCACGTAGTGGGGGTAAAGGGGACGATTGTGTTTGAAGTAACTATTGGGGAAAAACCCATGCAGAAGACGGCCAAAATCACTTTCATGGTGGTCGATTTTCCTTCCCAATACAATGCTATTCTCGGCCTAACTGCTCAGGCCGAATTGGGAATAGTTGCTTCCGTTCCCCACCAAAGAATAAAATTTAACACCCCGGGCGGGATTGCTACCATCAAGAACCAGCCCGGGAGATTCCTCCGAGCACTCGAGGAGAAGAGAAAGGCAGATAAAGGCCAGACATCCAGCCTGCAGATAGAGGGCGAGGACAAAACAAAGAAAGGGAAGGCCCTAGCACTTGTGCCGCCACCCATTCCAATTCGCATGCTTTCTTTCCATTTCACTAAGGTGGAGCTCAAGACGAGCAGAAAATTCAAACAGTTGGCCCCTATTGAGGGAGGATACATTGATCGAGGAATTGAGGGAGAGATTGACCGCGATGTCATATACTCTATGGCAACACTAACCGGAGCTCAGGTCAACCCCCCAACTATTATCATTGACTCCTTGCACAATCGTGAAATCAGCGACCTTTAACCTAACGACGAGCTCGAGGAGGTGGTAATCAACCCCCACTTCCCCGAGCAAACTGTTAAGGTTGGGCTGGAAATTCACTGCGAGGAGAGAAGGATATTCATCGAGTTCCTTAGAGTAAATTGTGATGTGTTCGCTTGGAGGGTGGAGGATATGCAAGGAATCAGCGAGGACGTAATCCTCCATAAAATCAATGATGACCCATCCTTCAAGAACATCCATAAAAAATCAAGGTACTTCTCTCCGGAGAAAGAAATGGCGATCAAGGAAGAGGTGGAAAAATTACTTAAAGCGGGGATAATAAAGGAGATTACCTACCCAAAATGGCTTGCCAATGTGGTCATGGTAAAAAAATCCAACGGCAAGTGGAGGATGTGTGTTGATTTCACGGATCTCAACAAGGCATGCCCCAAAGACTGCTTCCCTCTTCCTCGCATAGATAGATTGGTGGATTCTATAGCCGGCCACAGAGTATTGAGCTTCATTGACGCATACTCCGGCTACCATCAGATCCAAATGGCTCCTGAAGATGTCCGCTCCGTTACTTTCATCGCTGCGGGCAAGACTTATTGTTACAAAATGATGCCCTTCGAGCTAAAAAATGCAGGAGCCACATATCAACGAATGGTCAATCTGGTCTTCAAAAACCAACTAGGCAGAAATCTTGAGGCCTACATTGACGATATAGTTATAAAGACTAAGGAAAACTCCCACGAGCTCGACATGGAGGAAACCTTCAAAAACTTGCGCCGCAATAACATGAAGCTAAATCCCTTTAAGTGCGCTTTTGGGGTCAAGGCGGGCAAGTTCCTCGGATTCATGGTCAATCAAAGAGGGATAGAGGCTAATCCGTAAAATCCAAGCCCTATTGGACATGAAACCTCCACCTTGCGTGAAGGATGTACAAAAACTCAATGGTCACATCACCGCACTTGGCCGCTTCATCTCGCGGTCGGCGAGAGAGATGCCTCCCCTTCTTCAAAACTCTAAAAGGGGGAAGAAGCCCTGATTTAATTTGCATAGAATCAAGAATGCCATCAAGCTTTTGAAGAAGTCAAGACATACCTCGGGCGGCCACCTCTACTCAGCGGCCGGTGCCGGGGAAGAGCTTTTACGTTTTTAGCGATTCTTGATCGCAGTAGGCTGCCGTTCTTGTAAGGGAGGATAATAACTCCCAAAACCAGTTTATTATGTATCTAAGGCGTTGTCCGCCGTAGAAGGGCGTTATCTTAATGTAGAAAAGTTAGCTTACGCCTTGCTTATATACGCTCAAAAATTAAGAGCTTACTTTTTCGCACACCCTATAACCGTATCGACCGAGGCCCCGCTTAGAAAGGTTTTACACAAACCAGAGTCCTCGGGGAGAATGCTAGCTTGGTCTATCGAGCTCACCGAGTTCCGCATCACCTACTCCCCGAGAAAGACAATCAAAGCACGAGGCCTTAGAAGATTTTGTGGTAGAATCATCATTCGTAATGGCGGACGACGACACAGGAAAAAGAAAGCGGGCGAGAATGCGAGGAAGTCCCAAATAGCCCGAGCACGTAAATTATACAGCCCGAGGGAGCGTCCGGAGAAGGTATGGATTTTATACGTGGACGGCTCTGCGAGCAAGTTAATTAGTGGCGCGGGCATACTTCGATCGCACCACTGCGGAGAAATTTAAGAGGGCCTTAAGATTCAAGTTCGAGGCATCTAACAATCAGTGAGTATGAAGCGATTATAGCGAGGCATGGAATTGGCAAGAGACTTGGGAGTTCGAATATAGAGATCAATAGTGACTCTCGGCTCATAGTTAATCAAATTAGGGGGAGTATGATACTATCAACCCGGTGCTAACTCGATCTTGCGGCCTTGCAAAAACCCTCATAAAAAATTTCACCTACTATGAAATTTGAACCAAGTCATGAGAGAGGATAATGTGGAAAGCCGACCTCCTCTCCGTGAATAACCGATCAAGAAATTGAGGAATTAGAAGCTGCATTTCAGATTGAGTTCTCAGAAAGACCTGCTATAGATCGAATTCAGATAAACAATCTTGAGGATCAAGTAAGGGACTGGGTAGATGAGATCAAGGATTTACATCGAGAAACAGACCCTCCCCGAGGATCCAGTAAAGGCTAGAGCCATCAGAACGGTGTCCGCGAAATACCTCGTCCTCGAAGGGGTACTTTTTCGACGATCGTTCACCAAGCCTTTGCTGAGATGTGTCAAAACTCACATGGTCACCAACTTACTCTATGAGGTCCATGAAGGAGTTTGTGGCGGACATCCAGGTGCTCGCACTCTCTCAGACAAAATCAAATTCCAAGGTTTCTTTTGGCCTACGATGAGGAGGGATGCACAAGAGTACGTCAGAAAGTGTGATAAGTGCCAGAGATTTGCGGACATTCCTAGACTACCATCAACAGAGCAAACTTTGGTAGTACCATCGTGGCCGTTTGATACGTGGGGGATAGATCTTATTGGACCATTTCCAACTACTAGAGGAAGCATTAAGTATGCTGTTGTGGCCGTGGATTATTTTACTAAATGGACAGAAGCCAAGGGCTTAGCTACCATCTTCGAGGAGAATACTATCAATTTCGTCCACGACCACATCTATTGCCGATTTGGAGTTCCCCGAGCAATAATTTCAGACAATGGCACTCAGTTCTCCGCAAAGTTCACCGCGGAGTGTGAGAGAATGAAAGTACAACACCGCAAATCTGCAGTTGCCTATCCTCAAGGAAACGGCCAGGCTGAGGCCGCAAACAAGCTAGTCCTGACCGCCCTAAAGAAAAATTTGGAGGGGCGAGGAGGACGATGGTTGGACGAGCTCCAGACCGCATTATGGGTTGTCCGAACAACTATAAGAAATTCTACAGGAGAAACTCATTTCTCGCTCACGTATGGGTCAGAGGCAATGGCTCCAGTTGAGGTTGCCCTACCCTCGTACAGAGTCACATACTTCGACGAGTCTCAAAACGAGGCAAAGCGAGAAGGTGTGACACAGACGATCTCGAAGGAAAGAGAATGCGGGCATATGAAAAAATGGTGAACTACAAGCAGAAAGCGAAGAAGCACCACGATAAAAGGGTGAATAAGAGGAGTTTTTCAGTTGGAGATTGGGTACTTAAAGCATAGAGGTCCAAGGGGCCCAACCTGGTTTCAATAAACTGTCCCCGAAATGGGAGGGACCATATGAGGTTACCAAAATAGTCAAGGAGGGTACCTACATATTGCGACCAAGGGAAGGAGCAGAGCTTAAGCACGCTTGGAATAGCGATCACCTTAAAAGATACTTCTTTTGAAATCTTTGTAATTTTTAGAGGGAGTATAGACCACTATATATATATATAAGGGAGAAGTTATCATCATATTTTGATGCAAAAACCTATTCCCACCAAATTTCAAAAGCTAAAGTGGATGCCCGCAGCGGATGCCGATGAGGTTAAAGAGCCAACATATGAGTTCCTACCTACTGATGCGCAAAGATCCTTTAAGATCCGCAAGCCTATATGTGTACAAAGGGCCATTACGTCCGTACTAGATCGCGGGGAGGATACTCCATCCTGCCCGTGTGACACCACCAAAAATAAGTGGATATAGATGCCAGCGGGGACAAAGACCGAAAGTCCGCCCCGCTCAGTGCGCGAAGGTCCTCGTTAGGGCCGTTACTCGTATGCCTGTATGTGACAAAGGCCTACATATAAGCCCGTTCTTTGATCGCCACAAGACCCTCACAAAAAACCTCAAGGGGTTTTGAATAAAGGGTCCAAAAGCGTGAACCTCCAATAAGGGGATACAGTTGCCGGTAGGTTAAAGGGCCTCTATGCTAAATATGCTCCTACCTACTGATGCGTAGACAATAGCCTCACGGCCACCTTCTACATGCCCTATGAAAGTAGCTTGCCTTGGTTACTTTTGACTTACACCACGGCTCGCAAGGCTGGGAATAAGTGTAAATGGATGGGAGTGATCAAAAGAGTTTAACAAAGCCAAATAGACAAACTGGGGTCAAGACCCCTAAATTTGCCACAAGGCTAAACAAACGCGGTCACAGAGAAATAGGGCTGACTCTCACTAAAAACCTCAAGGAGTTTTGAATAAAGAGTTAGGAAAACTCAAAAAATGCGGGCAAAGGGCCTATTAAGCTTTTGACCGCAGAAGGAGAGTATAAAATTTAATTGTTAGTCAAAAACGCTGAAAAAAGTAAGAAGCAAGAAGGCAAGTACTAAGGTGCTCGAAAATTGCTAAATACTCAAAATAGCCTACAAGACAAGCAATTAAGATAAATAAATACAGGAAGGGAAGAAAAATTCTTGTATTAAGAAAAAATAAGTATTTACAAGGGTCCTAATATATTACAAAAAAGAAACAAAAAAGACCTATACTAAGGGAGCTTGATCCTTGGGGGCCTCCGTGGACTCTGTGGCCGCACCTTCTGTGCCCGCCTCTGAAGCCGGAGTTGGAGAAGGAAGACTATTCACCAACAGGTCCGTTATGGGGTCAGAGGTAGGCTCAGCAGAGGCCGAAGCAGGGGCTGCCCGCTGAGGAAAGAGATCACCAATAGCAGGCCCATTTGGAAGGACGCGAGCTGTGGCTTCCCCCAGGGGTATAGGGTTTTCCCCAAACCTCAGCTCATCCAGCTCGACGATGAGGCTAAGAGCAGTCACCTCGGCCACAGGAGGCAAGGAGGCCGCTGCGGACAGATTCAGACCTTTAACCTCATCCTCGGACAGAGGAACTAACGCATGCCCGGGTAGGCATTCATCATCTGTAGCAACAAGCGAGCCAATCACGACCAACTCCTGCACAGAAAACTTGCCCGTGGCCGCGAAGTTCCGAATCTGTGTCCGGACCCCGGCCTCATACTGAGCCAGATTCTCAGCAATGAGCCAGTTTTTGAACTCCTCGGAGTTCTTATATTCTTCCACCGCCTCCTTACGGACATCATCAAGAGCGGACTTCCCCTCCGCCTCCAACCGTTTGTAAGGGAGCAGCTGCTCGGACAGCTCATTCACCTTTTTCTCCAAGGTGTCCACGGTCACCTTCATGGCCTCCAGCTTGGCCGCGAGCTCTTTATTCCTAGGCTCCCACTCGGCCTTATGCCCGCGGAGCTCATCCCGCTGACTCTTCGCCTTGTCCAGGCTCTTCTCCAACTCTGTCACCCTCTCCTGGAAACCCTTCAGGTCGGCCTCCTGAGTGGACAGGGTTTTATCCTTGGCATCAAGGAGGGAGTTCAAAGTCCCAACCCTCTCTTGAGCCTGCTCCAGCTCGCGGAGTTTGGCCGCCAAAATGGAGGTCTTATTCTCCACATCGGCGGACAAGCTATTGCAGCTCTCCCGCAGCCGCAGCACTTTATTGCTCACATGCGGGGAAGGAGAGTGAGAGTTAGACAAAGATCGAAAGGGGGGAAAGGGTGAAGGCAAAGAGAAAGAGGATTATCTACCTCGGTCAGAGCAAGGCCTATATCCCCCACCAGGGCAGAGGCATTCTCCTCGGCAACCACATTTTTGTAGAAGTCCGGGGAGTAGAGACGGTTCACCAGCCCGATCCCCACTGAGGCATTGGCTGAATTCCGGGTGTAAATGTCCACCCCAGTTACAGTGGGCACATCAGATAGTTTTCTTCTGACGGCCAAAGTCTCCTCGCGAGTGGTCAGAGGGGCCACCGGGTAAGCAACCGAGCAGATTGACCCCCCAATGGGGGGGAGAAGTGGATGAGAGGACAGCTGGAGCAGTGGTAGTCCGGGGAGGAGCATCCCCAACTTTCTGAAGCTTCCTATGTCCTGGCCCCTCCTCCCCATACCTTTCATTCCTCTTCCGGGAATCCGCGTGATGGCCGGAAGAAATGGTGCGGCCTGGAGAGGGAACTCGGACAGCGTTGGCTGGAGGAGGACCCCTGGGGGGGTGGAGGCAGATTCCCCGTGGTGTTGATAACCTTGGGGGAAGACAGAGGATCCCCGCTTCTTCTGCTTACCACGGGCACAATTTTGTCCTTGCCCGGGACACCTCCCAATTCATGCTGCCTCTTCAATGCAGCTTCCTTGTTGGCCTTCATATTTTTGGCCTTCATCTGAGCAGCACTTAAGGGGGCCATCAGAAATTGTACTCTTCGGGATCTACTCTGGAGGAAAAGAAAAATGGTTAGAAGACAGTTCAAAAAATCAAAGGCAAAATAAACTCGCAACAGTTTTACAAAAAGAATCAGAGACCGATGAGTTCTGGAGGATCGCACTCAGCACCCAGCATACAGGTCCTACAGTCGGCCTCAAACTGGTAGTGCTCGTGCACCCTCCAATCGGGGTCACGGGGGAATGGCTCTATTTCTACTCTGGGGGCATGTGGGGCGCCCTCCCTGCGAGGAGCCACCCCCGAGTAGATCAAGAGAGGCTCGTCTTCAACGATAGAGCCCACATCATAAACAGGCTCCTCCCCGCGGTCGAGATAGGTGGCCAGATGTTTTTCTAAGGCACGGCGCGTAGCGTCGGCGAGAGGATGGGTCCGGATAACTACTAGCGGCCACCTTCATCGGGACTGGGCTTGAGGGTTTGGAGAAGGGCCAACCAAATCTAGACTCAATGACCAAAATATCCCTCTGGTTCCATTGGTCAAATTTGTTCGATGGGGGAGAGAAGGTCCTGGTAGAATAATTCCTAGCCTTCAAGCTCAGGATACCCCGGCTGATTTGGTTCTGATAATAGGCGTAAAGCCCGGCCAGGGTAGGTTCATAACCCAAGAATCTGCAAACAGCTATGAAGGAAACAATAGAAGACGCAGGCTCTGTTGTCCTCGCGGACATCTGCTATGGTTTATGGCCGCAGCTTGTCCTTATCCTTCAAATGGACATGCCCAAGGGGGCGGACACGGAAGGCGTTGCGGTCAACGTTGTAGACCTCATATATATCCTCCTCCCAGTCAATAGTAGCCACCTCCTTGGCTTTCTTACCGCGGCCACGACCAGGGTTCACCTCAGCAGCTGGCCTCTTGCCTTTATTCCGGGCAGGGGCCACCTCTATTTCCTCCTCGGAGTCAGGGTCGGAAAAAGCATCGACTATGTTCGTAGTCTCATTAGCCCTCTTGGAGGTCCCCGCGGCCCTCCTATCCTCAACCTCGCGGTCATCCTCCTCGGTCTCCGAGCTCCACGAGCCAAAGAGACCGGTGGAATCACCACGGGCAAAGGTTACTTCAGCCTCATTCTCCCCGCCTCCAGTCGCCTCAAAATTCAGAGGCTCCAGCTCCTCGCTGCTACTCAGATCGATTGGGTTATTAGGGGCCGCAGCCACATTGGGAAATATGGTCCTCAGGGGCAGAACATCCAAAGGGTTATTCAGGTCCGTGCCCGGTGCCCGCGAAGCATTGGTTTGTTCAGGATCCATCAGTTCACACTTTTCCCAGTCACAAATTACTTCGGGGACGCGAATCGCTCTCCTCACTAATTCAACGGCGTTCAAAGCCTGATCTCTCTCACGGGGAAACCTGCACAAAACCCCCATCACAAAATTTCTTAGCCTACGGTGATCCCCCAACACCAGTACATCACGGTTATAAATGTACTTCCTCTTGGCCTCCCACAACCGGGGTGGGACGAACGGCCCCCAATCGTCTTTCTCACAGAAATACAAAAAGCTATGCAGGGATAGCCTTATCCACCCTAGCCCTACCTTCCTAAAGATTCCCCCCGTCCGTTTACAAACGGCAAAGGTATCAGGGGTGGATCCATCTCCTAATTCTATGGGACGGCGGGGTCCAAACTCACGAGTAGCCATTTTACAAAACCCAGAAAAAGAAAAACAGAAAGAGATGAAGAAGAAACACAGAAGGAACACCCCAAAATTACTTACGAAGAAAGACTGGAAGGTTGGATTCGGAAGACACTAGCACAGAATTCGCAGCAAGAAATTTCTCTCTCAAGGGCTCTCTGAAGGTTTGGAAACGGTAAAAGGGTTTGAGGTTTAAGGGTTTGGTATTTATAAGGCCTACCTATACGGGTTAACCCATTAACCCGTATTAATTAGCCCACAAACCATGCCTTGAACCCTGAACCGTCTCCAAACGTTTGAAAATTCGAAAATTCCGCCGGTTAAGCATTTATTACCCCCCTGGGATGACTGACACGTACCCCTGTACGTACCACGCCCCGTCTTTTCATCTGCCCAGGGGCCCACTTGATTAACCGGGAGGCACATCATGCAAGGGGCCACGTGTCTCTCACTAGTGCCTCCCGAACGTTCCCATAGGCCCATGGGGCCAAGCAGCAACCAACAAAAACGCTAACATTTGGTGTTCGCCAAAACGGCAGTCTAATCCAACCGAGCTTCTAGTACCTCCTCGCTCAGACCATAAATAATCACACTCGGAGCTAGGGGCCATTGATGAGCCCGGATCTACTGGACCGGGCCCGCGCTGGCCAGTCCAAGGAACCAGTGACGTGGCGGTTCCTTGGGATCATTTGGGGGAAGACCGCGGACAGATAGGCTCTTGAGGTCAAGACCGCGTCCCTCCCCGCATTAATCCTATCAAAGACCGGAAGGATCCTGACCGCTATATTCGTGCCCGCACAACCTATGACCATTGGGTCCGTGCACGCAGATTGTATGTCCACAGGGACCCATGCCCGCAGGAGGCATGATCGCTCCATCTGTGTCCGCGTCAAATACCTTTGACCGCGGCCACAATGTTGACCGCGGGCACATGTCTGCTTCCCAGTTATTATCAAGCCTTACTGAGCAAGTTAGCTTACTGGCTCTGACATGCAAGTTGCCGGCTCCCCCATCACGCATTTAATGCGGCTCAGTCAGGCGCCTACTATTTCATTTAATGCGCCAAGCCATCTACACGGCTCATGTCCCTTTCAACCATGCCCCCTCTGACAGTCAATGTTCCCTCCCTGACAGGGCCAATTAGCTGCGGACACGTGTAGCTGATCAAATACCAAAGTGCCCCCTAGAGCTGATCTCATTGCTTACCTCAACAAGCACCACTGCATTGCCTATAAATAGAAGACCTTTGTCCCCTTGGGCAAGGTAAATTCCAAATATATTGAGTAAGCCATATTACTCTTAAACCCTAAACACACACACACTCCAAGGTATTCAAAGCCTTATTACTCAGTATTCTTACTCTCACACCCGAGGGTCTGAGTTGGAGTAACATCCAACTTTGACCTTAACGGTGCTTGTTTGTGTTGTGATATAGGTACAAGCAAACCACCAAAATATCCTAGCCAGATATCCTTGAACCGCTCCTGACCCTGAAAAGCTTGGCGCGTCATCGGTCATCATGGTAATCTAGAGTGTTAATGTGGCCGGAAGAATTATCAAACACGATTCCACCCGAAAGGTTGGTTTTGGATGTCTTGTTCATGAGTTCGGGTGCAATAGGCAGACTGCGTGGCAGTATAGCTGCACCCAATAACTAATTTTAATACGAATGGTGTAGATTTTATGTGTCATTTATGATATTTCACGCCCCATTTCATCTCATCTCTAACAAGAGAGCAAACAAAATGAATTTTGTGGACTTCAGCTTGCGTTTCTCATTCCAAATCTAAAGTTTGGAATAGAGTTATCAAGCCTACCCTTACATAATATCCACTACATTTCAAATTATCAAAATTAAGTGTTTCAAACCCTAAATACCCCATAGACCTCCACATTATAAGTTTATAACAATGTACTTTTAAGTGTTTTTTTCCTAATTAGGGATTTAGGACACCTGCCTTCTTCGGACGAGGAACCTTGTTATAACAAAGTCTACGTAGAAGACAGAAAATAAATCAATTACACAACACAACGATATACCTGGTTCACCAACTTGGCTACGTCCATGGACAGAGGACAATAATATTATTATCAACTGACAATCACCGAATACAATCTCTAATCTAATGCACGAATCATTGCAAGGAATTCACAACTGTGCAAATCCTAGATCTAGAGAACCAACAGAGAAATGCTAAGGAATAGGCCTTATTTATACTTGCCTATTCCTAGCCATGCAAGGTTTTAGAGTCCTAAACCAAATCTGCCAAAAACTGTTCTGATCAGGCCCAAAACGGCATAGGACGCAATCGCTCCCCCCTTGGGCGCGATCGCCCCGTCCGCCCAAACAAGCACCTGCGCGGTCGCTCCCAAGAAAGGGTGTGATCGCCCCTTCTTTCCAGTTACTTCGCGTGATCCCGCGCTTGACTCCGTGCGGTCGCCCCCTTTTTCTGCCACATGAATTACCGATTTGTCTATTTGTTCAATCCCCTAAATTTCCCAAATTAGATGGCATTAAACTGCTGGATCTTGATAACTGAAGTTATGAATGTCGAAAATCTAGATCCATCATATATTTCATTTTCTTGATTGGGTCCTCATTGAAATTTAAAAAGTGGAGGAGGGGACAAAAGAGGCCTCCAATATCTTCAAATTCATTTTCAAGGTTCATCAAAAACACCTCCATGTTCTTAAACAACCTTCTCCATTACAACCATCATTTATTGCACCCTTATTTTTGCCCTACCTCACACCCAACATATCTTTATATAAACTTCACTTGAGAAATCTAGCATACAAACTCAAACAACAACTTACAAAAGATTTTCAATTCACTTGAACTCTTTTTGTAATTAATCTACAAAAAATACATAACCTAAATTTAACCTTTTCAACAATATGTCTTTCCCTTTCCATTATCTCCTTTTCCTTCTCCTATGTGTTTCTCCACATGCATGCAGTTCCCGACATATTGGCTTGCTGAACAAGGAAGCAAAAAACGAACTTCGCCTCACTGGCAAGGTGAGTTAAGTTACATATGTATTCGTGTTATCTTCAGTCGAGTGCGTGAAATCATACGAAATACATACTTTTTTTTCGACGAAATATGCAAGTCTAAATAATTTGCTTGGTGTTATATCAACTTTTAGGAATTTTTAAAGAAAGATGAAGTACTTGAAAAGACTGTGAATGTGCTAAAGCGCAGGCGACAATCCATCTTTGAAGAACTCCAGCCTGAAGATATATATGTGGATGAAATCCGAGTGGAAAAATCTGCAGAGAAAACTGAAATAAAGGTACTTCATAAATTATTTACGTTCTCCATCAAATTATAAATACTATACTCCCTCCGTCCCAATAGTAGCTTCCCATTTTGCCATTTTGGGTGTCCCGTTAATAGCTTCCACTTTCCTTTTTTGGCAAAGGAATCTTCACTATTCCCTCCACTCATTCTCTCTCCTCCATTATTTTAATACTCACAACACCATTATGATTTACTATTCTCTCCACTCATTCTCTCTCCTATTTTCAAATTACACTCACATCATTTTTACTTCCCCCCCAATTCCTTAATTTGCGTGCTGCCCAAAAAATGGGCAGCTCTTATTGGGACGGAGTAGTATGTCGTAGTTGAACTGTCTGTATTTCTAAGTAAAGTGCTTTATAATTTAACATTTTCATGCATGTATGATTCACACAATACCTAGCATGCACAACAAGATCAGTACATTAACCTGCAACTCTTGTTTAAAGGGACGGAAAATGCAAGCTCGATCAATAGTGGAATCCAAGAACCAAGATGATAACGATGAAAATATAAAGTCCCAAGAGAACGAAGGCACCACAGAAGATGTGGTAGTGATGGACTACGCGCAACCCCATCGCAAACCCCCCATCCACAATTTAGAACCCTAGATATATACCAATATTATTTTATATCAGAAATCACATACCATAATCAATTTTCTCTTTTTTCTTCCCATCTTTTGTATATGACCGATATACTAATGATCAGAAGAGTAATTATGTAAGATTTTTTTTTTTTTTTAATTTTACGTGTTAAATAGGGTGCTATTTGAAAGTTGTAAAGAACCCTTTAGAAAATTATAATCAAGTTGACCAAATTTTGTTGTATTAATGTGTGACAAGTAAGGATGTGATGATGATTTTGTGAATGATATGATGGTCCCTTAGAGGCTGGGTTTTGGGTTATAATGTATTGAAAGTAGTTGATTATTATTTATACAATAAAGCATTAAATATGCGACATGAATGTGTGGTGCCCATGTTGCCAATATTGGTTTAGTTCTTATATGAGGATGACAGTTTAGTTTTGATCAAATTTTGTAAGAATTTGGTTTTGAACGAGAGCAAATTTTGAGAAAATTTGGTCATTCATCTTGGGACGGAGGTAGTAACATTTTGGGATGGAAGGAGAACAATACCTTCAAAGTCTAAGGGAACATAGACCAGAGATGCAATACGGAAGCCATTCATATCTACAAGTACATGTGCAGTTTTCGGAGCAGTCATCTAAAGATTTGGGAAATAAGCAAAAGCCTTCCTGAGCTTCACTTGGTCTTGGCTCGTTAAACGCTTACCTTGTGCTCTAGACAAGTAATGCTCAAACCTGCTTTTCATCTCTAGTCAATAATGAGCCACATAAGGCTCGAAAGAATAAACTCGGGAAACAGAGAGATGTAAATTTACATAAATTGTATGACTTTTGGTAAATCCTAGTTCCTTGAGTAATCTAGGCCAGCTTAAGCATAATTCCTTAGCTCAAGCCGAACGAGAAAAAAAAAAAAGATCCAAGCTTGAACTGTCACAGCTCGGGTTGGGAAGACTCCTTTGCTTCCCCTAACCCCCAAAGGTTTCATAACATTAAAGAGCAAATATTGTAGTTTGCATTAAACTCCACCAAGTTGCGCTATTGATAATGCTGTGGACCAATTCAATTTAAACAGCTGTCATGATGTTAGGCGGGACTCCATTTATGAATTAAATACTACTCCCTCTTGTCCCTAAATGAATGTCGAAAAAAATTTCGGACCCAAACAGTCAAACCTTAGGACCCTATCTGCTCAGGCTATATCAAACACAAGAAAAATATGAAAGAGATGCTGTCTGAAATATATAGGTCATATGCAACAGGGCATGTGGATTAAGAAGAAACGTTAGATAGCTCATAGAAGGTATGTTGCAAATATAGAAGCATAAATGAGTAAATTATTGCGTAAACTTCAGTCATCAGACCCTTCTCCCCTTTGATTCCGAGGAAAAATTGTAAGTTCAGACAACAGTTGTCTCCATCAGTAATAAACGATAAATTAAGACAGATGCTGGCATGCATAACTATGTTTGTTTTTTTTTTCTTCTCAGAAGTTAATAATTATGATTGACAATCTTAAACATTGCATTCAGATTCATAATTATACATGGAGGAGCAGTTACCGGAATGTCTGTTTGCTTGCCAATACATGTTACGCCGTTGTGTTCTTCATAACCAGTCTACCGTTGTGATACCCTCAAGCAGGACACCTGAAGAAGAAATTAGTTCATTTAATAGACCCATGTTAATTTGAGTCGTGAAAATAAAGCACACTCGACTTGGCATTCACAATCGCAGCACGAGATTAGTTTATTTAATAGACCCATGTTAACGTGACAAGTGACATGTCAGGTGTGCTTTATTTTTATTTTTTTCTCTCGCACACACTTGATCTTAAGCTTATATCATACCACAAATTATATGCTGCATTATAAATTAGGATCATCTAACTAGGGCAAGAAGAACATTCTTATTTTGGGACTGAGATGAGCTTAACACAACTCTCGAATCCATAAATAACTAGTCAAACATTTCACATAGATTGCTGTCTATTGGTCCTTGGAATCAACTTATCAATGTAAACCAAAGATAGTCGCTCCTCTGTTTTCTTCCTCTCCTATTTTTATTGTTACGGCAATTAGGATATACTCCCTCCGTCTCAAGACGAATGACCAATTTTTTTTTGAAATTTACCTCGATCGGGAGCAAGTTTGAAAACTTTTTGGTCATTCATTTTGCGACGAAGGTAGTAAATCAATAAAGCACAAAAGGAACTTGCAAAATGCAACTATCATGGAATGGATTCCTTCCAGAAGTAGAATCAGAATTAAAACTAGAGCAATATTTAACTGCTGGAGATACTTGGTGTAGTAGTCGGGGGCGAAGAGAATGACAAAAGCTCCTCGTCTTGCTCAAATGCAGCCATGTCTTCTTTCTCAAGACTCACCCACGCCTCAACACCATCACCTTCCTTTGTATCCATCAACAGGAAAAAATTGGTAAGACAATAGTTTGTACTTGCCCATATTGGTTTCCCCCATCCAAAATCGAGTTCATAAAACTTGAAGCCACACCAACTGCTAACAGTGAAGAGATCTACGTCTTGTCTAGCATACATTTTTCGACTCACCTCCTTGAACTCCAAAACCACCGAAGATCTAGCATCCTCATCGTTAACATTCAATCTCTTAATATTATTATTACAGAAATCTATCAATCCGTACTTTTGCATATCAGTCAAGTCACTCAAGTTTGTGCTACTAATATTTCCATCATCATAATCTTTCTGTAAGTTAAAGGATCCAACAAAGTTCCCGAAGCTATTTTGGGGCAATGGCGGGTCAAGTCTTGTGCGCATGTTAACAAATACCACCAAGATTGACGATGTGTTCCCTTCAGTACTTGAGTTTGTGGATTTTGATTTGGATACTGCGTTCATCATGCACTTCCAAACTAGAGCCGTCACAGCTTGAACTCGGGTGGGTTGACTTTGACCATGAGCTGCAGCAGCCTTGAGTTTAAGAGCAGCAATGCTAGTAGAACTAAATACAAAAGACTTGGACAACGGGTTGCTGTCAATCTTCGCCCGTTGCTGGGGTTTGATAAGATTACTCGGAGGCAGAAGTGATTGGATAACAAACAGATCAGGGGGCATTAATGGAACTCGTTCCAAAGACATAATTGCCCAACTACGGACAAATTCAGATAAGGCAGCCGCATCCACAACCAAATGAGAAGCACAAATGCCAATAGCCACTCCTCCACATGGGAAAAAGGTTGCTTGAATTTGCAAGGGGATTGTTCCGGCATCCTCACACAATCCTTCAGCGGGAAGGAGTGGGAACACCATTTCAAGATCTCGTTTTGTGACCACTTCTTCAAGATCCATAACCGTAATGGCTTCTTTGAAGGGGACCCCATTGGCTGTATTGGTGGCACTACTACAGTCTATCCAATAACGATTGGCGCAGATTCTTCCGGCTAATGGGTAAACATGATTTAAGGTGTTGGATAATGATTTCTTGAGCTGTTGTAAAATCGAAGTTTGTTGTTGTGCAACTGCAGCCGAATAGTAAAGAACTATGGGTATATATTTGGGAGGAGCTAGCTGATCCAAAAGAGATAGTTTGTGAAGTTTTGGATGGTTTGGATTAGGAGAGGATGGTAGGATGAAATCAGTTGTGACTATCTTAACCTTCATCTCCATCAATTTTGGAATCAATTAGGTTGTTTGTGAACAAGAATCTGTATATGTTTGCACAAGTAAAAAAACAAATTAGTCTACAATAATGAATCAACCCAAGCTACTAACTGTTCACACACAAAATATTTTACTCTTGGTCCCATGAGATAGACCACCTAATACTAGCTGTTCGTACCTCAATATTGGATTTGGGGCCATTGCAGTCGGACTGCATAGTAGTCTGACGGATACTGAATCTTGTAATTGAGTTGGAATTAGAACAACAAAATGAATTCCGCCTCAACTTCAAATTTCTTTTTCAAAACAAGATCAAAGATCAATTTCTTTTTCAAAACAAGATAAAAATCTTGTAATTGAGTTGCCAACCACTCCCAAAAAATATCTTTCAATCAATCTAACATTAACAACAAAAGGACAAATACTTTTTGCCCTTGATAACTTTTTTCTGTGCTTACAGCAATCAATAAAAATGTCCTCCATCCCATTAAAGGAAGTCCAGTTTAGAATTGTAAAAGCAAAGTTTACAATTTGTCTAAATGAAGGTTTGATATGGTTTACCCGCCTTCAGTTTTTCTAAACTCTTCAAAATACTTTTTATATGCATTGTTCACGGATTCCAGTAATTAAGAAAGAAAATCACATTCTTCCGAGAGTCCTTCACTTGAAGTCTTTTCTTCATAAGAGTTTTTTCGTCTTCAAGTTGTTTTAATTTTTCATTGTTCTAAGATCTCTGAAGAACGCTTGTTAGGAATCAATCCATTATGCTTACTGCCTTGTGCAGATTTTGGGATTAGATTCATAAATTCAAGATCTAGAGTTTTAGTCTTTAGTGTTTTGCAATTGTTCTTGAGTCAAGAACATATTGTGTTTTTATTTTCTTTCACTGTAATTGTTTTAGTTACTTGTACTCCGCAAGTCGTTTTTTATCTTGCTGAAGAGTTTAAATTTCGTGTTTTTATTAATTCCGATGTGTTTTACTTTAATTCTGTTCGTTCGTGTATGTTTGTGCGTTAACTTGTTAAGACACTAGTGCACACTCGTACGCACAAGTGGTCGTATTTTCAGAACATTTCTAGCTACAATTCTTTCACTTTCTTAGCTAAATAAATGCAAGTGAGCAAAGTCGCTTTGAAAAGGAAAAATACGAATTAGCATTTTTGTACCGAATGATTAAGACCATCTCTAACACTGCGCTATATTCTAGCACATACGCCAATTTGACGCGAAACCGAGCTCCAAAAGCGGCGCTAATGACTTCGCTATTTTGGCGTCGAGGGTTTGACGCGCCAAATTTGACGCGGGTAAGTTCCTGCACTATCTTCTTTTCCGTTTTCCTTTTCCTTTTCTTTTTTCTTTTTCTTTTTCTTTTTCTTTTTCTTTTTCTTTTTTAAATTGAAACTACTACTCCCTCCATCCCAAAATGATTAACCATTTTAAGAAAATATTATTTTTGAATAAATTTTGTACATTACGGAGACACTCCCTCCGCTTCACATGCCAGATTACAAGTACGCTTTCCTCGTTAGGCGTCCCATTTACAGCTACGCACTTCCTAAAATGGCAAAGAAACTTTACTATTCCACCCACTAATTCTCTCTACTACTTTACTTTTATACTCACAACACCAATCAACTCACTATTTTCTACCCCACTTTCTCTCTCCAACCTCACTTTTCGTACTCACAACACTTACTCCGCTAACTTTCTCCTTAATTTGCGGGCAAATAGTAAGTGTGCACATTGTAGCGGGATGGAGAGAGTATATATATTTTTTATTCAGTTGGGTTCCCACAGCAGCAATAGAGACAGTATAACTATGGGGGTAATCAACCCAATGCTAGATTGGGACAACCACAACCACGGCGGACGGTCTGCGGATGATATGTTACTATGCACGGCTGGGTATGACTACCTTTTCAAGCGGTTTTGGCGGTATTAGCAGAGGAATGATGCTAGTATTGGTAACCTGGAGAGACAAATGGGGCAGATTGCAGAGGCTGTGGTACGAATAGAGGCTAGAGATGCAGCAAAAGTACCACCTCAGACTGAGCAACTTCCGAAGCATAATGTTAGTGCTGTTTATGTGAGGAGAGTATATATATTTAACTGGGAAGTGTGGACTAGTAAAGTGTGCACATGAGTGTGGTCCACACTCATGAGTGTGGACCACATGAGTGTGATCCTAATAAAAATTTAAAAATTTGTTATTGTATCACGCTTAATAATATTAACAATAACATTTTTTGAATTTTTATTAGGATCATTAATATTTATTTAAATTATTGGTCAAAGTATTTGTAAGTTGACCAAAAATCCACACTCATGTGGGACGGAGGGAGTATTTGTTATTTGTAATATTAAATTTTATTTTTATTTCTATTTCAGAAAAAACTATTCAATTTGTTTTTATTTGTATTGTTAATTATAAGTTAATTGTCTATTTAAATATTTCTTCTTATGCACCAAATGGTTGGAAATGCTCTGACAATCTTAATGAAATTTAATATTACGCAGAAGCAGAATAGCAATACACCACAAATGCACATGTAATTGAAGAAGGGAGAGAGAAATAGAGGTACCAGAACAGTGTTTTTTGCAGAGATTATAGATGGTGGAGGCTCCGACTGTGGTAATCGGAGGGGGAATTCTTCGCAGCCATTCGCCTGAACGTTACGGCAGAGACGTCCTTCGGTGGTGGTGCCCGGAGGTTTGACGGCGGTGGTGGAGGGGAGAGAGAGGTGGTGGCAGGTGAGCCCAGTTGGATCCAAGCGGGCTGAAACATGGCTTGTAATGTAAATGAACTTATCTTGGGCCCCCTAACAGCCCATGAACGAAAATGGGCCTTATAAATAAGCCCAATAATTCTAGTTAATCATCTTGGGCCCTAACAGCCCATGAAAATCTTTCTAGTTCACCTGAGCTGTTCAGCTGGTCGGATTCGATTGACTGTGTTGTTTCGTCGTACAAGAACAAATCCGTCGTACATGAAAATCTTTCTAGTTAATCATCTTGGGCATTTGTAATTCAAAGGCAGATTTTAAGTTAATAAATTATCAAGCCTTTGGCTATTATTAGAAGAAGGAATTTCCCCATTCTGTTGTGCCCAAAATTCCCAACAACTACTTCCTTCTGTTTCACCAAACAATCGGGAAGTCCTCCGGGTCAGTAAATTGCTTGGGATGTCAAGGAAGGACAAGGCTGCATCTGTTTACTTTGACCCTTGACGAATCATTTGCAAATGAAGCAGAAGAGTACGAAGGAATCTTAGAGGTCTATTATCGATCAACCAATATTAAATCTTTTGTGTTTCTTTCTTTAGTAAAAAAATAAAAGACGATGTTGGGTGTTGTAGTTCTTCTAGTGTTAGTTGTGTATAAGCTGTATTAGTGCCTACTCATCCCTTAGTTTTAAAAATGGTTATAATGAAATCATTCGCTATATTGATAAGGAGAGACAAGCAATTCTTTTTTTGCAAATCAAGCAGTAAGAAGGAATCTTAGAAATTTATTATTCATCAAGAACTCACTAGTTCTTAGCGGGCATTTATTGATTGCGAATTGCTATGCTAGTGTTGCACAAGATGCTTTTAACGTGGATGAGTGGCACCATTCAAAAAGTCCATGACAGTGTGAAATATGTTAAGACACCATGAAGAGAAATTTATTGATCTGAGACAACAGCTTCAAGTACCAAGTACAAAGAGCCTTGTTCTTGATAACCAAATGCAATGGAACACTACGAATCACATGCTTGTAGCTGCCAATGAATTAAGCTGACACATGCAGCCATGAGTGAGGATATCTCCAACCTGGACCGTACTTATGGCGTGTCTAAATGCAAGGTTGATTTATTGAGATCACTTGTTATTAATTTGTATAGACCACTTAAAACGATTTGATCAACTTTTTTCTTGGTATTCCTGATTAATATCAAACGTGTTTGATCACTGTTGTATACTCTCCGTCCCATTTGAAAAAATACTAATTTTTATTTTGGGTGTCGTATTTAAAAGACACAAACCCAAAATGATTTTTTTAATACTTATTTATTTATAAAACCCACTTGTTATACTAATAATAACTATCCTCTAACTATTCTCTATCCCATTTTCTCTTTTCAACCTCACTTTTCATACTTATAACACTTATTTCACTATGCACTTTTCTTAATTCATATGTTATGTCAACTTTATACATTTTCAGATGTGACGGAGGGAATAGATTTCATTTTAGGCTATTCCACTGGAGCACAAACACAAATTCCTATAAAAATAATGGGCTAGATTTTTCCTCTTTATTGTTGTCTTGGGTCCTCACGCTAGTGCTTCGGAAAAGTGATATTGAGGTGTTTTTATATTTATATTTTTTACGATATTTCATAATAATAATAATAAATATTATTTTTTTAAATGATAAGTTGAAAAAGTATGCCAGATACTAGGGATGACCAAAATGGATTGGAACCGGACCGGAATCGAAAAATCGGACTGAAATCGGAAAATCAGACCGGAAAAGCCCGAAACCGCCATGAACCGCCGCGAAAATCGAAACCTGGATAACCGGAACCGGTTTGGATAAGGGCCGGTTAAGGGTTACAAAAATGGTGAACCGGACCGAAACCGGAACCGTGAACCGGACGAAAATTCCTTATTTTTCAATAGAATCGGACCGGAAAAGCCCGAAACCGAAGCAAACCGGGGAGAAAATCGAAACCGGGGTTAGGCCGGATCAGTTAAGGGTCAACATTTCGCCAAACCGGAACCGGCGGTTTTCGAATCGAAACCGGGCCCGGACCGGTTTTGGCAATCCCTACCGGGGCAGATACTTACCAGATAGAGAAAAACTAAGGGGGTCCATGAACGAAAATGGGCCTTATAAATAAGCCCAAGAATTCTAGTTAATCATCTTGGGCCCTAACAGCCCATGAAAATCTTTCTAGTTCACCTGAGCTGTTCAGCTGATACAGTTTAAACTTTAACGGATTCGATTGACTGTGTTATTTCGTCGTACAAGAACAAATCCGATCGGAAAAAAAAATGGCCGGCAGATTGAGCCAAGCGGCGGCACGTATTATGGGCGGCACCGGCGTTGTCTCCCGCTCCGTCGCTTCTTCTCTCCGCACTCGCTCTGGTATGGGTCTCCCCGTCGGCAAACACATCGTCCCCGATAAACCTGTAATCACTTTTCTTTCTCCGATGTTTTTCAGAAAATCAGCTTTCTTTGTGTATTCATTTGTGTGATTTGTGTCCTAGTTTGAGAATTTAGTAGGCTTGATCATTTAATTTTGATAATTACATTTGCTGCAAAGTGAAATGAAACCCTAAGAACGGCTTTACTTGTTTGGTTAAACAGCTGCCTGTAAATGATGAGCTGGTTTGGGACAATGGAACACCGTTTCCAGAGCCCTGTATTGATCGTATTGCTGATACCATTGGGAAGGTAAAAAAATCTTCCTTTTCCACTTTGTAATTGGGAACATAGTTGCAGTTTAATTCAATGTTCTGATAAGATATTTAATTTTGATTTGTTAGAACACATATATTTCATTCTTCAAGTAAAAATATTTTAGTCCCACTTGCAGCTCAACGAATCTACGCTTGAAAGTGGGATATTTTAACCTTGAAATGAACTTACGTTGGTTTACTTTATTTCAAGGATTGAAACAGTTTTCTTAATCGAATCAATGTCAAGTATATGAAGGATAAACTTTTCAACTACAAAGTTTTATGGATTTAGTTTGACTTCTCTTTATTCAGTTTTGGAAAATGATCGACTCTGAAATAAGGTGAAGATTATTTGTTTTTCCTTCAGTATGAAGCATTATATTGGTTGTGTGGTGGATTGAGCTGTTTCGGGCTTTTGGGACTAGCTGCAGTGTGGAATGACAAGGCCTCTACAATTCCATTTGTAAGTCTTTTTCTCCGTTTCTTAAGTGTGTGTATGTATGTATATATATATATATATATATATATATATATATATATATATATATATATATATATATATATATATATATATATATATATATATATTTGGATCTGCCATTCATTGAAATCTAGATTCCAATAAGGCCTTCCCATGCTATTTCTCTGAGTCTGACAATGAAGTTTAATTCAGTAATGTTGCACTAGCCAAAGGTTTCTGACGGGAACTTGTGTATACTCGGATTTACTTACTAGACAAAAAAGCTGCTACTGCAAAGAATTCTCTACCTATATTGACCCAATGACTCATTAGATTGTAGCAAAATTTAAACTGGGAAGCTTTCACCTTATCCTACTAATGAGTGCTTGACTTGGTTAACTTCTCGAAGAATTTATTGATATTGCTGGCCGTATCATTTTAAGGGGAACGATTGCAGTTGCCTTTCTGAATTTGGTTGTCCTATAGTTAGATTGAGAAGTAATAGAACAAAAACCTGTGCT
Organism: Adenophora triphylla var. japonica; assembly: GCA_022495995.1. Taxonomy (NCBI): domain Eukaryota; kingdom Viridiplantae; phylum Streptophyta; class Magnoliopsida; order Asterales; family Campanulaceae; genus Adenophora; species Adenophora triphylla. Next base: position 357,596 of record JAFEMH010001449.1, read on the forward strand.
CTTGGTTCACTGTAGGCTGCATTTTGTGTTCTACTGTAAGATTGATAAATTGATTTGCTGATTGTAATTCAGTGCGACAAAGGTGTTTGAAAATAAGTGACTTTTCTCTAGTATTCTGATTATGTAAAGTAACTTCTTACTGCCATGGGAAGTTACCGTTACATGATTGATGAAGCTACTTTTCGGTGGTCCTGCATCTTCAAAGCTGCTAAAAGGGCAAGGATTCTTAAGTTTTTTTTTTTTTTGAGAGCCGACATATATAAATATAAGGACTTCTATTAGATCTAAAAATATATAAGCTTCCTATTACTTTATCTAATTGGAGAACATTTCACCTGTCATTCGATAGCGCAGTTGGTGAACATTGGGTGCATCGGAGGAAACCGAATTCAAAAAGCTTTCTGACTACCCCCAAATTCTTAAGTTTGGTTTCGTACATCTTTAGTGATCTGCAAGCAATGCCTTTGGTTTCACTAGTTCATAGGGAAATGGTGTTGCAACCTTCCGACTTATTCTTGATATTTTGAATTCTCATTTGTCACTTGCAGATGTTACTCGTACTTAAATAGATTACCCATGTTTGAATAGAGATATATCCGTCCCACTCGAATTAGGACATTTTACCATTTTGAGTGTCCCACTTGAAATAGGACAACCCCAAAATGGAAATGTTTTATTCAATGGGGCCCACTTTCACACTCACAACTTTCCACTTATTATTCCCTACCACACTTTCTCTTTCCTACCTCACTTTTCATACTCACAACACCTACTCCAATACACTTTTCCTTAATCCCCGTGTCGGGACCAAAAATCCTATTTCTTGTGGGACGGAGGGAGTATAGTCTTAGCCGTTAGGTACAGATTAGCTGTAGAACTGAGTTGCTACTTGCTAGGTATTCTTTTGTTAGTATATCCGGTACTAGATATTCTTTTGGATCTCATATCTTTATTAAGGTTTTGAGGACTCCACTTTTATTTTATTTTTTATATCCATGTAAGTATGTAACATAAGAGATATGGGCTTGCTGTCTGTAATTTGGAATGTACACCTGTGATGTGAAACAAGATTGTCGTGGTAGATTATCACGTGTGGACCTCATGCGGACCCTCTATGTGTGAAATGAGAGTTCCAGACCAATTTTACCTGTGAGATGAAGGAAATACCTAGATTTTAAGTTTATAGGTTAATCTATTGGGGCCAAGTTATAGATTTTGGAGTGTGTTATGCATCCAACTTGCCTTGACCCGACCTTTTTTTTTTCCAAAAACATCTTGGCATTTACAAGCTGCTAGTTATTATATGGATAAGGTTTAGGAGTGAATTGCGTAAGAATAACCTGAATAGAAAGTTGATTGTCTGGAAAATATGGATTGTCAACCTTTACACATGAGTGGACTCTATGATGTGAAAATGAGAGCAATCACGTCTGTGGCTCCGTTTATTAGGGAACTTATGAAGAACCTAAGATTCTAAGTCTAGGACCTAAGTTTATGGACTGGAGAGGTTTTAAGCCTCTTATTTATCCACGATTGGTCTGTATTCAGCTGTTTTTCCAACATGAATCCATGTACTTATATCTCTTTGCAGGTTTAGTCAATGGTTTATTAAAAAAAATTGGGGACAAGAATGTGAACAGATCAAAATAGTACTCCCTTTATCCCTAAATGAATGTCCAATTGAAGATATTTTTGTCCCAAAATGAATGCCTTTTTGTAAAAAACTTTGTCCCAAAGTGTTTTTTTACCAATTTTTTTGTGCTATTCATTTTATTGTTGTAAAACTAAATGTTTAGAAAGTGGATAACAATATTATTTATGCATCTCTGCCATTAAAATGTATAAAATGAATCCATTTTCAGAGTGTTCCTTAAAATGAAATTTGGACATTCACTTAGGGACAGAGGGAGTATTAGTTTACTCCACATTGGTCTCAATTACGGCCAATGAAGTCAGCCGTAGGATCTATGGTTGACCTACCTATAGTCATTTTAGTTCACCGCCGTAAAACACAGAAAGCACCCTGAGCATTAGCGACAAAGACTTAATCCTTGACTATCTCATTAATTCACTTTAGCTCAACAAAGCAATCCATCAATAAGACTAATACTTATTCCATGTCCCCCCCCCCCTCCTAAAAAATTGGGGGATGAGATTCAGAAAGATTCTTTATAGAAAGATGTTGAAGGTTATAAGAATTAAAAAAAAAAAAGAGAGATGAAGAGGGGTTCAATAACTCAGTTTTAGATATTTTAAAGAGCCAATGATGTAGAAATTTCATATTAAGAAAATATTCATCACCTTTTGTAAAATATGCAAAAAAAAAATCTAGAGTTGGATTTAGTCAATAAAAGATTTGGTTAATGAAAGCAATAAATCAAGTACAGGAAATACTTCATTGATCATGTCATGTGAAGGATAGAAAAAGATGAAGAATATTCACATTGTTCTTCCTAATACAGTGTTAATCGAAGCTTTGGTCAAATATGGTAAGGCTTTCCCCATGCCAAGTTTAGCTTTTATAGGCACCTCAAAACTTCTAAGCAGATTTTCCTAAAACAGTCTTTATATCAGCATCGCTTTTTCTTCCTTGACAATTACTTGCTTTGGTACGATTCTAGTTTACGTACAATGAAATAAGCAGAATGTATACTATAGAAGCCCAAATTAAGTTTTCCTAAATGGAGTACGAGTTAACGTAAATCTACCCCACTTCAGAAGACATTTTTTTTGTTGGGCAGAATTCTAAATTTACCAATTGATTGAGCAACAGTTCTCCAAAAAATAAAACAAAGAACAAACTAAAATGAGAAGAGAAAAACACTGCCTTAAAGAAACAAGGCTACATGTGTCCGTTTTCTCAGTATGCCATAACTTTTATCTTCTCAATTTGTTGGGTCTTCATAAAGCTAACATAGAATTGTTTTTTTTTTTTTTTGTGTGTGTGTGTGGAAAAATTGCATCAAAAGTACCCCAACTATTGAGGTTCTGTGGATTTCATACCTAAATTCTTTTTTGTTGCATTTATCATACCTAAACTATCTTTTAGTTTCATCCATGGTACCTAGGGTTAGACATCCATTTTTTCTAGTTAAATGGTCATGTGCAAATGCACATGATCTTATTTTTAAGGATAAAGTAGGGATATCAATAAATTGAACACTTAAGGTTCTGGATGTAAAATACTAAAATTAAAAGGTAAACTAAAATTTTAATTAAAAGGGCGCTTTTTGTTATAATTAAACTGTAAGGGCTCGTTTGGTAGACCGATATGATTAGCCTGTATTAATAGTGTGTTAATAGTGGGGGATTATTAATCAGGGGATTAATAACACCACCCTTTTCTTGGGGATTAATATGAAGGGGTTAGAGGGGATAAGAGTGGATAAGAAGTTTATCCGAGTTGTACCCAGGATTATTACTCCCATTGCATTTAGCCTACCAAACACCAAGATTATTGGACTAATAATCATATCCAACTCTAATCAGGCTACCAACGACCCCTAAGGGCTTAAATAAAAAAAAAAACAAATCCTCCCTAATCCCTCCCCCTCCACCCTCACAGATTGCCCCACGTTACCACCACCGTCCAACCCACCCCACCATTCAACTATCATCATCGTCCCCATTTCAGATTCAAGACAATAACAACCCATCAACACCATTTCAGATTGAAGAAGACAACAATCTCTCAATATCATATAACAAATATAAAACCCACAATAAATATATATAATTTAAACATCCATACTACTGTTATTTCTTTATCTCGCTTTCAACACCAACATTATCAAAAATTTCTTCAGCTATTCCATCATCGTCATTCAAAACCCACTCTCTGTTCAAATAGAAAACCCCCAATTTAATTTTAAAACAAAAACTCAGATTATTCTCTCCTTCCAAATTGAATAGTTTAATTTCTTATTAGCATAGATTATGCCATCCATCCAGGTTCGTACCCATCTATGGGACTTTTTGGTTAAACAATGGAGTTGCTCCTGTTAACCAATATTGTTTCCCTTAGAAAAGACCCCAATATGGACACTGAGAAATTGAGGTACAATGGTGACTCGGGTCGGTGATGCAAATCTGGTGAACATGACACGACCGATTGGGTAGAGAAACTGAACATTGATTCATTTCTGATGAATTTTTGGGAAAAAAATTAGGGATTTAGATGTCAAGATGTCTGATTTATTCATCTTGAATCAATTGTTTAGAAACGAAATAAGAATTTTTCTGATACAGAAAAGCCCTAGTTAAACCTAGGTTTTGTCTTGTTCTTGAAGCACCGATTAAGCTTGCCTTGAATTGATTTGAACTAGTAGGATAAGAAATTGAAGAATATCCAGGTGGGGATGGAGATGGGGATGATGATTAGAGATGGAGGTTGGGATGGAGAAGAGAGTGGGATATTTTTGACCACTGTTGAAGGAGGGGAGCTCGTGCAAATCTTGGAGGCTTCAGATGTGGGATCTGCAAAAGAGGGATGATAGTTATCACAATTTTTTTTTTTTTTCTTTTGAAGTAGATTATAAGATAATATAAAATTTATGAAATAAAATGTGTTAGATTTTTTTTTTGAAAATAATTTTCTTTTCTTTTTTGTTCTTCTATTTTTTTAATTTAATAAACTTAACCCCTTTTAGTTTAATTTAATCTACCTTTTACTTTTTAGATTTACACTTAGAACCTTGACAACTTTTTACCTTTAATTTGTATTTATTTTTCTGTTTTACCCTTTAAGATAAGGTCACATGCACGGCACATGTCTATTTAACTTGAATTTTTTTTCAAGTTAAATAGACATGTGCCGTGCATGTGACCTTATCTTTTTGTAAAACAGAAAAATAATCAAAAAATTGGATGTCCCGAGATACCATGCATGCAACTAAAAAATAGTTTAGGTATGTCAAATGCAACAAAAATGAGTTTGACTATGAAATCCAAAGTACCCTTATAGTTGGAGTACTTTGGATGCAATTTTTCCTAGTTTTTTCTAGTCCCTAAATTCTGCACCTTGTTGATGATATTTCTCTTTTCTTCTGCAGGCGCCAAAGGTATACCCATATGACAACCTGAGAGTGGAGCTCGGCGGAGAACCTTAGGTATCTGGTTCTTCGTCAGTTGTCTTCCGTGTATTTGTTTTGCATTTTGGAGTTTAAAAAGAAATAACGGAACATCTCTGCCCGTCTCTGAAGCCTATGTCTTGAACAAAATAACTGAAAATTGTTGTTCTGATTTTAGCACCCTTTTGGTTCTTTTCAAGACAACATTTGCAATCCTATGATTTTCTTAATCTGACAAATGCGAAGCCTTTTAATATATATGGTCATGCCTCTTGAATTAATGTACATTCAGTTCAGCTACACTTGTGGGGTGACATGGTGGTGGTGACAGGGGTGGTGGTGGCGACAGGGATAGTGATGGTGTTAAGGTTGGTGGTGGTGGTGGAGGAGGATGATGATGAGGTTGATGTTGGTTTTGAGGTATGGTAGATGGTGTTAACTATGATGGTTGTTGGTGGTTATGTTGAATTTTTTTGATTTAAACCCTTTAGTTTATCATTATGCAATTTTATCTTTCAAATATCTACATCAGCAAACATTTCCTATTGATGATTCTACGTAAGCAAAAATGCCATATCACTGACACATCAGCGAGTTTAACGGATTTTTAAACGACTGTTAAATGGAGGGACTACATTATCCTTAAAATGATAGGTTAGGGATTCTTAAGTAAAAAAATAATTATTTACGAACGAGAAGGTAAAACTTAAAGTACTTTAGGTTTAGGAAGGAAAAAGGTATTTTTCTTTTTCTCTCTAGTTGATTGTTGCAAGTTCCAAAAATTCACGTACATATCAACTTCCAAACACACACATCTCTCTCTCTCTCTCATCAACTCAAGTCAACTCAAGTCAACGCATTTGTGTTAAAGTTAGTTTCACAAAAAAGGGTTAATAAACGTACATATTTGTCATTTTATTTTCAAGCAATTACAAAAATCTTTTATGGTTGTCCCTTTTTAACGCTGTGATGCATGAATGGTGTGGTCCAATTGAGACGTGGTTGTCGCTCTACTTGCTAGGCTCCCAAACATTATCTTCGTAACCGCGGAATTATTTCGGAAAAAACTCGAGAAAGAAAAATTGTTTGCCAGATCAACAAAGTTTAATTTAAATGCTCGAATTGATAGATCATAGGTGTCTAAATTCTCAAGTGGCTTCGTGCCCCCAAAAAAAAAAAAAAAAAAAAAATTCAGAGTACTCTTTTAAACATTTATTTTGGGACGGATAAATAGTATCTTTTCTTTTTTAATAATATGGTGGACAGTCCAATCAAAGTTGTGCCATTATTGTTAAAAAGAAAGAACACAGAGTCAAGTAAAGCATGATTAATAGTGTCTTGAATCACGGGTTTTCTCAAGGAGGCTGAAATTATTTTGCAGTCACGTTCTCGATGATTTTTTTATTTTTTTAATAAATGACTTAATCTATTACACAAGTGTACATGAAAGTGTTCAAAATTGCATTGGTGAAGTTTGAATCCCTACCTATCGTGTAAGAATGAACATCGGATATCAATTGAGATAGAACTCTCGGCCATTCTCAGATATGATCGATAACATTCCTTTCTAGCTGCAAGATAATATTAGCATGCATTAATTAGTGTTTCGATAATTCAAATAATTTTGCGGTAAATTACCATTGGGATGCATAGATCTTGAAGAAAACCAGTGAGAATTGAAGGTGGCATCTTGGCTAGTTATGGTTATGGCAACTTGTTTTGTGTTGACGCGTCCCCGGTGATAGCGACAATAGAAAAGAAATAGATAAGAACTCCGCCTTGGTACCTACCTAGCTAATGAATCCGAAATTATGAATAGTAATTATATGATTATCGTTCTGAATCTATATGATTAATTTACTTAATAATGGACCAATAATACTGATATTAATCAACATTCTAACTACAAATCCGTGAAGCATCAATGGATTATTGGAATATATGAGTTGCAATGTAAATAAATGTTAATCCTGGTAAAAAAAAAATAAAAAATAAGCACAATATTTTGGGGGAAACTAGTTTCTCCCTAAGTTATAAAAAGTTTTGTTTTTTTAAACTGCTCTTATATTCTTCAAATATTTGCAAGTTGAAAAAAATTGGACTTTTTATAATTTATGGAGAAACTGATTTCTCCCAAAACTTACTCAAAAATAAGTTGATCACTAAAATTAAAGTGAGATTATCTTTCAATTATTCTGTTTTTTTTTTTTTTTGCCGTATGTTTAATAGACAAGTCTTATGGTTGCCAGGACCTATATACACTACAAATTTCCTTATTTAGGAAACAATCATCATTCTGAAAATTTAGTATTAAGGCCATGAGCTTCTCTGTTGTTATAGGCAAGCTATATTTGTTATTCCCGAATAAATGTCGCAGTTGACTAGTTAACGTTTTTAAGGAAGGTGCTTTATTAGTTTATACATTACTGCTACAAGTCACTTTAACGAACAAACTCTTTTAACTTTTAAGGCATAAACTCAAGGCAAACTATAAACTTGGCAATTTAACAAACAAACTCTTTAAGGCATATAATGATTTCACTTGATCAAGACTCTATCCGCAAGTTGATGAGCATTGCAGACTTACACATATAGGATAGGAGAGAGTAATCTGCATTTCGGTTTGAGCTCGAGATTCAACTCAGCTCATCAATAATTGTACGCGGTATAGTAATCTGCAAGTTATTTTGAGCTCGAGATTCAACTCAGCTCATAAACAAATGAGACAGTTCAAACTCAGTTCAACCTATTTGCAATAAGATTATCAAGCATAATTAGTGTTTCGATAATTTGAATATTTGTACAGTAAATTAACATTGGGATATAATTATGATCTTAAAGAAAACCAGAGAAGGTGACATCTCGGCTAGTTATGGCAACTTGTTTTGTGTTTGACGGATTCCACCGTGATAGAGACAGAGAATAGGGAAGAACTCCGCGTTATCGTATCGTACCAAGCTAATGAATCTGAAAATTATGAATAGTGATTATATAATTGTTGTTTTTAATCTATATGATTTAATTACTTAACGATGGACTACTAATAATACTAACATTAATCGACATTCTAAGTACAAGTCCGTGATGCATCGCTTGATTATTGGAATATATGAGTTACATTGTAAATAAACGTTAATTTTAGTCAAAACTGAATTAAATTGATCATTAAAATAAAAGCGAGACTATTTTTCGAGACGAAGATAATATTAGAGACAAACTATAAATGCTAATGTACAGTGACAGTATGAAGAATTGTATATGAGTCAAAAGACTTATTGTTATTCATCATGAAAACTTGGGTATACATACACGGCACATATATATACTAGCTCTAGAGTCCTAATTCTAGTAGGAGATTGGGAGATATTCTCCATAACAATATTTACCTAAAATACATCACTAAACTAGGAAAGAAATCAAAGACTTGGAGAACAAGAATATGATCCAGCAGAGGAGATCCCGAATATCCCGAATATCCCGAGTATCCCCGGTCTAACACTCCCCCTCAAGTTGGAGCATGAAGGTCACGAATGCCCAACTTGAAAAGAAAATCAAGAAGTCGCTTCTCGCCGAGGCTTTTGGTGAGTGCATCGGCTAGTTGTTGAGATGTGTGAACATAAGAAGTAGCAATCACTCCATTACATTATCTAAATCTCGTACAAAATGACAATCTATCTCGATGTGCTTCGTCCGTTCATGAAGAACCGGGTTAGCCGCGATGTGCATAGCAGATAAACTGTCGGAATGAATTGTCATAGGTCCATTTTGTAATACACCAAGCGAGATCAAAACTCCTTTAGCCCACTTGATTTCACAAGTGGCTGCAGCAAGAGATCTATATTACGCCGGCGAGACGAGCGGGAAACTTGATGCATTTGCTTCTTTGTCTTCCGGGCAATCGGTGTCGACCCCAGGAAAAATCAAGTAACTGTAAGAGGCAGAGCGAGTGGCAGGGCAACCCGCCCAATGCGAGTCACGATAGGCCGAAAGTTTCATGTTATTCTCGGCATTCATCAAGATTCCTTGTCCCGGATTTTTCTTTAAATACCGAACAACTCTAAGGGCGCCTCCCAATGCCCTACACGCGGATTTTGCATAAGGCGAGCCAAGATGTGTACCGGGATAGCTCAAATCGGGACGTGTAATTGTCAAATAAATAAGGTGACCAATCGAGTCGTCTATACTTACTGGAATCATGCAACGGAGGACTAGAATCAAGCGCCAATTTATGATTTTGCTCAAGAGGGAACCGTCTTAGGCTTGCATTTTAACAATCCCAACTCAGAAATAATATCAAGAGCATATTTTCTTTGACATAAAAACAAACCTTTCGCTCCTCGAGAAATTTCAATACCCAAAAAATATTTAAGCAAACCCAAGTCTTTCATATGAAAACATTTGCCAAGATAGCTTTTAAATTCCGCTATCATATTCTTATCATTGCCACCAATAATAAGATCATCAACATAAACCGAAGCGACAATATGGATGTACCTTTCCACAAGTGTGAAGAGAGAGTGATCGGAGCCGAATCGAAGAAAACCATATTCTTGCAAAGATTTTGCAAGTTTAGAAAACCAACAATGAGGGCACGACGGAGGCCATAAAGAGACTTACGGAGTTTGTAAACCATACCAGGACTAGTGTCAAACCCGGGTGGAGGACGCATAAACACTTCTTCATGTAAATCACCATGCAAGAAGGCATTGTGAACGTCCATTTGATGAAGTTCCCATCTAGATGCCACTGCAACTGCTAGAAATATCCGTACCGTAGCCATTTTTGCAACTGGAGCAAATGTCTCATTATAATCCAGTCCTTCCACCTGACGGTTACCCAAAATGACCAACCTTGCCTTGTACCGTTCAATTGACCCGTCAGAATTATACTTTATTTTATATATCCATTTACAACCTATTGCTCGTTTACCGGGAGGCAATCGTTGTAAATTCCACGTCCCATTAGCCTCTAGAGCTGCAATTTCTTTTGACATGGCTTCACGCCAACGCGGGTCCTGAGAAGCTTCCGAATAAGAGGTTGGTTCATGGCCTGTAGTGATACCTGCTAAGAAGGCTTTGATATCATGAAGAATTGTATATGAGTCAAAAGACTTATTGTTATTCATCATGAAAACTTGGGTATACATACACGGCACATATATATACTAGCTCTAGAGTCCTAATTCTAGTAGGAGATTAGGAGATATTCTCCATAACAATATTTACCTAAAATACATCACTAAACTAGGAAAGAAATCAAAGACTTGGAGAACAAGAATATGATCCAGCAGAGGAGATCCCGAATATCCCGAGTATCCCGAATATCCCGAATATCCCGAGTATCCCCGGTCTAACACAGTAGTATATAAGAATGAGTTTTACAGACCAAACTCTTTAAGGCAAATTTACTATAAATTGTGTAACTTACACATGTAGTGGCCGACCTAGGATTTTACTTGCTTCAAACAAAATAATAAAAGAAAAAATGTACTAGCGTCAAAATAATTTGAGTTTTACTTGCTTTGGAACGACAAATAACTTCTGCATGCATCAATTTGGCTATGTTCGAAAAGAAAAAAAAAAGGTCGCACCAGTCGAGTTTTAAGGGCTAAGAGTATTATTAGGGTTATTGATTACGAAGGTTTATCAGAAAATATAATTGATATTAATAAATGAAGATGCATGTTATTGTAGGTTGGGTTTGTTGTCCATATATATGGACTTGATCTTGTGTACATGATACATTCATTATAGGGCAAGTGGCAAAAAAACTGAAGTTTGTACCATAGAATATTTCCTTAAAGGTAGTAATGCCAAATGCCAAAAAAACAAGAGCAAGCTGTAGGTAAAGTTAGAATGTATGGCCTCGATCGATCGATTAGGACTGAAATGCGTATCCATGTGTGTGTATATATATATATATATATATATATATATATATATATATATATATATATATATATATATATGTAAACATATATGCATGTATATATGTATACATATATACATGTATCATGTATATATACATATATGTATGTAATTCAAGATTATGAAAGAGATGGACTTAATCACTGTAGATAAAGGAGAGAGAAAATATGGGTCAGTGACAACTAACAAAATGAGAAAATTCCAAAACTATATTATTTTCTTAGGCTTATCTCTTCATATGCCTTGCCAGCTTGTGTAAGATACACCATGTTTCCAATGCAATGTGTCCACTTGGATTAATCATCCAAAACCAGTTTAATTTAAATGAGGGAAAATATAATTTTATCGGTCCAAAATAAATACTCCCTTCGTCCTATTTTAAATTGCAAAAAATTGATCAAAATGATCAACTTAATTGATTTTTGACAAGGAATTTATAGGTTGAAATTTTTTGTCAACATTTTGTAATTTGTAAGGGAACGGAGGAAGGAGTATGTATGTTTGTTCATTTGATGATTAATAAATTTCTAAGTACCACTTTGTGATTATGCTTCAGTATAAAATTTTTGTTAGAAAATCAATGAACTACAAGAAAAATGAGATTTCGCTACGAAAAAGTTTGTAGCAAAATGTTAAGATTTTTGTAGCTAAAGAGTATTGGCGATGAACCAGTTTTCGTCGCATTTTCGTCGCCTATGCGACATCGCTAAAGGGATACCATTCGTAGTAGTCGTATGTATATTATTTAGCTACGAAAATTAAATTTCGTCGCCTAGGTAACCATATGGTTACCTAGTTTATAGGTTCGACTATTAAATTAATTTCGTGTTCTGAAATAAATATTACATTATCAGACTTTAAGATTGTGTTTTGAATTAAATAAATATTACATTTGATCAGACTTTTTTTAAGGATTGCATTTTAATTGTTTGTATACTACTTCTAACTTCGTAAAATGGCACTAACAATGTTCCCTAATTTAAAAATTTAACATTTACTTTGGATCAAAAAAAAAAAATATAACATTTACTGTGTAATGAATTGAGTACTACCAATAATTTTATGGCGTTTTTTATTTTTTTTAATCATTTCTCTTTCATGATTTCCATCTATAAATACCCAATACACTCCCATACTTCCACACCACAAACAACCTACAAATTCTCTCTTATTATTAAGCAAAAACAAGTCATTTTTGCCTTTCTAAAATGGCATCAAAGGCTGTGACTAATGCTGCCTTCCTCCTCACTCTCAACCTTCTCTTCTTCACCTTAGTAACCTCAACTCACCACACCACCCCAAAATGCCCTACCCCCACCCCGTCAACCCCAAAGCCCCACCCTCCAAGCCCCCGCAAGCCACATTGCCCTAAAGACACTCTAAAATTGGGCGTTTGCGCTAACTTGCTCAATGACTTGGTGCACCTAGTCGTTGGGACCCCCGCAACCTCCCCTTGCTGCAGTCTCATTGGTGGACTTGTCGATCTCGAAGCCGCAGTTTGCCTTTGTACTGCCATTAAACTTGGTGTCTTGGGAATTAACCTCAATATTCCTGTTGATCTTAGCTTGTTGCTTAACTATTGTGGCAAGAAGGTCCCAACTGGATTCAAATGTGCCTAAACTAGCTAGCTAGCTAGCTAGCTCATTGTTTCGCTAGTGTGTCTTTGAGTTCTTGAAATTTTTATACTTCCCCTCTACTTATATGGTGTGTTCATGTCTGTGCAATTTGCCTAAGATTCGTGCATTTATTTGTGTAATGTATTACTTTGAAGGAGGAAGGCTCCTTGCCTTCTTTCATATAATTGTAAGTTTAATTCCATTGATCAAGAATTGTGTTAAGATTCCAAGCATTTACTCCCTCCGTCCCGCCTGAAAGGACACAAATTTTCTTTTTGAGCGTCTCATTTAAAAGGACACAACCCAAAAATGAAAAGTTTTTTATTACTTCTTTATTTGTGGAACCCACTTGTCATACTCTCACAATTAATATCCACTAATTAACTATTCCCTACCCCACTTTCTCTTTCCTACATCACCTTTCACTCACAACATTTATTCAACTATACACTTTTTCTCTTTCCTACATCACTTTTCTTAATTTCCATGTATGAGCACAAAAATGCCCTTTCGGCGGGACGGAGGGAGTATATGTTTTCCTTCATCTTCTAATGCGAAGAGTTAATACGTGGTCAGTTCAGTTTCAATAGTACACTTTATTAGAGAACATCCTTTAAATCACTAATATACGAGTTCATATCTTCTGTACCTTTTGTGTACCGCACCTTGTATACCACTATTGATTCTATGGTTTAAAATGATATCTGAAAGTTTCGTGTAGCTAGGAAACTTAGATCACGCAACAGGCAAAGGATGTGAGTACAGATGTGTCTCACAACTGTCCACACATTCACAGATAATGCAGCGGAATAAAATAAATAAAAGCAAATTAAATGCAATAACTCAAAAGTTATATACACTTACTGATCTGTGTGATCAGCAAACTAGGCTTACGCCCAAAAACCTTTCACTATAAAAACTTTTGTTTTTTTTACAAAAACAAATAAGTGAAAAACTAAAATATGAAAATACTAAACAAGTTCTAATCACCTTCTATGATATGAACAACTCCCCTTTCCCAAGTAGGACTTATTCAATCAGAAGTAAAACAAGAGAACTTTATAAAAACCTAGATGTGAGTTACGGATGTAAGCTCACAACCTAAAATCAACAAGGACGTATGCAATGAAGTATGTGTGTTTTTCTTTCTAAAATCGTAGCTTCTCTTTGTGCTGAATGTCTTGTATTTATATTGCACCATTGAGAAGATCTTCATGCAATCGACCTCTTCCTTTGTGAGAATCCTTTTCCTATATGAAAACATAAAACACACTCACAAGGAAATCAAATATTAGTAGGTTAGTCCTAATATAAAACTATGTACATAAATAAAATATATTTACTATATTTACAATTCCTAGTCAAAGTAGAATACTTATAAATCTCCATGAAAGTTCCAAAATCTACTTACCATAATAGAGATCTTTTTAAATAAGGAAACATAAATATGTTCCCATAAAACACACGGTTTCAATCTCCCCCTATTTTGGACTTTCTGGTCAAAACCAAAGATTTATAACAAACACAATTTATGACCACAGAATATAAAAAAAATAACTCCCCCTGAATGGATGTGTGTCCAGATGTGTATACACATCCACACATAAAAACTGCAAAACAAGAATTAGAACAGAATACCAGCAGTTCATTAAGCAAAAACAAAAATCATTCAGCCATGTCCTAATTAAACTATTACAAACCATTGTTTAGAAACTAACAAACTAAAACAGAGAATTATAAATGATTTTTTAACAACCATCAAAACAAAATAACCAAAAAAACTTTTCTCCCCCTAAATCACAGATCAAAATGTCTCCACTTAAAATCAGCCATAGCTTTAGCAGCAGCAGCATTAACAGCAGCATCCCAGACTTCACTTCCAGCAGCAGCATTAGAACTAGATTCTCCCCTTTTTGACAAGAAAGTTTAGCATGCCATCTAAGGAGATTATCCCTAAGAGCTTTCGGATTGTTGGCGTGGGCAATGGAGGCTTGAGCTTGAGCTTCGGCTTCTACAATTGCGGCATCTAAGTCCTTCATCGAGCAACAAAATTCTCTTCGGATGTGACACCGGATGTGTCCACATCTTCCATACCAATCTCAGGAACTGTACCCAAAGGAAGATCCACATGTCTTTGCTTAGGGTCAAGCAGGGTCTTAGATTCCTTAAAGAGAGCAAAATTTTCAATAATTTCTTCTCCTTTCTCAGGTTTTACTCCATTGGCAATTAGGATTTGGGAGATCAAGGAAGGATAGGGTAAAGACCATTTCTTTGATGGAGACTCTCCATAATCACAAATCTTTCTAAAGATAAAGTCACCAAAATTAATGTGCTTCTTAATTCCCAATCTGTAAAGAAGCAAGGCTTGCACCCTAGTAACTGATGTTTTGTTATTGGAGGGGCAAAGATTGGCAACAAGGATGGAGTGAAGAAAACAGTAAAGGGAAGATAAAGATCCACTTCCTAAATCCTTAGGCTTCACAGGCCAAGAGGTTACTTTGCCATGTGTAATGGCAGACACAAGTTCATCATCCTCAATAGAAACCAATTCATCCAAAAAAATCATTCAACCCAAGCAAATCATTGATGACAGAAGGGGTAAAAGGGACAAACACTCCTCTAACATAGACAGTGGGAGGAGAGGAGTAGTTTTTATCTAATCTCTTAGGCAAATTGGCATAAAACTCATAAATCATTTTAGGATAGAAAGGAAGGGGATGGTCCACAGTTAAGAATAATCCTCTTTCCTCAAAGAATTTGTCCATCCCAAGCTTATTAAAAGTTTCCCTATCCCTTTTCATTTCTACAACAAAGGCTTTGGAAGAAATTAAGGCAAACCTATCAGATGCCTTTTTGGTTAAAAACTTTTTGGAAAAGGGTTTAGGGAAAGAGATAACGGAAAGAGTAGATGACATACCCTGCTCAGCTTTCTTTCGAGTAGATGTGCGTCTAGATGTGGGCACATCCTTAGACACATCCTTCACAGGGAATGGAACATTTATGGGTTCAATCTCAGTGTCATCAGCATCAGAGGAGTCTAATTCTTGGTCCTCTTTTTCTTGATCAAGCTCTTCTCTCCCTAGCTTGTAGTTCTCATCCGAAGCAGTATCATCACTATCTGAACTAGAACTAGATTCATCTTCAATTGGCTCTAAATCAGTCTCAGCCACCTTTTTCTTTCCCCTCAAATCCATTAGGATATTAGCTAAGGGTACTTCATCATCAAAAGAAATAAGATCCTCAACAGGACTGGAAACTACAGTGGCAGAGGAATCTATAACAGGGGCAGACACATTATCCATATGAGGTGGAACCTCAACACAAGGGGTGGTAACAGGGATAATGGGATCAGATGATAATGAGGGAGAGGGTGATGAAACAAAAGGATCAACAGAATCTGCATGGGGAACAGTCTCAATAGAGATAAAAGGTTCAACATGGGGAGTAGGAACAACAGATTCAACAGGGGGAACATCCTCGAAGGTGTAACAACGGGGACGGGATCAATAACGAGAGGGAGGAGGAATTGATGATTTAGCCCTAGTCCTAACAAGAGGAATAATTACCTCTTCTTCTTCTTCTTCTAGAACAATGGCTGATGAGGGTTTCCAGCATGGTTTCTTTAGATTCTTGGCTTTGTCGGGTCTCGACGGCTTGCGAACCCTACCGGAGCGGCGAAGAGCACGATGGGGCACCAGGCGTTGCGGCGGGCTTTAGGGGTTTGACTTGAGACGGCTTCCTCTTCTTAGTTGAAGACGGTTCTTCAGCGATGGAGACAAGAGCGACATCCGATGGTGGGATCACCGGAGAGGATGGAGCTTTAGGGTTTTCGGAGGAAGGATCCAATGTGGGGGATTTTGGAGCAGTAGCTTCCATTGTAGGATCAGATGAAGGTGATGGAGATGAGAATTCTGCAAGAAACTTTGAAATTACAGGGTTTAAGAGAACGGAATCCTCGCCTTTAGCTATTGAAATTGGGGCGATATCAAGAATGTCTTCCTCTTGAATGTTTGAATGCTCGGCCATTTAACAGAGGAATTGGGTTTGATTGAACAGTGCAAAGAGAAATTAATGCTATGGTGTGAGATTGTGTGCAAAGAGAAGGAAGAACAAAGGGTTTTGTCAAGGTTTATGGGGGATGGGACGGATGTGAGGTATATTAAATACTCACAGCTCCCCCTTTCCAAATAGAATTAGGAATCCTTCTTCAAAAAGGTTTAACACAACACCAAATCCTTAAGAGATCTCCAACGGCTAGAACCCTTTGAGGTTACCACACACAATCACTTCCCAAGAAAATAGGGAATTAAAATAAACCAAGATTTTGTTAGATTTTTATGGAAACAAAAATGTCTCGGCCAAATTTTAAAAACAGAATCTCAAAAGGATTTTCCAACCTTTTCAAACAAGGATTGATACACACCTTTTTCTTTCATGAAAAGATATTGGAGATCAAAAACCTATATAATCAAAGAATGAACTAGGAAAGAAAATTAATTAACTAGCATATTTACAAAGCTTCTATATGTCCTAAAAATGCAATATGCCTAGCATGATGCAAACACACAGGTGAAGGAAATATTCTCAGCTTATGGATGTGGCATAGGATGTGAGTCACAAATGGGGACACATTTAGATCACAAAAAGTCAATGAGCAATAATCCAATCTGTACAGCCTCTAGGATGCATCCACCAATTTTTTGTTGTGGATTTTTGCAATGTGAGTAGCTTTCACTTTACTTGATCCCAAAGATAGCCTTTTTCCCAATGATCTTATCAAGTTTGACTTCAAGTTTTGAAAATCACTTGATCACAATGGTATGGCTTCATACTAAGGGTGAAGCAGCTGTTTCTCACATAGATATATATATTTTTTTCTTTTAGCACCTTTGTGAGATACCTAGGAAGGTTATATCAAGTCACCAAAAGGTAACATGAACGAGGAAGTGCTCACAATTAAGTGATCAAAAAATAATGTCAAGATGAGGACTCACAAGTGACCACCTTTGAGAAATTTCGTGCTAATGCATGATATTTTTGGATTTTTCTTTTTATGATTTTTTTTTTCGAGTTAAACTAATCTGAGATGTGTTAGAGGATGTGAGACACATCTGGTCTCACAACCTTAGATATCACACAAGCCAAGAGACTTCCTCAAGGAGGAAAATCTCTCCAAATCTAATGCCTTTGTAAATATATCAGCCAATTGATTTTCAGTCCCAACAAATTCCTGACACACAGTTTTTTGTTCTACAAGATCTCTGATGAAATGATGTCTAATATCAATGTGTTTTGTTCTAGAATGTTGGACATGATTTTTAGATATGTCCAAGGCACTTTTGTTATCACAAAAAGCAGTCAAAACTTTGCTATTCAATCCATAATCTTTTAGCATTTGATTCATCCAAAGTAATTGTGTGCAGCAACTCCCAAGGGCAACATATTCAGCCTCAGCAGTGGACAAGGACACACAATTTTGCTTCCTACTATACCAAGACACAAGGTTATTTCCTAGGTAGAAACATCCACCAGTGGTACTCTTTCTATCATCACTATTTCCAGCCCAATCAGAATCAGTGTACCCAACCAAATTGGTATTTGTTTCTTTAGAGTAATGTAGACCTAGGTTTACAGTTCCACTCACATACCTAATGATTCTTTTCAAGGCTTTAAGATGGGACACTTTGGGGTTGGCTTGGTATCTAGCACAGAGACACACCGAACATAATGTCGGGTCTACTTGCGGTGAGGTAAAGCGAGACTTCCTATCATGCTTCTATAAAGGGTTTGATCAACACTCTCACCATCGGAATCATGACTTAGCTTTTGGAAAGATCCCATTGGGGTTCTTTGATGTGAAGAGTGTTCAAGCTCAAACTTTTTCACAAGATTCTTGGCATACTTAGGCGTGAAATGAACATGCCATCTTTGAATTGCTTAATGCTGTAAACCTAAGAAAAGTTCAACTCACCTACCATACTCATCTCAAATGTGGAAGTCATGCTATCCACAAATTCAGCTAGCATTGGATCGAATTTGATCCAAACACAATGTCATCTACATAGATTTGTGCCACAAGAATCTCCTTCTTATTTCTCCTCACAAACAAGGTTTTGTCAACCTCACCTCTCTTGAATCCTAGTTGAAGCAAATGGTCGAGTCAATCTACCATACCAAGCTCTAGGGGCTTGCTTTAGCCCATACGAGCTTTCTTCGGTTATATACATGATTAGGATATTTGGAGTCCACAAAGCCTTTAGGTTGTTCAACATAGGCTTCCTCATTTAATATCCCATTTAGAAAAGCACTCTTAACATCCATTTTGATGAAGAGTAATCTTGAGGTAACAAGCAATGGCTAACAAAAGCCTAATGGACTCAATTCTTGCAACGAGGAGCAAATGTCTCCTCAAAATCAATTCCCTCAATTTGAGTATAACCTTGAGCAACTAACCTAGCTTTATTTCTAGTTATCACACCTTGCTCATCGGTTTTGTTCTTGAAAATCCATTTGGTTCCTATGACATTACCATGTGTGGGTCTAGGAACAAGAGTCCATACCTCATTCTTTTCAAATTGAATTAATTCATCTTGCATAGCCATAATCCGATCGGCATCTTTCAATGCTTGATAACATTCTTAGGTTCAATTTTTGAAACAAAACAACGAAACTTACACAGGAGTATCTTTGAGGAGCAACTCCATAAACCAGCCATTTTTCTATAATCAACTTTGTCCTTTTGTCTAGTTCTCACTTGAGCATGCACATCTCCCACAACTTGTGAAGTGGGGTGGTTTTTTGGATTTTAGAAGGGATATCCTTTGACCTATCCACACACCCATTCACATTACCTTCGGAGCATCATCTGATCGAGAATCGGAAGGAGCTGTCCTCGGTTACGGGAGTTTGAGTGGATGTGGGTTCGAATGTGGAGCGAGATGTGTCCACATCCTTGGTTACATCCTTATCGGGTTCAACATTTTTATCGGCCTTTGGAAGCTTCTTTTGATTTTTATTTTGTTTCTTCATCCTTCCGATCCAGTAAGCAACTTTGAAACATCATCCTCGCGAGTCTTGAGGTTAAGATCAAGTGAGTCATCAAATTTAACATTAGCGAGATTCCATAATGGTCTTAGTTTTGAGATTGAAAACTCTGTAAGCTCTCTTGTTTGTGGAATAGCCCATGAAAATTGCTTTGTCACTCTTTGAATCAAACTTGGACAGGTATTCTCTATCATTGAGAATATAACAAATACATCCAAACACATGAAAATATTTTACGGTTGGTTTCTTTCCAAGGAGGATTTGATATGGGGTGACGGTGCTACCAATCCTTAGAAACACCCTATTGCCCGATGTGGCAAGCGGCGTTTAGAGCTTACGCCCAAAATTTCTTGGACAAGTTCTTTGAACTTAGCATGACCCTAGCCATTTCTTGCAAGGTTCTATTCTTTCTTTCGGCAATTCCATTTCTTTGTGGGGTGATTGGTGCGTAAAACTCATGAGTGATTCCCTTAGAATTGCAAAAATTGGTGAACATTTGATTCTCATATTCGGTGCCATGGTCGGACCTTATTCTTACAAGTCTTAAGGCCATAAAGGTTTCTCACCCTTTTGTACCAATTCTTGAATTCTCCAATTGTTTCGACTTTTCTCTTAAGAACATTACCCAAGTGTACCTAGAATAATCATCAACACACACAAAGGCATACCTTTTCTTACCAAAGCTTTCTACTTCAATAGGTCCCATTAAATCGGTGTGAATCATCTCCAAACATCTAGTTGTGGAGCATTGTTGGACCTTTTTATGTGATGCTTTTGTTTGTTTTCCCTTTTGACATGAACCACGGACATCGGGGTTTTGAAGTTCGGTTTAGGGAGGTCTTTAATGGCTTCAAACCTTTGAAGTTCTTCCAGAAGTTCTACGGCTAGCATGCCCTAATTTTTGGTGCCACAAATTGACATCATTAGCTTTTGAGCTTAGGCAAGAAAGATTGTCACCAAATTGGTAACAATTGTCGGCGAGATCTAGGACCGGTAAACACACATTTATTATCCTTATCAAACACTTCACACAAGTGCTTATCAAACTTCACAAATAGGTCATCATCACAAAGTTGAATGATGCTTATTAGGTGGGCTGTCAAGCCGTCCACATGGTATACATTGTGCAATTTTAGGAGACCCTTAACATCCAGGGTTCCTTTCCCAACAATCTTTCCTTGAGCACCTCCACCAAAATTTACTTTCCCTCCATTTATCACTTCATAATCAAGAAGGACTGCTTGGTTTCCAGTCATGTGCCTAGAGTACCCACTATCAAAATACCAAGAGCCGTAGACAGGTACTCTTGAGGGAAGAGTAAACAACATTGCAGGTGGTAATTGGTTTGGCCACCCACTTGTTTAACAGTTTTCTTTTTGGGTTGCGAGAGGTCTCGGATTATTTGGATGTGTGTTAGGATGTGCATACATCTTCTCACACATCTCGAGGCCATTTGAAATTACCGAGATTTTTATCAGCCTTGAGTTTGTAACAGAAGGGCCTAATGTGACCAGGAGCTAGGCAGTAATGGCAAATGTAATGCCTCTTCCTTGGTCTCTTCTCACTCAGAATGACTTTTTCTTTAAAAGCTTGTTTTTTCACACTTTTAGAGGTAGAAGCCTCACCTCCCTCCTTTACAAAATTATTTTCAAAACCTATACCAATTTTGTCACGTTGACCCTGTGAGGACCCCGACCCGGAACCTACACGTGTCCCGAGCTGGAGCGTCCTCAAACTAACCCAAATCTCCTAATACTTTAAAAACTTTGATTTAACTTCCAAACATAAACACAACCATTTCAAAATAATTCTACTCCTTCCACATTGGAGGAAAAGTTGACCAACCATGAAAATAATAAACTGTTTTAGTTACAAAAGATATCGAATATAATATGGAATTAAAGTTTATGAATACAACCCTTTAAAAGAATTATGCTAACAAACACTTTCTACCCAATCTAAACATAACCCGACAATTTCCAAAATACCACTTCTAACTCCTTTCCGCCCTTACTCGGTCGGTCCACCTGTCTCGGGATCTAAAACAGTAAAGGGAGAGGGGTGAGAATAAATCTCAATGAGCTATTATGAATGCAGCAAGATGTCATACAAGATGCAACACGTAGCATGGTAACACTTAACACATTATGAAAGCGGTAAACACCTTACGTTACCTCATTTTACCTTTCCCGTCTGAACAATAAGTCGTACAACGTCGGAGTAAAACTTCACTCTTTGGTGAATTGCCTCCAAAGACATTCACCTCTTATAGGACTCATACCCCAGAGATCCATATAAGAAAGGATACCTATATTAGAGTATCCAATAATAATATCGTCCCTCCGTACAACAATCGCAACAGTGCAGTAAAGGCTTCTTCATGCTCAATACGATCGTTAGCACCCACTCCGTGGCCACGAGGGGAAGGGTCACCGGTATGATGTACCTTCAATCACTTATAGAACAAATCCATAATTGATTGAATTCCATCATACCCACCCGAACATAAACACGTTCAAGCACATAATAGATACTTGAAATAAATCCACAAAACGGGATAATAATATAACAACATGGTAATGTATACTCATGTCAATCAATACCATAATGCAACATTTAAGTAATACACTATGCATAATACCCTTAACGAGTATACATTCAAGTAAGGTATCCATATAACCACATAATCCACGTCGGGATACAATATAACAATACCAAATAATCCACAAAGGGGATAAACAATATAGCCACATGGTAAAATATACTCATGTTCAACCAATATCATAGTACAACATTTAATTAACACACTATGCACAATATAAACAATGTATATGAACTCAAGTAAGGCAAGGAAGTATCATCAATCCATCCTACAAGGTCACTATACAATAATACATAGCTTCTATAAAGGCTCAAGCTCAATTTACCAAGTGGGAGTCACAATTTATAAGTGATCAAATAAGATTGTCGAACCAACCCTAAGTCGTATTCAAAGTGCTTTCTTAGTTCCATTTAAACCCAATTAAGGTGCTCTTAAGTGTTCTAATATAACTTAAGTTAAGAGGGTTAATTCATATCCGGTTTGGACTAAGTTCCACTAATTCATAATGGTTAGGGATCACACTACTAGGTTGTTGGTGAAAATCAGCAAGAAAAGTTCCTAAGGAGGATCTGGCCCTATGGGCGACCGCCCCATGCCACTTGGGCGACCGCCCAAGTGATCCTCAAAACAACCCAAACTCTGCCCTCTTGGGCGACCGCACATATCCTCTTGGCGACCGCCCGAGGGAACTCCAAGCCTACAAATTACTGCCTAGATGGGCGGCCGCTCACCACCACTTGGGCGACCGCCCAAGGCTCCTATCAGCAAGTTTAATTCCCCAAATCCTTGATTTCCTAGGTTCTTTTCCTTTCTTTAAACCTTCCTAACTATTATGATTACCAAAAGAATTTCCTCATTTTACAACCTTATCCCAAATCCTTTAAACCCAAAATAACATAATCCTAGATTATTTTCCACAAGATTTTCAACCCATTTTATCAACTCATTTCAAGTTAATTCTCTAAAATTAACTCAACCCATTTTACTTCCATTTTTCATGATTAACCATCTTAATCCAAATCAACACATTTTCTTACACTCTTAATCATTCCTTATGAACAACAATAACATTCCATAACATTAACTAATTCCCCAACTCCAAGAAGGTTTCCAAGGTATCAAACAACCATTATAATGACAATCTCAACATCAATCATTTATGAGCATACAAAGAAAGGAAGACATAATAACTCACCTTAGAATAAGAGATGGATCATGGATTTCTTTAGCTTGATGCACTCCCTTAGATGCCCCGATTACAAAAATACTCTTGGATTTGAAAATGGAGAAGGATTGACTTCTCCAAGGTTTTGAAATTGAAGCTTCCATGGAGGAGGTTTCTATGGAGTTGAGAGAGAAAGTCAACAAGGAGAAGGAGGGAGGTGGAGAAGATAAAAATGGAAGAGGAAGCAAGGGGGGGGATGAAGAGGGGAGTATGGGGGAAGTGAGGGGAAAAGTATGGGTGTTGGACACATGGCAAGAGGAGGGAGAGGAAGACCATTTTGGCCCCTCCCAAGAAAAGCTAAGGCTTTCACCCATAAATTAAATCATTCCCCCTAATTATTTATTCTACTCATTTTAACCTCCTTGCACTATTTATCATTTAATAAATTTCCATTTTTATTATTTCTTCAAGGTTCTTAAATTAAGAATTTAAAGACATAATTGAACACATAAAGCTAACATAAATATTAAAAGCACATAATATAATATTTAAAATTAGTGCCTAGGGTTGGGGTCGTTACACTCACTCCCCCTTAAAGAAAAATTCGTCCCGAATTTGACTATCACTTACCTAACTGATCAACTCGCCTCGGTTACAAGTATACCTCAGACTTCAATTCCCAATTAGTCTCTTCAATGTTGTGATTCTTCCTCAGGATTCTAATTCAATTAATGACACGATATTACAACTTAATCTTCCAATAATACATTCCCATCACTAACCCGAATTTTCACGACCTCGATAGCTATATAATTGAATGAAAGTATTACAACTCATATAACCAGATACATTAAAATATTACATTTAAAACCTTAAATACTCTATAAGCTGCTCCCAGCCCGTCTATGAGTCACATCACCAACCTTTTCTAAGACTCCACATGATTTACCACTTTGGCGCCAATCTACCTTAGGCCTTGCTTCTCTAACCTCACACCAACAATTTAGAGATCGATATTTTCTTCCCGAACAACGCCTTATACGGTTTTATCTCAACGCTAGAATGATAACTGCTATTATACGCACCCAACCATTGGTAACCATACGACCTATCGACTACTAAAATCCATTGTACATGCCCGTAGCATATTTTCAACAATAAGTAATGATTCCTCAATTTTTCACGAAGTTAAACTTAATAGTATTCCTACCTTCCAAAAGGATCTTCCAAATGATGTCTATCCAATCCCTCTAATACTATGGGGTTTAAACAACCAAACTATCTCCTAACATATATGAGGACTTTATCAATAAATATCTCATGATATAAACATTAAATAACTGCCCCTGAAATAATAAATAAGAACATGCTAATAAGATCATGATTTCTATAAACGGGACACCGGTCGACTATATAACACAATTCAATGTTCCACTTATTTTCGTGTCCGAGAGACGTATCAATATTCAAATCAAATGGTCAAGCCGCCCACAACGGAGCCGTTCCAACTCCAAAACAAAAACCGAGTCTATTGCGACCGACACAATAACAACCCCACATTTATCAAATCATTTCTCGATCAAAACTTGAATACGCTTAATCATTCTAGGGAAACTAAGTTGCCTTTCCACTAGCTTCTGCACAATTTACATCTTTAGGATGCCAAGTCTTTCTGAAATTCACAACATCTTTCAAAATTCCAAAGCATAGATAAAAAGAGATCCAGTGAGACTCGAATGGTTTATTTATTTAAAACTGTCTCATACCAGTTTTAATTAACTAAACCACTCAAAATCTTTAAGAAATCTTTAAAATTTTGATACATTAACAAAATAACTCGAGTGATCTAATTATCTACAACCGTCCCATACCAGTGGTAGATAATTAAATTACTCATGCATTTTAATGCACACCAAAGACTGTTCATTGACCTTATTAAATCATACTATCCCCGAAGGGCACAAATACTCACACAGAGGTCCAATATAAAATCCCAAGTTCTAAAACACATTTAAAACAATTTTTAACATGATATTCTTGTTCGACCTCTATTTATAGTATAGCCACCACTCATAATATTTATACTTAGTTAAATTCTTTATAAGAAAACAAAATCTTGCAATACTAATACTATCCCGATAAATAACACTAAAACAATCATTAAGATTATAAACTAGGTAAATCATCCTCAAATTGCGATTACACCTTAATAGTACTGTAACTAACTTACCTCTCGATAACCATCAACAACTCAAAATTCACATAACGCCCATACCTACCAAACATCACACTAATTCCTCATATGAGTCACGCAACTAAGTCGACCTATAGGGTGAAATCATCCTAAAGTATTCTTTCTCCCAATAAGATTCATCCTCATTTTATTTCCTCAACTAATGATAATCGTCTCTCAAAACAACCCAGATACATATATTATCAATTTAAGTTGATCCTATAAGTCACCGATACTACATCTATTATACTTCTTCACATTTACCCTATTTACTTCTCCATAACCAATACACAACCCCAGACCAAAACGGTCATACTAGATACAAATGTTGTCTTAAGTATATCCTTACAACAAATATTCACCGCAATTGTAACACTCAAAAAAAAAAAAATTCAACTAATAACCATTTGGCATCCTACAAATTTCTACAACCAGTCATGCAAATTATCAACAAGTGATAACGAATACTTATTGCTTACAGTTACCAATTTGATATCTCTATAATCTATAATTAACCACCAAGTATCATCTTTTCTAAATACAGTAACAATTTATCCTTACTGAGAATCGCTAAGCTAGTTATCTTCTTTATCAATTAATTTCTCAAGTTGAATCATCAATTCCATCATCCCAATTTGTATACTCTATCTAGGGATCCGAATACCAAAATAGTGACTTATATCTACTCAGCTTCAATATCCTGGTATGATACCTGATGAAAACCCATTTTTGAAACTCACTTGAAAAACACCACTTAGTCAACTTATAGGGTGATATTACTTACAAAAATATCTGATTTCCTATTCAATTTAGTAGCAAGAATTCAATCAATCTCTCCTTAGAGAATACTTATAGCACCTAAGGCAAAGATATATTAGTTCCATAAGATCTCTTACTCGCGATATTTTATAACTCATATAATCTCACTTAGACTATCACTTTCAATACTAGTCTCATATATCTAGTCTCCACCACGAGACACCAATGTATAAATACTCACGCAAATTATGCAACCATAAACCGCTCTTAATTAGGCCATAGACCAACTCTAAACTAAGAGTTCACCAATTCATTTACCACCGTACATGAGATAACTCAAGGTTCTTTTAAATCAAAGATAACACACAACTCAAATAACCTTCACATTCCTTAGGCCATACTTTCGACATTTTATGCATATATGATATAATAGCAAGTAATGACTCATCCGCCTCGACTACACACGTAGGCAAATCAAACATCGATAAGGAGACTCGCTTCTTGCGACAGTCCTCCCAAATCACAATCACCATGATAAACAATAATGATTCAAGGTACTCTCCCGTAGGAATAGAACCTCCAACACATAAGGCAACTTTTAGGCCAATTATGCAAATAAAAGATGAAATGTAATGCCACATGAGAACGAATGAACGAAGATTTATGAAAGTATGAATCCTAACTCCTGAGACAGGTAAAATACCTCAAATGATGGTGGGGAAATCTATCTTTCCAAAACTCACCTTTCCTTGATTCCTTGGTTGGTCAATATCATTTTCTGTCTTTGAACAAATTCCTGCATTAAACTCTCGACGTCAGTTATCACACACTCTCACTCGCCTAGACTCTACCCGAGAACTCTAACCGAGCTCGATATTAACCGTGAGGACCCCGACCCGGAACCTACACGTGTCCCGAGCCGGAGCGTCCTCAAACTAACCCAAATCTCCTAATACTTTAAAAACTTTGATTTAACTTCCAAACATAAACACAACCATTTCAAAATAATTCTACTCCTTCCACATTGGAGGAAAAGTTGACCAACCATGAAAATAATAAACTGTTTTAGTTACAAAAGATATCGAATATAATATGGAATTAAAGTTTATGAATACAACCCTTTAAAAGAATTATGCTAACAAACACTTTCTACCCAATCTAAACATAAACCGACAATTTCCAAAATACCACTTCTAACTCCTTTCCGCCCTTACTCGGCCGGTCCACCTGTCTCGGGATCTAAAACAAGAAAGGGAGAGGGGTGAGAATAAATCTCAATGAGCTATTATGAATGCAGCAAGATGTCATACAAGATGCAACACGTAGCATGGTAACACTTAACACATTATGAAAGCGGTAAACACCTTACGTTACCTCATTTTACCTTTCCCGTCTGAACAATAAGTCGTACAACGTGGGAGTAAAACTCCACTCTTTGGTGAATTGCCTCCAGCACATTCACCTCTTATAGGACTCATACCCCAGAGATCCATATAAGAAAGGATACCTATATTAGAGTATCCAATAATAATATCGTCCTCCGTACAACAATCGCAACAGTGCAGTAAAGGCTTCTTCATGCTCAATACGATCGTTAGCAGCCCACTCCGTGGCCACAGAGAGGGGAAGGGTCACGGTATGATGTACCTTCAATCACTTATAGAACAAATCCATAATTGATTGAATTCCATCATACCCACCCGAACATAAACACGTTCAAGCACATAATAGATACTTGAAATAAATCCACAAAACGGGATAATAATATAACAACATGGTAATGTATACTCATGCCAATCAATACCATAATGCAACATTTAAGTAATACACTATGCATAATACCCTTAACGAGTATACATTCAAGTAAGGTATCCATATAACCACATAATCCACGTCGGGATACAATATAACAATACCAAATAATCCACAAAGGGGATAAACAATATAGCCACATGGTAAAATATACTCATGTTCAACCAATATCATAGTACAACATTTAATTAACACACTATGCACAATATAAACAATGTATATGAACTCAAGTAAGGCAAGGAAGTATCATCAATCCATCCTAAAAGGTCACTATACAATAATACATAGCTTCTATAAAGGCTCAAGCTCAATTTACCAAGTGGGAGTCACAATTTATAAGTGATCAAATAAGATTGTCGAACCAACCCTAAGTCGTATTCAAAGTGCTTTCTTAGTTCCATTTAAACCCAATTAAGGTGCTCTTAAGTGTTCTAATATAACTTAAGTTAAGAGGGTTAATTCATATCCGGTTTGGACTAAGTTCCACTAATTCATAATGGTTAGGGATCACACTACTAGGTTGTTGGTGAAAATCAGCAAGAAAAGTTCCTAAGGAGGATCTGGCCCTATGGGCGACCGCCCATGCCACTTGGGCGACCGCCCAAGTGATCCTCAAAACAACCCAAACTCTGCCCTCTTGGGCGACCGCACATATCCTCTTGGGCGACCGCCCAAGAGGGAACTCCAAGCCTACAAATTACTGCCTAGA
The DNA here is from genome assembly GCA_022495995.1 of Adenophora triphylla var. japonica. NCBI lineage: Eukaryota > Viridiplantae > Streptophyta > Magnoliopsida > Asterales > Campanulaceae > Adenophora > Adenophora triphylla. Next base: position 386,532 of record JAFEMH010001449.1, read on the forward strand.
TGGGCGGCCGCTCACCACCACTTGGGCGACCGCCCAAGGCTCCTATCAGCAAGTTTAATTCCCCAAATCCTTGATTTCCTAGGTTCTTTTCCTTTCTTTAAACCTTCCTAACTATTATGATTACCAAAAGAATTTCCTCATTTTACAACCATATCCCAAATTCTTTAAACCCAAAATAACATAATCCTAGATTATTTTCCACAAGATTTTCAACCCATTTTATCAACTCATTTCAAGTTAATTCTCTAAAATTAACTCAACCCATTTTACTTCCATTTTTCATGATTAACCATCTTAATCCAAATCAACACATTTTCTTACACTCTTAATCATTCCTTATGAACAACAATAACATTCCATAACATTAACTAATTCCCCAACTCCAAGAAGATTTCCAAGGTATCAAACAACCATTATAATGACAATCTCAACATCAATCATTTATGAGCATACAAAGAAAGGAAGACATAATAACTCACCTTAGAATAAGAGATGGATCATGGATTTCTTTAGCTTGATGCACTCCCTTAGATGCCCCGATTACAAAAATACTCTTGGATTTGAAAATGGAGAAGGATTGACTTCTCCAAGGTTTTGAAATTGAAGCTTCCATGAAGGAGGTTTCTATGGAGTTGAGAGAGAAAGTCAACAAGGAGAAGGAGGGAGGTGGAGAAGATAAAAATGGAAGAGGAAGCAAGGGGGGGGGGCGGATGAAGAGGGGAGTATGGGGGAAGTGAGGGGAAAAGTATGGGTGTTGGACACATGGCAAGAGGAGGGAGAGGAAGACCATTTTGGCCCCTCCCAAGAAAAGCTAAGGCTTTCACCCATAAATTAAATCATTCCCCCTAATTATTTATTCTACTCATTTTAACCTCCTTGCACTATTTATCATTTAATAAATTTCCATTTTTATTATTTCTTCAAGGTTCTTAAATTAAGAATTTAAAGACATAATTGAACACATAAAGCTAACATAAATATTAAAAGCACATAATATAATATTTAAAATTAGTGCCTAGGGTTGGGGTCGTTACAGACCCATAGAAAAAGCTTCTTCCATTTTCATTTTACTTTTGTTTAACTTAGTAAACGTATTTTCAGCTTTTTCACATTCATTCTTGAACTTTTCAAGGTCAACTTCTCTTTTGGACACAAGGACTTTAAGTCTTGCAATGGTATCTTTTTGAGCATCATTTTCTTTTGAAAGTACAGCTTTTTCATCTTCACAAGCAGCCAATTTATCAGAAAGAGATTTGTTTACCTTAACAAGTACCTCAATTTTGTCCAATCTTTTCATCCAATCGTATGCAAACTCCTTGTATGTGGCAAAGAGTTCCTCATAGGAATGTCTCTTTCTTCATCTTCATCATCTCGAATCTCCTTTTACAGAGAAACAGCTCAAAGCACTGGTCAGATAGATACCAGATGTGTACACAACCGAGCCCACATCCAAGGGATTTTCAGAGTATATTCTTCTATATCTGCAGAAAAGGCATTAAACACAGAATGGCAATTTAAGACAGACATATTAGCCACTTCTTCTTCCTCATCCTCACTGTCACTAAGGGTAGCAGTTAAGCTCATTCCCTTCTTTTTAAGTGTGTTAGCACACTCATTGGCATAATGACCAAAGCCACGACATGCCCTACATTGGACAGATTCAGATGATTTATTTTCAAAACTTGGTTTCTTGAATCCAGGTGTCGGTGCTAGGTTTTGGCTTTTCGGCGATCGAAGTAGGTCTATTGGGGAATTTGCTTATCCTTCTATTTTTCAAGATAGAACCGAATTTCTTTGAAATAAAAGCTACATCCTCATCTTCAAGATTAGACTTGTCAATTTCAGAGGATAATTCCACAAGCTCTTTTGGTAGAGCAGCAGCACTTTTAAGGGCAAGACTGTGTGTTTTGTTTTTCTTCTGAGCCTCAAGGTTAAGCTCAAACACAGTCAAGATTCCTATGATGGTGTCAAGACCTACAGTGTTTGTGTCCTTTGTTTCTTCAATCACAGCTACTTTAATGTTAAACCTCTCAGGCAAGGTCCTTAGAATTTTACTCACAAGTCTTGCATTGGAGATAGATTCTCCTAGACTTGTGCATTCATTTGAAATCTCATGAATCTTAGCAGCATATGACACAATATCCTCAGTTTCTTCCATTCGAAGTAACTCAAACTTATCCATTAAAATTCTAAGCCTGGTAGCCTTCACACTTGGTGCTCCCTCACATTGAGTTTGCAAAATATCCCAAGCAGTTTTGGCTATACTCTCATTTGTTATGAGCTTGTACATATTCCCAGAAACATGGCTGGAAATAGCACCCATGGCTTTTGAATTGTAATTTGCAGCTTGTATTTCATCAAGAGTCCATTGTTCTTCAGGTTTTCTTTCAAAGAAGGACTCACCAACACCAGAAGATGGCTTTTTCTCCACAGTAGGAGGTTGCCATGCAACAAGAATGCACATCCAAGCTCTTTCATCAATACTTTTGATGTAATTTCGCATCTTAGACTTCCAAAGAGAATAATTTGTGCCATCCAAGACAGGAGGCCTATTTTGGTGATTTTGGCATTCCATAGTGACTACACTTTCTGGATCAACACTCAGTAATATTTCGAGAGTTGGCTCTGATACCAATTGAAAGTTTCGTGTAGCTAGGAAACTTAGATCACGCAACAGGCAAAGGATGTGAGTACAGATGTGTCTCACAACTGTCCACACATCCACAGATAATGCAGCGGAATAAAATAAATAAAAGCAAATTAAATGCAATAACTCAAAAGTTATATACGCTTACTGATCTGTGTGATCAGCAAACTAGGCTTACGCCCAAAAACCTTTCACTATAAAAACTTTTATTTTTTTTACAAAAACAAATAAGTGAAAAACTAAAATATGAAAATACTAAACAAGTTCTAATCACCTTCTATGATATGAACAACTCCCCTTTCCCAAGTAGGACTTATTCAATCAGAAGTAAAACAAGAGAACTTTATAAAAACCTAGATGTGAGTTACAGATGTAAGCTCACAACCTAAAATCAACAAGGACGTATGCAATGAAGTATGTGTGTTTTTCTTTCTAAAATCGTAGCTTCTCTTTGTGCTGAATGTCTTGTATTTATATTGCACCATTGAGAAGATCTTCATGCAATCGACCTCTTCCTTTGTGAGAATCCTTTTCCTATATGAAAACATAAAACACACTCACAAGGAAATCAAATATTAGTAGGTTAGTCCTAATATAAAACTATGTACATAAATAAAATATATTTACTATATTTACAATTCCTAGTCAAAGTAGAATACTTATAAATCTCCATGAAAGTTCCAAAATTTACTTACCATAATAGAGATCTTTTTAAATAAGGAAACATAAATATGTTTCCATAAAACACACGGTTTCAATATCATTATGATCTCAGCCCTAATAACTGAGTCATTAGATCACTCTAGTCGTATACATGGTGTGGTACAAAAAGGGGTACGTAAAATCTGATCCCATGTGGTCTTCCTTGATCGATGCCACTAAAAAAACTTCTAACACATGAAATCTCGGGTACAAAAAGGGGTACATAAACTCGTGTTCAATCGGTGCACCTTGTATACCACTATTGATTCTATGGCTTTTTGAAGCCTTTTGTATCTTCATTAATTAATAAAATTTGTCATTGCTGAGCATATTTATATGTAACAATTTGTTTATTTATATATATATATATATATATATATATAGGGGCGAATTTACTCATGCCACAATGGGTGGAGGTGCACCCATGATATTCCGCATTAATAGTATAAATGTTATTTTTTAATTACATATATGCACATATTTCTTAATAAATACTCCCTCCATTTCAAAATGTTTGTCCCATTTGATTTTTTTGTTGAACTTTGACAACAAATTTATGAGAGATTAATCATGTTCATGAAATTTTAAAAGTTGTTGTTGATAATATTATTAATGGTGAATCAATAGGAATTTTTAGAATTTCATGAACATAATTAAATTGTCATATATTTGTGATCAAAGTTCAACAAAAAAGTCAAATGAGACAAATATTTTGGGACGGAGGAAATATATAAAAAGTGCAACAATTGAATCGAACACGTAGTTTATGAGCGGTAGAAAAACATGATTTCTAGTTTTTGGGTCTTGAGTTGGAGTTCCGGCTATTAGGAATATAATATTGTTATATATATATATTAGGAAACACAATCCTTGTATTAGATTAGGAAACACAATTTTTATATTAGATTAGAATCCTTCTCCTTCTAGGAGATTACCTAGATTAGAATCCCTCCTCATAGGAGATTACCTTTACCTAGATTAGAATCCTTCTCCTCCTAGGAGATTACCTCCTCATCGTAACCCTATAAATATGTACCTCTAATATCATAATCAATTGAGTCATTCAATTCAATTCTTCTCTTTCATGTATTGATTGGCTCCATCTCTCCCTTTATTCTAATATGGTATCAGAGCATAGATCCATAGAAGAACTTCTTCGTCAAAACCCTAGCGGCAAAACCCTTGGTCGAACTCTCACCCTCTCTACCTCCTACACCACCGCCCCATACCACCTTAAAAAAAAAATCAACCTCGATAAACCCCACCAAAATACAAGTTTTTTTCTTTTCTCTCTCCCTCGTGGTTCTTCATGGCCGCCGCCCAAGACCTCACCCTCCTTACCCCACTACCCCATCCGAAACACCACCCTCGACTTAAATTTTTTTCCCTTCGAAAATTTTCTTCTTCTAAATTTTTTTTCTTATCTCAATGTACCGTTGAGTATTTTTTTTTCTTAAATTTTTTCTCCCCTTCAAATTATTTTTCTTTTTCTTAATTTTTTTCTCTTACCTCAATGTAACGTTGAGTATTTTTTTCTCCTCTTCACTCAATCTCCCTTGAAAAATCCAAACCAAAGTCGTCCGTGTGACGTAAAACTCAAAACCCAAACCAAAGTCGTCCGTGTGACGTAAAACTCATAACCCAAACCAAAGCCGTCCGTGTGACGTAAAACTCATAACTCAAACCAAAGTCGTCCGTGTGACGTAAAACTCATAACCCAAACCAAAGTCGTCCGTGTGACGTAAAACTCATAACCCAAACCAAAGTCGTCCGTGTGACGTAAAACTCATAACCCAAACCAAAAGTCCTCGTCATTGCGACGTAAAAAAAAATCTCAAACCCAACTCGTTATCGAGACATAAAATCGTCGTTGAGACGTAGTCGATGAGACACAAAATTTCTCGTCGTTACGACGTCATTCAAAAAAAAAAATCAACAATGGCCGCACGACCGTGCGTGCAAATTGGCACGGCCGTGCAAACTGGGCAGTAGCTTCAGCAACAACAAACCTTCAGCAACATCAACGTTTTTTGGCAACAACAAATCTTCATGTAATTATGTTCAAGATTGGACTCTCCTATCGGCCGTCCATCTTGCGGGAGCATATTAGGAATATAATATTGTTATATATATAGATTAGGAAACACAATCCTTGTATTAGATTAGGAAACACAATCTTTGTATTAGATTTGAATCCTTCTCCTTCTAGGAGATTACCTAGATTAGAATCCCTCCTCCTAGGAGATTACCTTTACCTAGATTAGAATCATTCTCCTCCTAGGAGATTACCTCCTCATCGTAACCCTATAAATATGTACTTCTAATATCATAATCAATTGAGTCATTCAATTCAATTCTTCTCTTCCATGTATTGATTGGCTCCATCTCTCCCTTTATTCTAATACCGGCATCGAGTCTCATTGTTTGGCAATGTTTTTTATTTTTCTTAATTTGTAATTCTGCACCTACTCTGAATAATTTCGCCACGGTATATAATTATATATACATATATATTGATGAGCCCGGATCTATCGGACCGGATCCAAAGCTCGATCTGGTTCAAAGGTTAAATATGACGTGACATATCCTAAATCGTCAGAGTCAAAATCGCGGACAGCTAAACCGCCTGAGTTAGGACCTCGAGCAGCCAGACCGTCAGCAAGGTGCTCGCACCAACCATGACCGCGAGATCTCCATGACCACGCCCATTGAATATTGATCGCGGACTCATAACAGACTCCCGGTTATTTCACCAGACTCTCGGTTAAAGCCAAAGCTTGTCAGCCGAAAGCCTGTACCTAGGCTAACATCAATAAGCGGGCTTGTACCCATCGCATTAAATGGTGGCCCAGGCGCCCACTATGCATATAAGGCGCGACGCCAACTATCCTCTGTACATGTCCTTTCAGCGACATTCCTATGCAGTAAATCTTGCTTTATGGCAGAGTCCACCAGGCGCGAACACGTGTCCTAGGTCAAAGACAAAGATATCCTCCAGGGGTGACATCATCAAGCAGCTCCTTCATATAATAAATATCAACCTTTGTCCCCATGGACAAGGTAAGTGCCAAATTATCATTTGTAAGCCACTTTGTCTAAACCCTAAACACACAACTCACTAAAACATTTCAAGTCTAATTCTCAGTTATAAACCCTCAGAGATCTTACTCTCACACCCGAGGGCCTGAGCTGGATTAAACTCTGGCTTGGTCTCTAACGGTGCTCATTGTCTTTGTTGTGTTCAAGGTACAATTCAATATACAAGTCAAATATCCTAAACAAGTAAGACCCCCGAAAGTCGAGATGTCATCATATATATATATATATATATATATATATATATATATATATATATATATATATATATATATATATATATATGTGAATGACAATGCGAATATTTTGAAAGTGTAATTATTATCACAGACTAGCTGGTAGTATATAATTACATTGTTCATTTGATTTAACCTTGGGATATGATGATTATTTTCTTGAAGAAAATGAATGAAGGTGACATCTTGGCTGGTTATAGCAACTTGTATTGTGTTGATACATTCCCTGTGATAGAGACAATAGACTAGAACTTCGCGTTATCGTAGCAATGATATGATTATTGTTTTTAAACTATTTTTTTTTCATTCACATACTCACACACACACTTACACACACTCACACACACACACACAAGGGCCTAGAAAATCCTAGGAAGAGAAAGTCTTTCCTCTAATTTTTTGGGGGATCAAACTCATGACCTTCAGGTTGTATATACTAAGATTTACTTAACATGTGCTGATAACGGATGATTATTACATGTGCTAATACTAACATTAATCGACATTCTAAGTACAATTCCGTATTTAGAAAACAATAATCATTTTGAAAATTTAGTTTTTGCCATATGTTAACAGACAAGTCATATGGTTGCCAGGAACTATACTCTACAGATTCCCTATTTAGAAAACAATAATCATTTTCAAAATTTAGTATTAGGACCATCATCTTCTCTGTTTTTATAGGCAAACTATAAATATAAATGTACAGTGACATTAATAAAAATGATCAATTTTACAGACCAAACCCTTAAGTCTTTATCGATAAGTTAATGCACGATTTTTTGTATTTTTTTTTTTAAATTCTTTTTATGGTCATCTTTATTTTAATTATGTTGTTATGAAAGTCGAGATCCAATCAGTATTATCGTCGACTTTTCAACCTCATATTTATGGTATATGGGAGCTAGGTTTTGGGGCGTTTAAGTAATTTAATTTTGACTTGCTTTGGGCTTGGAAATATTATTAGGGCTATTGATTAATTAACAACCTTATCAGAAAGATCAATTATATGATTAAAGTTAATAATTGAAGATGCATGTTCTTGTTGGTTTGATTGTCCAGGACCTGATAATGGGTAACATAGAATAAATCCTTTCAAGTATAATAAGGCCAAGTGCGAAAAACCAGCAAGTTGTAGGTAAAGCTACAAAGTATGGGTCCGATCAATCGATTAGGACTTCAACTTATTTCCTACACCAGAAGTATATTTTCAGCAACTTATGAATAGCATTTTTTTTCCGGACATACTCCCTCCGTCCCTAAAAGATTGTCCTGTTGTACATTTTTCAATTATTAAGGAAGAGCTTCACCTTCTTGTACCTTTGTAGATTTGTACTAACATTCATGCCTAAGTTTAGAAATGAGACATACTTTTTAGGACAAGTCAAAATGACAAATGAGACAATCTTTCAGGGACAGAGGGAGTATACAACAAAGATAAGTTGCATGATAATAGTAGTACATAAGTTAGGATTAGTTGCAAACCCTACTATAAGTTTCACCTATTTTTGTTATAAACTAGCTCATCTAATTTGTCCGATAATATAATAAGTGTTTCATTTTCTGTATGGTTCGTTCCAAAATAATTGTCTCGTTTTTACATATACCTAATTTCAGTTATTTTGTTTCAGACAACAAATAATATAACAACAAAGATTTTCAGTTATTTTTGTTTCAGACAACAAAGTCATTGCCATTCTAACCTAATTTCTTGTAAACATGTTTTTGGTCAAAATTGTGGGCACTGGAACCCGTGCAATTGCTGCAAATTTATTGAAGGAGAGAGAAATTATTTGTTTGTGTAAAGGGAGTGACAACTAACAAATTGGGAAAACTTCCAAACTCTGTAATTTCATAGGCTTATCCCTTCATGTTGCCCTACCAGCTTGTGTAAGATACTCCCGTGTTTCCAATCCAATGTGCCCACTTAGCTTAATCTTCCTAAACCAATTTATTTTACATAAGAAAACATGGAAACAAGAGGAAAAATTTTAATTTTTTTTATCATGAAATAAATGTCTATTTTTATTTATTTATAATTAATACATTTCTTCCGGGGATAAGGATTATATAAGGAATTTTCTCAAATAATTAATTAGTTTTGAAAAAAGTATTGCTAAATATACTAAAGTTGCAAAAGTATTGTCCAGATTTTTTTAATTTTTTTTTTTAAAGTTGCTACCCCACACCCTACCCTATCACCACCCTAGCCAACCATCATCTTATACCCTTTATATTTCCTCCACCACCCTACCCTATCCTACCCTACCCTACACCACACCCACCCACCTCACCCCTACTAATCCCCACCTCCTACCCTACCACCCCACCTCCATCACCCTGTGATGATGTTGCCATTCGCGGGAAAAATTCGATTTTTGCGTTTAACAAAACCAAATAAACCTGGAAAAACGAAGCCGCCACGCCATTTTAATTTTGAAGGGCCAAAACTTTGAAAAAAGCCGAGATCAGAGATTTAGGTTCGGAGGTCATGTTACGCGCGTCGGGAAGGACGTTAGTGTGCACTCCGACGCGCCTCGTAAAACGAGTCTTCCAAGCTGAAAATCATTTGTGTGTGTGTGTGTGTGTGTGTTTTGGCCAAAATAAGTTGAAACTCAGAAAAGTAAAAATTGGGATATCTTTTTAAGACTTTAAACTGATCCCATGATTTTTGGAAGATTTTTGGATTGAGATTTGGTACTCAAAAGACCTTTTGAAGTTGAGAGCCATTTCTGCCAGAATGAAAAAGGCAGTGGACCTTTGATTTTAAAAGGGATTCAAGGGTCTTAAAACTTCATAATCTGGATAAACTCAGAGAATGAAAGTTGTTCTAGACACCTTAAATAAAGTTTTTGCGAAGGAATTTTCCATTTTGGAGAAGATTTGAGGGGTCAAAACCTTCTGGAAACCTCAGATATGAGATCTGGATTCCCAGAAGCTGATGAACTATCCTCTGAAAGAAAATTTGAAAAGAGGAGTTTCACTCACCCAAAAATAAGATAAAAATATGTCTGGAAAGCTCTGGATGTTGGCTACAAAAAGTATTTTGTAGTCAACACCAAATTCCAAGTTCATCTGTGTCCAAAAATTAAGACCATGGACTGAGGTCTGAGAAAATTGCTACTGGACAGCAACTTCTCAAGAAAGAAAATATGATTTTAAGGGGGTTTTGCATCCATGCTTGTCCCCATTTCCCTAGGTTTTGGTTAGTGATCACTAGACATTTTAGTGGTGAATCAACTATACCAAACCATCCTTGGGGGTACATTAGGACTAAGCATTTCATTTGCTTGGGAAGGGGAATTTTATCCTTTGAAATCAAGATTTAGTGCTTGAAAATGGTTTTAGGGTTTTGAAAGTGCATTTTTGCAAGTAAGCAAGAAAAGCTTTGAAAATAATGTTGATCTTTGTAGAAGATCATCCATGGAGATGGTCTTCCATGGTGATCTTCTTAGATCTAGAGCAAGAAGATGAAAGAACTACATTTTGTAGTTTGAAGATGCATTGGTTGAGATTTAGGGTTAGGAAGAGGAGGGTTTACCAATCTTCCTTGTGTTCTTGAGTGTTTGGCTTGAGTGTATGAGTGTTTAGGGCTTTAATATGAGAGTGAGTGGATGAGTATGAGTTGGGAAAGATTGGAGAGAAAAAGGTGACAATTCTTGTGAATTCTCACTGTTTCTCTCTATATTTCGCCAGAGGTTCGGTGCAATTGTGTTCTTCCTCCTTATTTTTGTGACTCGGAGGGCTCAATTTATAGCCCTCTGAAATTGCATACTTGTCCGCGCGGATAGGGTCGAGGCGTGCACTGTTCATTAAATGCGGCTCCGGCTTTGGACACAAGGAATAAAATTCAAAAATTCGAGAAATTGTTTTTCAACTTGTCTGTGTTCGGTTTTTTCAATTCTTTTGCTTTTTAAGATTCCTTGGAAGGTTTAACTCTAAATAGCAATGCCCATTTTACCCCCACTTTGTTAGAAAAGTTAGGATTGTTAGGAATTGTTAGAATTGTTATAACTTTCGTTAATTTTCTAACGAAAATTCTAACAAGCTCAAATTGGAGCACTTACAGTAGCCCCTCGGCGACGGCGCTTCGAAGGAAGCGGGGTCGTCGATAAGAGTAAGGCTCCATATTTGGCAGATGATCGAGTGATCGGGTGGCTCAACCTAGCGATAGGCTACCTACGTATCCCGAGCTGGGAATCAAGCCATTCGTAGTTCGGGTCTTTGACCCTGGAGATGATGGCGTTTTAGGTGCCTCGAACTCTGATGAGCGAGTCCTGCAATCGGTTCTTTGGAAAGAAACTCCGCCCAGGGATAAGAGATGACCATTTTCGGTCGATGGTTATCCGCTCTACTGAGGATAGGAATGACCATTTTCGGTCTCTGCTGGGGATGACTGCGATTTATCGCTTTCTAGTGATAGCGTCTTAGGTGCCTCGAACCTTGAAGATGGCGTTTTAGGTGCCTCGAACCTTGGAGATGGCGTTTTAGGTGCCTCGGACCTTGGAGATGGCTTTTTAGGTGCCTCGGACCTTGATGATGATGGCTTTTTAGGCGCCTCGGACCTTGAAGATGGCTTTTTAGGTGCCTCGGACCTTGATGATGATGGCTTTTTAGGCGCCTCGGACCTTGATTTGAAATGGCCTTTCGGTGGACTTCGTCTGCTGCCGAAGGAGAGGGTGACCGTTTTGGTCGAGGGGCTGGACCTAATGATAGGCTACCTACGTATCCCTAGTGGGAATCAAGCCCTTTCGTAGTTCGAGTCTTTCTCAAAATTTCGCTGGCTTTTGGGATTCCGTTAACTTTGCTGGGGATTTCGTTAGCCTTTGCTGGGGAAAATCAGACGTATTCGTCTGGGAAATTGGTCTTACGTTTGACTGCCGTTGGCTGATTTTGATGAAAGATACGGGATCTCGTTATCTTTCTCAGGGTCATTCGGTCTTACGTTTGACTGCCGGGAGTAATTTTGATGAAAGATACGGGATCTCGTTATCTTTCTCGGGTCACTCGGTCTTACGTTTGACTACCGGGGGTAATTTTGATGAAAGATACGGGATCTCGTTATCTTTCTCGGGTCACTCGGTCTTACGTTTGACTGCCGGGGGTAATTTTGATGAAAGATACGGGATCTCGTTATCTTTCTCGAGGCACTCGGTCTTACGTTTGATCGCCGGAGTAATTTTGATGAAAGATACGGGATCTCGTTATCTTTCTCTGTCACCTTCGGCCTTACGTTTGACTGCTTAGGGGTAATTTTGATGAAAGATACGGGATCTCGTTATCTTTCTCGGGTCACTCGGTCTTACGTTTGATGCTAGGGGCAATTTTGATGAAAGATACGGGATCTCGTTATCTTTCTCGGGGCACCTTCGGTCTTACGTTTGGCTAGCAGGGGGATGATTTTGATGAAAGATACGGATCTCGTTATCTTTCTCGGGGCACTCGGTCTTACGTTTGGCTGGGGATGATTTTGATGAAAGATACGGGATCTCGTTATCTTTCTCGGGCACTTGGTCTTACGTTTGATCGCCGGATGATTTTGATGAAAGATACGGGATCTCGTTATCTTTCTCGGGGCACTCGGTCTTACGTTTCGATCGCCGGAAGATTTTGATGAAAGATACGGATCTCGTTATCTTTCTCGGGGCACTCGGTCTTACGTTTGGCTAAGGGGGATGATTTTGATGAAAGATACGGGATCTCGTTATCTTTCTCGGGGCACCTTCAGGTCTTACGTTTGGCTCAGGGAAGATTTTGATGAAAGATACGGGATCTCGTTATCTTTCTCGGGGCACCTTCGGCTCCTTACGTTTGATGGGAAGATTTTGATGAAAGATACGGGATCTCGTTATCTTTCTCGGGGCACTCGGCCTTACGTTTCGATCGCCGGATGATTTTGATGAAAGATACGGGATCTCGTTATCTTTCTCGGGGCACTCGGTCTTACGTTTGACTGCCGGTTGATTTTGATGAAAGATACGGGATCTCGTTATCTTTCTCGGGGCACTCTCGCCTTACGTTTGGCAGGGGTAATTTTGATGAAAGATACGGGATCTCGTTATCTTTCTCGGGTCACTCGGTCTTACGTTTTACTGCCGGGGGTAATTTTGATGAAAGATACGGGATCTCGTTATCTTTCTCAGGGCACTCGGTCTTACGTTTGACTTCCGGGGGTAATTTCCTTGACAAGGGGCTGACTTTGGTTAACTTTGGTTAACTCTGTCAGGTTGGGGACTGAATTGCAGAGTCCTGAAATTTTAAGGGGCAAAAGGGTCATTTTGACCCTTGCAATCCTGTCCGCGCGGAGAGGACCTGAAAATCAGGGGTATTAATTAGGGCCAACGCCCTTCCTCTTCCCCATTCTGTTTTTACAGAAAATTACGAGAGAGAGAGAGAAAATTCTGCAAATCCGCCATTTTTGGCCAAAAAGCTTCAAAAATCTTCCGATTTTCTTCGATTTTCGAGCAATGGAACACGGGGAAGGCGCTTTTCAAGGTCAAGGACGTGGCCCGGTAGCGGAAAGGCGATTGGAGCTCGTCCGAATGAGGAGACATTACAATCTTTCGCAATCGGTTGAGGAGGAGCATTACCCCGATGCTTGGCAACATTGGGCTTCGGATCCGCATCTCCAAACGGTATACTTTGAAACCCTTTGATCCCTTTGTTGATTTCTTGTTTGAATTTTTTTTTTTGAAAATTCGAATGATTGATATTCTTGGCTTTGAATTTTGATTTTGATGCTTTGCATGTTGTAATGAGTATATGAGTAACCCAAAATGTGCACTTTGCTTGGGAAAAAGAATTGGCATTTTTGCCACATTTTTTTTTTAATTCGAAAATTACATGTGAAAATTCGAAGAATTGTGATTTTTTTTTTTTTGAAATTGAATATTGCATGTTCTTGATTTTGATATTGATGAATGATGATGCAATGCATGCATTTTGTTTGGAAAGAATGGGCATTTTGCCAATATGAGATGTATGTATGTTTAGGAATTTTTTTGAAAAGTGGGACGGATTTTTCCTCCCGTTGCATGTAAGATGGATGATATGCATGTATGCATTTTTTTTTTGTTGAAAATGGGACGGAGTTTTTACTTCCGTAGGAATGCATCTTTTTTTTTTTGATGAATGCATTGGGACTTGCTGAAAATTGTTTTCTTTCATGCGAGAAAAATGGGGCTATGCTCATTGTATGCTGTTATGCTGTCGAATTTTTTTTTTTTAATGTAAATGCAAATGCAATCTTTTTTGACATTTTCTCTTTTTTTTTACAGGGCGGAAACCGTTTTGTGACGGAGCAGCTGAACAAGATGAAGACTCGAGGATCGGTGGAGTCTGTGATTGACTTACAATGGGATCGGCTTCCGATGCGGGCCGAGGAGCTTTGCCGAGTCCGAGACAGTTGTTGTCGAGACGGGGCTCGGGAGTTCGTCGAGTGCTTGAGGGGACTGGTCAAGTTCCCTAAGAGCAAGGGCTTGATGTTTGCTCTGCGCGCGGGCTTGGTGGGGCGCGACCCACACCTTCCACTTCTTCGGGCGAGGCTACGGTTACGCCCTCCGACTATGCCGCGTATTACGGGCCTGCCCTTTAATGGACGCAGCATTGAGTGGCGGGATGGCTACGCCGATGCCGATCTGCAGCTCTTCGGGATTTTCCCCTATTCCCAAAAAGGGGATGGGGATGGAGTATGCCGTGGTCTACGGCAAGATCGTGGAGACCATAGCGAGTTACGAGGTCAGGAGGAGAGGATAGGCGCCGATCGATTGCCGGGGCCTTCTTGTGGTTTGCCTTTTCGAGCACCCTCTTTAGGCATGCCGAGGGGACGGGCAGCCTTGCCTTCACAGGTCCTTGGAGGACATGGAGACGGCCGAGATGTCTCGTGGGGAGAGGCCGGGCCGGCGAGCTTTATTTTGCTCTTGATAGGTACAGCCTGGGAAGGGCTGTGAGTTCCTTGCATCGCTTCGAGTTTGCCCTGGAGGTATAAGCTCTCTTTTTGCTTTCCTCTCTCTTTTTTTTGAGCACGCACTTTTCTTTTGCACCGGATTGATTGGATTTTTACCTTTCGCAGTATGGGCGTTGGAGTTTTTCCACGTCACGGTGTGGCGCGGCCTCGGCGGAGTACGTCGGGCGTATCCGGCCACGCGGCCTTGGTCCAAGCATGCCCGGAGAAGATAAGCTCCAGGGGGCGTACGACTCGAGTACGCGGATTGCCTTCCTTCGACGGAGGCCGAGACAGATGAGGGGATGATATTCTTCCCCGGGATCGCTTTGAGGTAGCGCGCAAGGGCGAAGGGCGCCGAGATCCGGACAAGGCAATGGAGGATTTTGAGGGTCCGACTCGCGATGCATATTATCCGGGAGAGAGGGTGACGCGCCAAAGATGGCGCGAACTCGCCTTTGAGGACACCCGCCGGTGGAGCCTCCCGCCGATATGATGCACTCCGAGCGATCGGTCCGTGACTCCGGGATGATTACCGAGCAGGTCGGCACTTCTCGGACTTCGTGGCGATTGAGCCATATGCGACTTTCGTCTTGAGGAGGCCGAGGATGCCTCGTTCTGGATGGGAGGGGCTTGGGATCCCGCTGGTACCCTGGACGGATTTTTCCTATATCCAGGATGGGGTCCGATTGAGGGTGCGAGATCCTCACCCGAGCGACTTCCACGAGCTTTCCGGCCTCGTCCGGTATGAAGGTACGGCTTCACCTTTCCCCTTCTTTTCTTTCTTTTGTTTCATCATCTTTAGCATCACCTCTTTTTTTTTGACGCTTTTGCTTTTGTGCGCTTTTCGGAGGTGGTCGTCGAGAAGCCGACGAAGCAAGTGATCGGGGCCAAGAGATTCATCAGAGGATGGTCGCTTGCGGGGCTCCTCGTGCTAGAGCGAGGCGACCACGGCCGGCGCCCGTCGACGGGAGGCTTCCCTATTCGCTCGTAGACTTCTTCAGAGACTCCTTTGTCTCCTCTCCTTGATCCCCGCGCGGCACGCTTCGGATCACGTCATTCTCGGGATCCACACGGCAGTGGACACGTTTGGCAAAGCATGTCGGGTCGTCTTCGTACGTGCGGGAGTCCGACGCCTTCACCTTCGGGTACGATTTTTCGCAGATCTCGGCTTGCCCTATCGTAGCGTGCCGGTTGGTCCCGACGAGCCTCTCTCTGGAGACGAGGACGATTCTCGAGCCCGAGATTTTCGGGGCTCCCGAGGAGGCGGGCCCGAGTCGCAAGAGGGGCCGGGGGAGACATCGGTGGCCGGAGACTCCGATTGATTTTTTTTTTTTTGAGATTGAGATTTAGATTTGTACAGCTTGTGCACATTTTTTTTTTTTTTGATGTAATAATTTAGGATTTTATTTTATGAATGCAATGCAATATGAATGCAGTGTTGCATGAGCCTTGGTTTTTTTTTTTGCAAGGGTGTTTGGTATATGGACCGGTTTGGGGAGGGTTTTTGCACAGTTTCGAGCAACCGACGAAATATTCCTCTTTTTGGTGTAGCAAACTGACTGCGTGCATTTTTTTTTTTGGCAAACTCATCCGCGCGGATAGGCGCTTCGACACTGTCCTTTAATTTTGGTTCGCACTGGTCTTGCTTTATTTCAAATTCAAATATCATCTTCAACCTCCAAATTCCAACTGACCATTTTCGGGGAGAAAGAGAGAAAAACCATGGAAATGGCCAAAAATTCTCCAAAATTGTCCAAAGAAAGGCAAATGTTGTTCTTTGAAAAGTTCAAGGAGTGGTGTAGGGAGATCATGCATGAGAGAAGATCATTCTTTGAAGAAAGGTACAAGATACGATGCTTGTGGTCTCTCAAAGAATTGGTTCCGGATTATGACCTCTTAAGAGCTTCTTCTTCGTTTTGGGATACTAGAAGGCATGTCTTTGCCTTTCCTTCAACGAGATTGTTCCGACCGTGGAAGAATTTCGGGCCTTGCTTCGAGGTCCTGAGGTGGAAGAGATAGCGGTTCCTTTGCCCGAGGGGCTTCTTTGTTGACAGATTGTGCGTCCTCCTTCATCTTTCCCCGGAGGAAGCGCAAGGTATGATCCGCGGTCCCGATCATTTCGATATTTCCGGTCTTCCCGACAGATTTAGGGGCCTAGGCTTGGTGGATGATGCCTATTGGGATGCCTTTGCACTTTGTATGTTTGGCACCCTGTTCATGGTCTATTCCTTCGGGATCCGCCATCGGTCTCGCCGGATGTTGTCGTCCACTGTCGCCCGGCGTAGATGTCGTTCCTTTGATTCTGGGGGAGACTTTTCATGCTCTCGACGGCATTAGCTACGGACGGCGGTATATGCACGAGGCAGCCCGTTCCTCTCGACCCCGTGGCCGATGGAGCGCTGGGATTCTTCTAGAAACCTCTCGATATGATCGGAGCCTTGACTTTTGCCGAGAGGTGTTGATGTAGATTTTGATGATCGTGGCTCGTGGGAGCGTTGGATGGCGGGTCGCCGATCGAAGATATCGATGGTTGGTGCCTCATTGGCGGGTGGAGACTCGCAGAGTGCTTCAGACGGGTCCCATGTGGTTATGCTTCCGGGGCTTTCTCGGTCCGGGGCTTTCTACATTCCGGCTCCGGTCCCAGTGCTTTGGCTTGGAGCAGTTCCTTTGGAGGGTTTTTGATGATATAGCCACTGTGGTGGTGGCTCCTCGTTTCCATGGACGATCCCTCGGTGTTTCCATTTCTTTCCCGAGTATGGAGGTATGACGCCTTTCCTTCTCGGGTTATTCTCAAAGCGTCCGAGACCGGTGTTCTTGACCACTTGGTACTGGATTGGTACGAGGGGCATCCGGGAGAGACTCAGTGGCTATTTTCGTACGGCGTGAGGCCATTGTGGGCGCGGAGGTCCCGACTGTTTCGAGAGGAGGAGGGCCGAGGCAAGGGCCAACCCTCATGACAGTGAAATGTGAGACGCCCGTGACCGGACATGAGGCTTACGTCAAGAGACGGGAGAGGAGGGCTCCTATGTTACCTGGGCCAGGTTACAGGAGATGAGGGATGACGCTAGGGCTACTAAGGCCCCGACAGAGGCCGGTTTGATAGACCCCGCTCCTATACCGCAGCTTGGTAGGAGGAATACCGACATTTTTCCTGGGCTCGTAAGAGAAAGACTCCTGAGGGGGAAGAAGAAGGGAGAGGCCAAGACGAGTGGCTTGGAGTGACTCCGAGGTTTCCAAGTATCCCTTTCTTGCCATGACGTACACATTAGTTTGATTATGTATCTTAGCGGGTTGCCGCTGTAGGAATGAATCGGGCTTAGACTCATCAAAGAGCTTTTAACTTGTAATGAATATTTGAATTGCTTTAGAGTTTTTCGAGACGCTTTCATGGTCTCGATCAATTGTATTGATGCCAAAGTATGGCTTTTATTTGTGCTTTAGACCGAACCGTTTCCGCCGCCTACGTTCCCCTCATTTTGAGGAGCTCAGTCTTCGTAGTTCAACCCGGTGAACTCTTTTTTTTTTGTTTTTTTTTTTTTTTTGGTGCAACCCCGTTTTTTACCTAGGCCGCCCTTTTCGGGTTTCTAACCTAGTTGGGTATTACTCTTTTAGCACTCTTTTTCTTGTTGTTTGTTTTTTTTTTTTTTTTTGGTGCAACCTCGTTTTTTACCTAGGCCGCCCTTTTCGGGTTTCTAACCTAGTTGGGTATTACTCTTTTAGCACTCTTTTTTTTGTTTTTTTTTTTTGTTTTTTTTTTTTTTTTTTTTTTTTTTTTTTTACGCGTAGTAATCTCGCGCAGCCTTGTCACCATTCACCGGGTGTACAAAGGGATTCCCGTCGAGGTCTCAAGGAAGCTGCATGGCTCCTCCGAGAAGATCTTCTCGGATGACATATGGCCCGACCTGCATGTGCTCCCATTTTCCGAGGGGTTGATACGGAGTGGGGGCTTTTCTTTTAAAACGAGATCCCCTTCTCGGATTTCCCGATGCTTTACTTTTTTGTCGAAGGCTCTGGCCATTCTTCCCTGGTAGGCTCGGATGTGTTCCATGGCCTTCAGTCGGCGTTCATCTAGTAGGGCCAATTCGTCATGGCGACTCGGAGCCATTCGACCTCGTTGATCCGGCTTTCCAAAGAAGATACCTGAGCGAGGGGATCTCTAGCTCGATTGGGAGTACGGCTTCCATTCCGTATGTGAGGGCAACGGTGTTTCCCCGGATTGCCGTTTCTAACCGATGTTCTCAGCCCCAGAGTGCCAGTGTAACTTCTCGGGCCAATCTCCGCCTCGACACCCATTTTCCTGATGATATTTTCCAGAGTCTTGTTTCTTTGCTTCGACAGCTCCGTTGGTTTGGGGCCGGTAAGGAGATGACTTGTGACGGGTTATTCGGAATTCCGCCAGCAGTTTTTCACGTTCCCCTTCGAAGTGGGATCCATTATCTGAGATGATTTCGGCGGGCAACCCGTATCTGCATATGATGTTTTCTTTGATGAAGAGGGCTACTTTCCTTGAGTTGAGGATTTTGTAGGACTTTGCAGAGCATCCTTTCCGATTCCTTCAAAGAAATCACCAATCTGCGTCTCTTAGGCTCTTCCGCAGTTCCCAAATTCTCACTTGTCAAAATCTCTTCGGCAGCTTGGGCTCGATTTTCCTCTTTCCGGACAACCTGCTTAAAGATTTCTTTGATATATTGTTCATTTTATGTGTCTGCCTCTTCATCTAGTGAATCGTTATTAACTGTTTTTAGATTATTAGTTAATTCATCATTAGTTAAAGTGGCAATCAAGGGATACTCAGAAAGGTTCGTCATTTCATTGAAAACGAAAGGGGGTACAGCGCTTGCTACAGACTCGTAGTCTTCAGGCGTAAGGCCGTCGGACGACCCTAGAGACTCGATCTTAACAGAGAGACTCGGGAGGACTTGTCCTAGATTGACACAAAGGGACGGGGACCAATCCAAGCTTGGTGATCATTTCCGCCTTGGTCGCGGACGGGCCTGAGAGAGTTTCCCAATTCCTTAGCGGCATCGCTATTGGTGGCCTCATGACTCGGGAACCGTGGCCGTTTTTGTTTTCCTTTCTCAATTGCCGCTATCATCTCTTGGACCGAGCCAAGATCAATCAGTCCGGCACTGGACTTCTTCTTCGAACAATTGCTGCATAATCGTAACCATCCCAATCATCCGAGGGAAATTCCGTGGCCTTAGCTTTTGGCACCGTCGCCCGAATTCGTGTTTCGGATCTTCCCGGGCGTAGGAATAGTGGTTGTGAGCTTCTCGAACTGCTCCACTGTGTCGCACGCCTCCGAAGGTATACTCACTTTTCATGGCAGCCGTAGCCCTGTGTATCTTGGGTAGGTCCAGAACATTCTACGGACCGGTTAGCCTTGGTTCCTCTAAACTTGTTGAGGTTATCCTCGTAGCTTTAGCCATCCCGCCGTAGGAGTGGGCTCGTGATGTTTCCCGGTTGTGTGGGACCCTTTACAAAGTAGTCACCAAATTAGGACCGAAGGGGAGAGATTTGGGATTGTCGGCCGGACCTTTCCCCTCATGGCAAACTTCAAATCTTTTTCCTTTGCAAAGGTCCACCTGGGAGGCCTCATATCCTGTGCCGTGGCGAGTATTTTGTCCTTTTACTTCGATGAGTTTGAAAGTTCCTTGTTGGCGCTTCCCTGCATCGAGGCCGTGTAGATAGCTCATTTTTCTCATCATTTTCAAGACCGGTGGGATTTTATCCCGAGTGACCGTCGATCTATGTTGCACACTTGGGCCTTGGGAGGCTCGACCGTGAAGCCCGTTAGCATGTGACCTTCCTCATCATGTTTGATTTCCGTAATAGGTATTCCGCCCGTATCCGTGCTCCTCTAAAGTGACTAAATCCCCGTAAATGGTCGTCGATCCCCATTCGAGACGAATTTCACACACCGGTGGAGGCTTGAGGCGACCCCTTTGACTTGGTGCAGCCAAGGTCTTCAAACAGGCATTGAAAGTAATCGGGATGTCGATAACCCGGAATTCCACAGTATCAATTTCGTCCAAACCAGAGGTCTAAAGTAGCAACTCCGAGGACCTGCCTGGATGTTGAGTCGTAAGCTTTGATCGCGAGAGAAGAAGGCTTCAAGTCTCGTAGTCTTGATATCAAGCAAGCTCATGATCTTTGCCGGAAGAATGTTCATTCCGACCCATTATCAACCAGGACCCGAGGGAGGCGTCGTTCATCCACTGGACTGTGATGAAGAGAGGCTCATTATGATCGCCCCAAATTGAGGGAGGTCGAGATCTCGTGAAAGTGATTATGTTCCCGTAGTGGATGTTTCCAATCACCGTACCACATCATCGGGAGTAGCATCAATAGGCACGAGAGTGCGAGCTGCTTTCTTCCAGCCTTCACTTATGGGATAAGACGAAGTGAGTAGAGACCAGAGGGAAATGTTGGCCTCGTGTTTGCTTCCAACCGGGTGAGCACGGGATCCTCTTTTTCGGGATCCGGAGTTTCAAGCTGCCTTAGCATAGGGCGGCGATCTTCTTTGGTGCTTGGTCTCGTGGCCTTCTTATCTCGCTCTTGGGATTTCCTTGGAAGATCTCGCCTGCATCGGGTCAACAGATTAACTTCCTCATCGCCGTCTCGACCGGATTTCTTCAATGCCGCTAGTGGTCAATGGGGAGCCCTTTTGGCTATTGGCCACTGTTCGACGGAGTCTAGCGACAGTGAGGGCCGAGCCTGCATCGCTCCTTCCCGGGCGGCCCTTATAACCGCTTCCCAAGTCACAGCTTTTGGGTTTGGGGTTGTGTTGTTGCCCTCGGATGGCCCACAGAGCTAGGGCGTCCTCTCGATTCACTCTCATGGCCGGCCTTGCTCATAGTTATCATGCAACAAGAGTCGCTATTGTCGGGACTCGGCGGCTTTTCGATCTCATCCCCAGATAGTGCAGCCCATTCCGATTCCCTTCGTAATACTCAGAGTTGGAGATGATTATAGCGTTCGCGTGGGAGGCGCATCCGGTATCATGCCGCCTAGGACTTCTCCGAAAGCCGACATACATTCGGGGAAGGTGACCTCTTCTTGGGTAACCCCGACAAGGAGTGTTACCTTGTTTCGGGTGGATTTGATCTAACCATGGTTATCTTTCTCATTTGGGCGGATGGGAGTTAATTTTCCTCTTTCGATCGTATCTTCGACTATCACCCGGATCGGACACCCGAAACCCTTTCCCCAAAGCATGGTAGGCAAAGGTTGAATTCTAAGACATCCACGTGCTCGTATCCATGAAACTTCATGGCCTTCATGTCCTCAGCCTCATATTCGTCTTCCGAAGTTTCTTCGTCGTCGCTTGCCGATAACCAACCATTGTGCCTGGCTCCCATGGGCTCATTTCCTGCATGATTGTTCCGCATTATTTCCGGATCGGGGCCTCGCTTGACTCTTCACTCGTCATCATCATCATCATCGCCGTCATCTAATCTTCTTCCCATACTACCGGGATTTCGCCGAGAGGGAACGTCGATCAAACCCGCTGGGGAATATGGGTGCGTGCAACCGCAAAATTGTCATATGTTCCCATTCCCTAAGTGGCAATTGTGACTCGCCTTCTCCTCCCGTAAATTGCGGGGAAGAGTGAGAGGGGGTGGCACGTATTTGACACCGTAGGATATAGAAGGAATCCTCCTCTTCCGATTCTTCGCCGTTCTCGGGATCATATTCGGGCTTTCCCAAAGCCACTTTGCGTAAGTGTACTAGCTCCGCATGATCTTCGGCCTCTTTCACGATAAGCCCCAAGACGGTGCTTGCCGGAAACTTTCTTGCTCAATCTTTCTTGACTGCTCTAACCATCTTGTATAAATGGTTCTTTCGTGTTCTGAACGGAACAGCCCCAGCTTCTTCTAGATTCGGCCTTCCCTTCACCCGAAAAATAGCGGGCCTCGTATTCTTGCAAGGAGTCTCCGACATGAGACCAAGATGGGTTGATTCGTTCGATATCCTCGAGGCCGAGGGGGAATCCGACCAGATCCTCGACGAGATTGGCCACGGGTATTTGGGGACCTTCATCGCATCTTCCCGGGCGTGTGAAGATTCTCCGCATTCAATCATATTCACCGATTATGGTTCCGTGGCAATGATTTTTGATCGTGTTGGGCCCCTGGCCTTCCAACTTTCCTTGCTCTATTAGCCCCCGAATTGCCTTTTTCGCAGTAAAGCAAATGTCGCCGATGTCCGTGAGCTTGATGAAAGGCACAATACTTTGTAGTATCCACGGAGCATTCGGATTTCCGGGTTGGAAATTCTCCAAAGGCCGCAAAGCAAGCCTTCTTTCACCAAATCCCCTAAAGATGTCATTCAGTGGGCATTCCAAAGTTTTCGAGATTTATGACCCGCGGCCCGGGCTCTACTGGCTTTCCCCGGGAGCAAAAGGAGTCGTGTTATTACATTCCCGTCCCGCATAGTTAATCATCTCTTTGCCTTTAGCAGGAGCAAGCGGTGTTTGCAGGAGGAGCCCGATATCTCGTAGGCGGTGTGCAGCATCATTGCCGATTGTAGGCCTTTTCAAACTTAGCCGCAGAGTTAACCATGGCCCGTAAGTCTCGAGTATGGGAAGTGACCGAGGAGGCTCTCGATGTGGTTTCAAGCATGACCGGAAGATGTCCAGCTTGTTCCTCTTCGGAAGGAGGGATGGCCATTTCACCGAGTTTCGCATTCCACCGCCAGAAGTCCCCAACATTCTCATCAGACGCCGCACCGTTGTTTGTAGGTCAACCCTATTTGTTTCCCATTCCAAGTTGGCCTTATATTTTTCTCGTGAAGGCATTGGTAATCTGGTCCCATGTAGCCCCGGCTTCGTGTTTCAAACGGAAGAACCATTTTAAGGCACTCGGACTTCAAGGATAGGGATCAAATAGTCACCAACCGCCGATTGGTACATCCTTTCGCTTTCATCGCCAAGGTATACGTGTCCAAATGGGTTTTGGGGCATGCGGTCCCATCAAAGAGATCCAGATTTGGCATCACGAATTTGTGGGGCAGGGAACAATGGAGTCCTGGTCCAGAGGCCGGAAGGCGTACTTCTTGGCGCCGCCCGCGATTCAGCGCTTTCATTTCCTTGTGTTGTTCCATGAACCGTGCCGATGAGGGTCTTGTGGCGGAACCATGGCATTCAAGCTAGTGGCCGAGCTAGAGAGAGGAGCTACCACCGGAGGCAGACCGGTGGAGGGAACGGCCGGTCCGGGGACGTAGGTGAAAACCTCGTCCCGGGCCGAGTTACCCCGGGGGAGCATGAGTAGGAGCCTCGAGCAAAAGGATAGAACCTTGCGGCTTGCCGTTGATTTTCAACCGGCAAAGTAGGCGGGGGCAGCCCCGATGTGGCCGGATAACTTGGATTTCCAGAGTGGGGCCCGTAAGTAGGCTTCGAGTGCGGGCCGCCGTCCCTGATTGTTGAATTGCGTGGCCGCTGTGGTGAAGGTGTGTAACCCGGGGGTACTGCGGTCCCGGTGATTCGGATGACACCGGATGGAGGCTTGGTAACCCATAGAAGTCTCGAGTGAGGAATGGATTTGTGTGAGGAGCAAACAACTAGTACCGTTCGAGGAGGCTCGATCGCGGCCTGCAACTGCGTCAGGCGGCATTCCGAACCGTGGCCGTTGCCGCGAAGGTCCGGATTGATCGGTTCCGAACCGAGGCGGGATCCCGATTAGCCGTGGCATTCCGAGATAGCCCCAACCATGAGAAGACATTCCGTACCGATTTTGCCCCCACCGATTCAGGCCGCTGGCCGCATGGATCCGGTGGTCTCGTGGTCGGGAGCCGGGCCGACCCGAAAATCGAGGAGCATGGGTTCTCGTAGTGGCACCATAGGAGGTGGGTGGCGGCATCCCGGTGTAGTCGTGGCGACCGAGAGTGGGGTTGGCATCCTCGTCTTCTTCCACGGTGAAGGTGCCATCCGGATTGAGGCCGGCGGCCGACCGTGACTCTTAATGGCCTCCATAAGGCCGTTTAGCCGTGCTTCCCTGTCGTAACCTCATCTCGTTCGCTAACCGATTCCACCGTTGCTCGTCTCGAGGGGTCCCGGGAGGCGGAGTGACGTTATCCCCATCATTACCGGCCGATGCGTACATTCCAAACCCGGAGTCGGAACAAACGGCGAGGCCGACGATGCGCTTGACTCTTCCCAACCGATCAAACGGTGACCCGGTGCCCGAAACCAAGCTTTGTGCGGAGTCAGCTGGGGAAAGGACATGAAGGTTCGATGTCTGGGAATGGAAGGAGGGTAGGTGTTTGGGCTTTAGGCTCATGCAACATGCGCTTATTTGTTCACGTTTACTTAAAACATGTTTTATTAACCTAATCGGTTGGAAAAGATTGCTCTTCTTTTCGCAAACTACTCGATTCCCGGATCGCCGGGCCCCGTCACTACGTCTATAAGCCCCTCGTATTCCACTCCGTATTTCGACCTCCTGTAGCGGATGCACCCGGCGAGGGTCCTATAGGGCAAGCGGGTCCCACCGACCGAAAGAAAAACGATCCTAAAAGTCTCAAGCGGGTAATCGAGTCTTAACGAGCATTCGATGTAAATTACGGACAAAGCTGACGTCGAAAGTCAAGATCATGTCCGAGGGCTCGACAAAAAGTCGGCATGATTTGACCGATAATCGTCCACGATTGATCTTGACTTGTCGTCAGCTAAGCCGTAATTAGGCATGGAATAGTCATTAATCCTTGATGACTCAAAGTGTCAATGCCGGGAGTCGTGTATTATTTGTGCCGCCGAACCGAAGTCAAGGCGCCGGTCAATATCTTGGTCAAAGTCTGCGGCGGAAAACCGGCGTAACTTCGATTGATTAGGGACCCGAAGATATTGAGTCGGTATGCCGACAAAGGCTTGAAAGGAAAGGTCTATACACGGACAGGCATGACACGTACTCGCACTAAAAACCAACCGGGTCTCGGACAAAGTGTGTCACGGACAAGTGCATGGTCGACACGAGGCTCCACGGGATGTTTGGGTAGTCCCGTGCTCATCCGAGAGGCGTAATAAGACCAAACGGACCGCGACAAGGATTTCCCGGTTAAGGACGTAGTGTGCAGGTGTACGGTCACGTGCGCGTAGTGTGCAAGCAGCCTATATTCTTTTTCCGAGTAAAATAGAAATTTTTATGTGTCTTAAAAATATGATGCACGATTTTTTTTTTGGAAATTTTCTTTTTTGTTTTTTTGAAAATCCTTTTTTTTTTTTTTGAAAATTTTAATGAGCACATAAGCACGAAAATTCCGACAGTTTAGGGACATTATTCCGACAAATCAAAATTTTGACTTTCTCCGAGGCGGCCAAAACAACATGAAAACTCGTGCAAAAATCAACACACACGCAAAAATGATTTTCAAAGCCGGACGGAAGCTTGACCCTCAAAAGCTTTTTTTTTTTTGAAAACGGTGATACCGGTACGTGGGATTGTTAGGACCACAATTTATCCCCGACTCGTGTTAGGAGGCGATAACGGGAAATTTAGTGGTTTCCACCAATATACCGAATACCATTTTTTATTAAAAGCTTAGTCCCCAGCCGGAGTCGCCACCGTGATGATGTTGCCATTCGCGGGAAAAATTCGATTTTGCGTTTCTTTGAAAAACCAAATAAAACCGGAAAAACGGAGTCGCCACACCATTTTAATTTTGAAGGGCCAAAACTTTGAAAAAAGCCCGAGATCAGAGATTTAGGTTCGGGAGGTCATGTTACGCGTCGGGAAGGACGTTAGTGTGCACTCCGACGCGCCTCGTAAAACGAGTCTTCCAAGCTGAAAATCATTTGTGTGTGTGTGTGTGTGTGTGTGTGTGTTTTGGCCAAAATAAGTTGAAACTCAGAAAAGTAAAAATTGGGATATCTTTTAAGACTTTAAACTGATCCCATGATTTTTTGGAAGATTTTTGGATTGAGATTTGGTACTCAAAAGACCTTTTGAAGTTGAGAGCCATTTCTGCCAGAATGAAAAAGGCAGTGGACCTTTGATTTTAAAAGGGATTCAAGGGTCTTAAAACTTCATAATCTGGATAAACTCAGAGAATGAAAGTTGTTCTAGACACCTTAAATAAAGTTTTTGCGAAGGAATTTTCCATTTTGGAGAAGATTTGAGGGGTCAAAACCTTCTGGAAACCTCAGATATGAGATCTGGATTCCCAGAAGCTGATGAACTATCCTCTGAAAGAAAATTTGAAAAGAGGAGTTTCACTCACCCAAAAAATAAGATAAAAATATGTCTGGAAAGCTCTGGATGTTGGCTACAAAAAGTATTTTGTAGTCAACACCAAATTCCAAGTTCATCTGTGTCCAAAAATTAAGACCATGGACTGAGGTCTGAGAAAATTGCTACTGGACAGCAACTTCTCAAGAAAGAAAATATGATTTTAAGGGGGGTTTTGCATCCATGCTTGTCCCCATTTCCCTAGGTTTTGGTTAGTGATCACTAGACATTTTAGTGGTGAATCAACTATACCAAACCATCCTTGGGGTACATTAGGACTAAGCATTTCATTTGCTTGGGAAGGGGAATTTTATCCTTTGAAATCAAGATTTAGTGCTTGAAAATGGTTTTTTAGGGTTTTGAAAGTGCATTTTTGCAAGTAAGCAAGAAAAGCTTTGAAAATAATGTTGATCTTTGTAGAAGATCATCCATGGAGATGGTCTTCCATGGTGATCTTCTTAGATCTAGAGCAAGAAGATGAAAGAACTACATTTTGTAGTTTGAAGATGCATTGGTTGAGATTTAGGGTTAGGAAGAGGAGGGTTTACCAATCTTCCTTGTGTTCTTGAGTGTTTGGCTTGAGTGTATGAGTGTTTAGGGCTTTAATATGAGAGTGAGTGGATGAGTATGAGTTGGGAAAGATTGGAGAGAAAAAGGTGACAATTCTTGTGAATTCTCACTGTTTTCTCTCTATATTTCGCCAGAGGTTCGGTGCAATTGTGTTCTTCCTCCTTATTTTTGTGACTGGAGGGCTCAATTTATAGCCCTCTGGAAATTGCATACTTGTCCGCGCGGATAGGGTCAGTAGGCGTGCACTGTTCATTAAATGCAGCTCCAGCTTTGGACACAAGGAATAAAATTCAAAAATTCCAGCAGAAATTGTTTTTCAACTTGCTGTTTCGGGTTTTTTCCAATTCTTTTGCTTTTTAAGATTCCTTGGAAGGTTTAACTCTAAATAGCAATGCCCATTTTACCCTCACTTTGTTAGAAAAGTTAGGATTGTTAGGAATTGTTAGAATTGTTATAACTTTCGTTAATTTTCTAACGAAAATTCTAACAAGCTCAAATTGGAGCACTTACACACCCTACCCCACCCTATCTATTTCAACTTATCTCAAATTGTGTTTTTATCGAAAAATATTTTCCTTTAATTTATTTGGGCAAATTACATTTTAGTTACCTGAGTTTGTCGAGATGTTTCAATTGGTTATCGAATTTGCATTTGTTACAAATTGGTTATTGAGTTTGTCTTTTTGCTGCAATCAAGTGTAATTTTGGATGAACCGTTAAAAATCTAACGAAAAGCATAACATGTGCCGCTCACGTGAGTTAATTAGGGGTATTTTGATCTTTTCCATGTAATGGAAAAGACAATTTCCTCTCAACTATCTCTCTCTAAATTTCTCTCTCAATCTGTCTACCGTCTCTAAATTTTAATATACATCTTAACCCTAAATTCTTCTATATCTCTGCCAACTGTGTTTCAATTTCTAATTTCAGTTGTGAATCTCTAGCCAGATCATAACAACCGCCGGCTTGTCATACTTCAAACTCCGACCGGTATCCTCGTCTCATCTATTTAAACTCCGGCCAATTCAAAATTAGATCATTCCCTCTGTTCCCTGCTTTGCTCTCAAAATACCCGACTTATAGCCTTCTCCAGTTAACATCTAAAGCTGATTCACACAAATCTAGCAAATTCTTCTTGTCTCCGTCCAATCTGCTCCAGTCTATATTCCAAAATGGCAGCTGGAAATTTAGCAGTCTTCTCTAGGCTGCGATCTGAATTATGAAGTGGCTGTAGGGTTTGAATTGAAATCAATGATGCTCGCACACACACACACACGAATGCGCACACGAACTCGGATGTTGGCGGCCAACGAAATCAAACAACAACATTTCAGATCGGATTCTGAAATCAGATATGGGAGGAGGGAGTGACGACGTGGGCTTGTCACCATGAAGCCTTTGAGCTTCACAACCAGATCTTTTCGCTCTTTTTTTTCAAATTTGGGAGGAGGGGTTGTATTTAGGGACAAAGAAGATGGGGAGGAGCATGGAGGAAGTTGGGGTGGTGGTGGCGGCGGCAGCGGGGAGCTAAGGGTGAGAGACAACATGGATGAAGAGGGAGAGGGAGAGTGTGTGTACGTAGAAGATAGAGAGAGAGAGAGAGAGAGAGAGAGAGAGGGAGGAAGATGAAGATTAGGCGATGGTGAAAGGAGAAAGAAGTGTCTTTTTTTGGTCTTCTCATTCCATGGAAAATCCATGGAAAAGACCAAAATACCTTCAAGTAACTCACGTGAGCGGCACATGTTATGCTATTCGTTAGATTTTTAACGGTTCATACAAAATTACACCTAATTGCAACAAAAAGACGAACTCAATAACCAACTTGTAACAAATGCAAATTCGATAACCAATTGAAACATCTCGACAAACTCAGGTAACTAAAATGTAATTTGCCCAATTTATTATACACATGAAAATATTTTTCGGAAAACATTTTCCTTAACGAACAGTCGAAAACATGTTTATGTCATTTTTTGGAAAACATTTTACGGGAAATAATTTTCTGAAAGTCGTTTTACGCGAAACAAACGAAGCCTTAGTAACCTCATGCCCACCACCACCCGCCCCAAAATGCCCGACCCATCCCACCAACCCCAAAGCCCCACCCTCCAAGCCCCCACAAGCCACATTGCCCTAAAGACACTCTAAAATTGGGCGTTTGCGCTAACTTGCTTAATGACTTGGTCCACCTAGTCGTTGGTGATAAGCATAAAACGGATTCTGAAGATCCGTCCCAATCTTCTCCTTGATTTGAATACAATCTGTACATATCATTAGGAGATTTCCATATATTGTAATTATAGCTAGTTTATATTCTTGTATTTATCTCTTCTTTGTACTGTATATATAAGCCTTTGCTGTGAATAATAAAATTTATTCTTTTGCAAAATCTTTTATGGTATCAAAGCATAATTGATCCTCCCCCTCTCTCAAACTCTCGTATTATGAAAACCCCAGCAACAATGGCAGCCGCCACCACCTCCATCCCTAACTCGGCAGAACCAGCCAACCCCATTTTCCTCGTAAACCTCTCAAACTGCCGCACCCTCACACCCCTCACATACCTTACTTGGGCCTCCCAAGTTACCTCCATTCTCTTCG
Organism: Adenophora triphylla var. japonica; assembly: GCA_022495995.1. Lineage (NCBI taxonomy): Eukaryota > Viridiplantae > Streptophyta > Magnoliopsida > Asterales > Campanulaceae > Adenophora > Adenophora triphylla. Next base: position 416,553 of record JAFEMH010001449.1, read on the forward strand.
GACTCGACCTCCTTAAGTTCGTCGACGGCACCCACTCCCCACCCGAAGATACCATCAAGCCTGACAAAGCCGATGAAGCTGAAAAACCCAATCCCGCAGCCATTACATGGCACCGCCAGGACAGGCTCATCCTTGGTGCCTTACTTGGAACCCTTGATCCCTCTGTTGCCCCCCTTGTGCACCAAGCCAAAACATCTCACGAAGCTTGGTCCATCCTTAAAACCACCTATGCCAACCCATCTCGCGGCCACATTCTTCAAGTTAAAGACCAACTTGAATCACTCACCAAACAAACCCAAACTGTTTCTGACTACATGCATTCTATCAAAAATTGCACCGACAAACTTGCCCTACTTGGAAAACCCATGGATCCCGAGGATGTCATAGCCAAAGTTCTCAAAGGCCTCGATTATGATACCTACAAACCCGTTATTGACTCCACCCGTGCTCGTGACACCCCTATCACTTTCGAAGCCCTCCATGAAAAATTAATTAATCATGAACTAACACTTAATCAACAACCTTCACCATCCTCTCTTCCTGCTTCTGCCCACACCATCCACTATCAACCTAATACCACCCGCCCCACTCCTCGGCCCAACAACACCCCTGCCCTACTTGTTGGGATAGAGGACCAACCGGGCTAGACATCGAAGCAAGGGGGAAAAAACTCGTCAGGGGTTGCTGGACACAAGAGCGGCCGCGCTAGTGGCGTGCGCGACCGCGCTCTTGGCGGCGGCGTCTTTGGATCGACGACGTGTTGAGGGCGACCGCACTCGAAATAAGGGCGACCGCGCTGGAGCATTATTTGAAGGCATTGAAGTTTCTGGAGGGTTGCGCGACCGCGCTCGGGGTGAGGGCGGCCGCGCTCGGCCCGTTTTTCCAGCAGTCCTAGTTTCCTTATTTGTTTAGGTTTTGGTTTATTCCCTAGATCATATATAATCAATGTTCCGCCCCCAACTCAGTTGTAACACAAATTCTACATACATAGTGCAAGATCCTGGCTTGGTAGTGCCCCCAGACGTAGCCAATCAAATTGGTGAACTGGGTTAACAATTTCTTGTGTTCTTTTCTGTTTCTTTGATTTCTTGTGCTTGATTTGTGTGCTCTAATCTTTCTTGTAGGTTTGCTTGGGTTGTGGAGGGCTATATTCACAACAACTGGTATCAGAGCTTTTGGTTTCAAGATCAAGGGAGTTGTTCCAAGCAATCAAGAATGGGCAAAGACAAACAGGCGGTTGAGAAATTCGATGGGTCTGACTACGGATATTGGAGGATGCAGATTGAGGATCTTTTGTACAACAAAGACCTCTATAAGCCTCTGAAGGGTGTCAAACCGGAAGATGAAGATCAGAAAGAATGGGAACTCATGGATCGGAAAGCCCTAGGGGTGGTTAGATCTACTTTGTCAAAGTGGATTGCGAAGACTACCAGGAAGGCGACAACCACCAAGGAGCTATTGGATTATCTTACTGAGAGATTTGAAACTCCGTCTGCTGCAAATAAGGTTGATTTGATTCGTAAGATGGGTAGTCTCAAGATGCAAGAGGGAGGATCCTTGGCTAAGCACATCGATGAGTTTATGGATGTTATAGATTCATTGGACAAAGAATGGAGATCAAGTTCGATGATGAGGTTCATGCGTGTTTGTTGCTAGCTTCTTTACCGGCAAGTTGGAGCGGAACAGTGACAGCAATCAACGCTTCAGCAGGTAAGAAGAAATTGAAGTATGATGATGTTAAGGACTTTCTTTTGGCCGAGGAAAATCGCATGAAGAAGTTGGGGACATCGGGTGCTTCAGGATCGGCTTTAGCTACTACTAGCAAGGGGAAGCCGGGTACTAGTAAACAAGGGAGAACCGAATCTAAGGAGAACGTGGTGAGTGGAAAGGGCAAAGCTGATGAGACCAAGGACAAACCGAAGGTTGCGAAGGGATCTGTTCAGTGCTATTATTGTAAGGAATTGGGACACTTCTAGAGGGATTGTCCAAATCGTAAGGGCAATCAGGTGAATGTGGCAGTCGAAGGTGATGATGTACTGGTTCTGAGTGTTAGTAGTGCACTAGAATCATGGGTGCTGGATTCGGGGACATCATTCCACTCTTGCGGGCATAAGGAAGAGATGGAAAACTACACTTCCGGTGATTTCGGGAAGGTCTATCTGGAGGATGGCGAGCCTTTGGAAATCAAGGGGAAGGGGGATGTCAGAATAGGAGCATCAGACGGGAAGGTCTTACATCTGAACGGGGTCAGACACATTCCGGGTTTGAAAAAGAACCTACTTTCAGTTGGGCAGTTGGACGACGAAGGTTACAAGGTGACATTCGGCTGCAGAAACTGGGTTATTACCAAGGAGGATTGTGAGATCGCTCGGGGTAATAAGGAGGGGACTTTGTATTTGGCGAATAACACCAAGGGCGATTATCGCGGTGGCGCGGCCCAAGGGTGATACGGATTTGTGGCACTTTGTCGATTGGGTCACATGAGTGAGACAGTGGATGAAGGTGCTTTGTTCAAAGGGACTACTATCGGGTTTGAAAGACAGTCAACGTGGGGATCTGCGAGGATTGTATGTTTGGCAAACAAGGGAGAAATAATTTCTCGAGGACAGTAGGGGTTTGAGGAAGCAAAGTTGGAATTGGTTCACACGGATTTGTGGGGGCCATCTCCGGTTACATCTCTGGGTGGTGCGTCATATTACATGACTTTCATTGATGATTCTACAAGGAAGGTTTGGGTCTATTTCTTGAAGGGGAAAGATGAGGCTTTCGAGGTGTTCAAGAAGTGGAGGGCCTTGATGGAGAATCAGACGGGACTTAAGCTTAAGTGCTTAAGATCGGCACAATGGTGGGGAGTATGAGCTTGGTGAGTTTAGGGAATATTGTGCCGCGAATGGGATTCGTATGGAGAAGACTCCAAAGCGGACACCACAACTCAACGGGGTAGCGAAAGGATGAACGAGAACATTGAATGAGCGGGCTAGAAGTATGAGATTGAAGTGTGGACTTCCGAAGACGTTACGGGCATATGCGGTTGACACGGCAGCCTTTCTTGATCAATCGGGGACCATCGGTACCATTGGGGAATGAAATTCCGTGAGGAAGCTTGGGCGGCAAGCGTGTAAATCTGTCCTTTCTTCGCATATTTGGCTGCGTTTCTTATGTTCATGTTGATTACTGCTTTGAGATAACTAAATTAGATGCTAAGTGTTAAGTGTACATTTATTGGGTATGGCGGGGATGACTTCGGGTACAAGTTTTGGGATGACCAAAATCATAGAATTATTCGTAGTCGAGATGTGGTATTCAATGAACGAGGTTACGTACAAGGGACGTAAAGGGGGCATCCGATGACACTAGTTCGGAACCGGAAATTGTAGAGGTGGATATTCCTAACTCGGGTGGAAGCAGAACGGTTCATGATGATCATGGTCGAGGAGGTCAAAGATGAACCACGTACTCCGAACCAGGATATTCCGGCTGCGTAGATCCGGCGGGTTGCGTGGATCGCCCGACAGTATACTCCATCCAATTATTATTTGCTATTGACGAGATAATGAGGAACCGGAATGTTATGCGGAGGCTATTCGTAGTGCACTTTGTAACAAGTGGAAAGTCACGATGGATGATGAGATGGACTCATTGAAGGCCAACAAAACTTGGGAGTTGATCGAACTACCTAAGGGGAAGAAGGCACTGCATAATAAGTGGGTTTACAGGATCAAAGAGGAAGCAGACGGTAGCAAGCGTTACAAGGCAAGACTGGTTGTAAAAGGGTTTCAGCAGAAGTACGGTATTGACTACACCAAAGTATTCACTATCAGAATGGTTCTGGGAATAGTAGTGGCGGACAACTTGTTGCTTGAACAGATGGATGTGAAGACAGCCTTTCTTCATGGGGACTTGGAGGAAGAGATTTACATGGTACAGACAGAGGGTTACTTGTCTAAGGGTAGCGGGGAGCTAGTTTGCAGATTGACTAAGAGCTTGTATGGCCTTAAACAAGCTCCTAGGCAGTGGTACAGGAAATTTGATGGATTCATGCACGACATTGATTTTATCTGATATGAGGCGGATCATTGTTGCTACTTCAAGAACACGGACAATGGGTATATTATCTTGCTGTTATATGTGGACGACATGTTGATAGCGGGCTCTAGCAGTAGAGAGGTAAACGGTTGAAGACTCGGTTGTCGAACGGTTCGAGATGAAGGATTTGGGAGAGGCCGAGGAAAAATCTTGGGCATGCGGATTGACCGGGATAGGGAGTTGGGCAAGTTGGTTCTTTCACAAGCGAATATGTTGAGAAAGGTCTTAGCAAGGTTTTGTATGGAAGAGGCGAAGCCCAACAGGGACGCCATTGGGTTTGCATTTCAAGCTATCCGAGAAGGACTCGCCTAGGGGCAAGGAGGAGCGTGACAAGATGGAGAGAACTCCATATGCTTCGCAGTGGGGAGTCTCATGTATGCAATGGTGTGTACAAGGCCGGACATTGCACATGCGGTGGGAGTAGTCGGCCGGTTCATGGGCAATCCCGGGAAAGCAACATTGGGAAGCGGTTAAGTGGATCCTACGTTATTTGAAGGGTACCGCTGGTAAGGCTCGTGTTTCTCGAGCAAGGAAGTGGTGTTAGCGGGTTATGTTGATGCGGACTTGGCATCAAGTGATCTTGATAAGAGGAGAAGTACTACGGGTTATGTGTTTACATTGGGTGAATACTTGCAATCTCCCGGGCTTCTAAATTGCGAGAAGATCGTGGCGCGATCCAACCGCAGAAGCGAATATGTGGCGATGACGAGAGGCGAGTAAAGAGATGGTATGGGCCGCGTAACTTCTTGGGTGAACTTGGGAAAACGCGAAGTGGTAACGTTCTCTACGGCAAATCGAGTGCAATACATTTGGCGAGAAATCCGGCGTTTCATTCGAGGACGAAGCACATTGAACTGAGGTTTCACTACATCAGACATCTCTTGGAGGAGAAGATCTTGGGGCTAGAGAAGATATTGGGATCAGAAAATCCAGCTGACATGTTGACAAAGGTTGTGAATCTTGATAAATTGAAGCTGCGCAAGGCTTCAATTGGGCTCGAAGAATAGAAGAGGAGGATGGCACTACCATGATCGAGGTGAGCACTAGGAGGACACCAAGGGTGAGTTGAAGACGGATACGGGGCTTATATGTGGGGTTGCTGGACACAAGAGCGGCCGCGCTAGTGGCGTGCGCGACCGCGCTCTTGGGCAGAGACTGATGCTGGATCGACGACGTGTTGAGGGCGACCGCGCTCGAAATAAGGGCGACCGCGCTGGAGCATTATTTGAAGGCATTGAAGTTTCTGGAGGGTTGCGCGACCACGCTCGGGGTGAGGGCGGCCGCGCTCGGCCCGTTTTTCCAGCAGTCCTAGTTTCCTTGTTTGTTTAGGTTTTGGTTTATTCCCTAGATCATATATAATCAATGTTCCGCCCCCAACTCAGTTGTAACACAAATTCTACATATATAGTGCAAGATCCTGGCTTGGTAGTGCCCCCAGACGTAGCCAATCAAATTGGTGAACTGGGTTAACAATTTCTTGTGTTCTTTTCTGTTTCTTTGATTTCTTGTGCTTGGTTTGTGTGCTCTAATCTTTCTTGTAGGTTTGCTTGGGTTGTGGAGGGCCATATTCACAACACTACTCCCAACCCCCTCCCCCCCTCAAAGGAAAATGTCAGTATTGCCGTCAAATTGGTCATGTTATTTCCAATGCACTCCTTTCAAACAAGCCTACCCATCTGTTGTCTTTCCCCCACCCCCCACCCGGTCAAACCGCCCCAACTCAAGCAACACCAACTACCGAAGCATGTTGCCCTCTCCTTTCATTTTGTTCGCGAACAAGTACAACTTGGCGCTCTTCGAGTTCAACATATATCCAGCGGTGATCAACTAGCCGACGCCTTAACAAAACCTCTTCCCCGTACCCGGTTTCATTTTCTTCTATCCAAGATCGGACTTCTCCAGCGACCGTCCGTCTTGAAGGGGCGTGATAAGCATAAAACGGATTCTGATGATCCGTCCCAATCTTCTCCTTGATTTGAATACAATCTGTACATATCATTAGGAGATTTCCATATATTGTAATTATAGCTAGTTTATATTCTTGTATTTATCTCTTCTTTGTACTGTATATATAAGCCTTTGCTGTGAATAATAAAATTTATTCTTTTGCAAAATCTTTTAGTTGGAACCCCCGCAACTTCCCCTTGCTGCACTCTCATTAGTGGACTTGTTGATCTCGAAGCTGCCGTTTGCCTTTGCACTGCCATTAAAGTTGGTGTCTAGGGAATTAACCTTAATATTCCTGTTGATCTTAGCTTGTTGCTTAACTATTGTGGCAAGAAAGTACCAACTGGGTTCCAGTGTGCTAAACTAGCTAGCCAGCTCAACATATCGTTAGTATGTTTGAGCTCTTGAATATTTTTCATATTTTCCCTCTACTTTTGGCGTGTTTGTGTGTAATAGGCCTAAAATTCGAGTATGTGTAATGTATTACTTTGATGGGGAAAGGCTCTTTGCCTTGTCTCATATTGTAAGTTGTGAACTTTAAAGAAATATTTTAAAATTGCAAGCATTTACTAAGAATATTGGACATTTATTTACATTCACTTGAAACTGGCGGATTTAGACCCCTCTTAAATTTTCTTTTCAGAGGGATAAATATAGTAAATCTGAAAACTGCAAAGAGTCAATTTGTAAAAATTATAAAAGTCAGGGGCCTCAACATGGCTACATCCGCCCTTGGTTGCTTGAATGGTAAGATTAATATGTGGAAAACCTTTCTTCAATTCAACGATCGCGATTCTGATACATAAAGTTACAACTAAATCGGACATCTGATGAAATATTGAGGCTACAAAAGTAATGAAGATTCTGCTCATATAGATGATACATTTTACAGTAAAGTTCATGCCACTTGAATGGTCAAAATGTTACATCTTCTGAATCTAAGGTTAATGCTAATATTGCGCGTTCTTTTCTGATTAAGAGGGTATAGTTGACAGTCTTTAAATGTTAAGAAAAATAGATACCAAAAACAATGTCCATTCATTTTCTACGACATTTCAAAATTTGAAGGAAAAGATCAAGGAAGTTGACATTGAACCTCAAATTGAAAGGTTTCAGTTTATTTGGTAAAATTACTTGAGAGCGATCGAGAAAGTTCAGACTATATTCCTTTTTTCTTCAAATTAAGCTTATATTTCAACTTGCACTTGATACATTGTGAACATTTTTGATGTTTTCAAGTCTATGTCCATATAATTTCCTATTGTTTTCCTTGAATATTAGAAAATGAAATAAAATGAGAATAATGCATAATTTCAACTATAAGTACCCCAACACCCTTCACTAGTTCCACACCTCAACTTACTAGTCAGTTTAAGTCATCTCAAAGCTTCCAAAAAAGAGTAAGTTTTGGGAGAAATCAGTTTCTCCATAAATTATAAAAAGTCCAAATTTTTTCAACTTGCAAATATTTGACGAATATAAGAGCAGTTTAAAAAAACAGGACTTTTTATAACTTAGGAAGAAACTAGTTTCCCCCAAAATATTGTGTCCAAAAAATGTTTCTAATGCTGCCTTTCTCATTTGTATTAACCTTCTTTTCTTCACTTTGGTGAGCTCGACTTCCACCACCCCAAGCCCAACTCCACCATCAGAAGCCCCTAAGCCCCGCCCCAAGGCACAATGGCCCATCGACACTCTCAAATTAGGCGTTTCATGTGCTAAGTTGCTGAACAACTTGGTCAACATAGTTAAAGATCTGCCAACAATATCCCTTATTGTACAACTACTAGAAACATGCCTTTTACCGACGGAAATTTCCGTCGATAATTCCCCAGATCCATCGGTAAATGGTCATTACCGACGAAAATCGTCCGTCGGATTTCGTCGGAAATAATTGGTTGGTAATACCGACGGACCATTTTCGTCGGTATTACCGACGGATAGTCCGTCGGTAAACAGAAAATTCCGCCGGAAACCGTCCGTCGGCAAGCAGGTACGCCGACCGGTTTGCCGGAGCCATTGCCGGAGGTTACCGACGGAAATGTCCGTCGGTAAATATTAAAATAATAAAACCCATTACCGACGGTTAAATCCGTCGGAAACCTTAAGTTTTACCGGCGGATATGTCCGTCGGTAATCTATAACGTTACCGGCGGATATGTCCGTCGGAAATGAATTTTATTTTTTTATTTTTAATTATTTACCGACGGAAATATCCGTCGGTAACGAGATTAATTATTTTATTTTTTGTTATTTACCGACGGAAATTTCCGTCGGTAATTTGTCCAGATTTAGAAAAAAAATCTATTTTATTATTAAACCACATGTAAACCTGTCAAACATGTTTTAAACAAATCCCAACATACAAAGAAACACAAACAACCTGTTTCGCTTGAAACAACCATCCAAATCAAGCGAAACAGGAAAGGGGTCAAGGGAAAGGGAAAGGGAAAGGGAAAGGGAAAGGGAAAAGGGGAAGGGGAAGGAGAAAAGGAGAAAGGGGAAAGGGAAAATGTTTTGTTTAAACATCAAATAACAGAAAACTGTATCCAACAACCAAAAGCGAAACGGGAAAGGGGAAAGGGAAAGGGGAAAAGGGGAAAGGGAAAGGGGAAAAGGGGAAAGGGAAACTGTTTCGCTTGGGGAAAAGGGAAGGGAAAAGGAAAGGGAAACAAAATATGTTGTTTGATTACATGCCAAATAAAATTAATGTTTAACTACCACTACCACGACCACGACCACGAGCGCTGCCGCTACAGCTACCGCTATCACCGCCACTTCGCTTAAGGTATTGACCTACTGATGAGTCAGAATCATTATCGCTATTACGTTGCTGTGGTTGCAAATTCATGATAGCCAAGTATTGTTGCATGCGCTGCTCAAGCTGTTGCTCCAATATGCTATGCACCTGGGCCTCCACCTGGGCCTCGCACTGGCCCGCACCTCGGCCTGCACCTGGCTCTGGATCTGCTCCACTTGCCTCTGAACCTCTCTCTGGACCCGATCATCAAACGCCTCTTGATCCACACACGTCTTGTGACCGCCGGGAGGAAGAAGATGAAAAGTATTGCGTAGTAGGGCTACAGAATGGCATGTTAAAATACCCGGCACCATGTCCTCCGAATCCAGGCAAGCGGTCTCCCTTTGGTTGCTTGTCTCGGAGGACAATGGCCGCCCAAAGCTTTTCACGAAAGGCGGGCCGCTCGGTGCTCTCAGGCGCCATATTTCCTTCTTCAATAGCCTCGTCACGAGCCCGCCTATCATACTCTTCCTGAAAAAAAAAACATTATACACTATGGTAGAAAATAATATTTCTTTAACTAAATAATTTATAATTTACTAATAGAAAATACTATTAACACTTACATAAAGGGTCTGGTAATAAGGGTTAACCCATTGTGGCCCTGAGCCATCAGGAGCCTCCGCCGTATGTGTAGCCAGAAACACAGCAGCTGCATCAGCCTCATCATTGTTGGAATAACTATTACAATAATTCAAATGGAAATACAGAAAACTATAAAACAAATAGATAAAGAACATAAGAAAGGATTTGTCGCTGTGTTTAACTTTTAAGAGGCTTAAGTCCCATTCCCCTCATCGAGCTTTCAACTAACTCTCTATTTAACCCTTTGGTTAACGGATCCGCTAAATTTTCCTTTGACTTAACATAGTCAATGGATATTGTGCCAGTTGAGAGTAGTTGTCTAATGGTATTATGTCTTCGACGAATGTGTCTCGACTTACCATTATACATATGATTGTGCCCTTCCAATCACTACAAGAAAACTGTCATTTAGCGACGGATTTTAGCGACGGACACAATTCCGTCGCTAATAGCGACGGATTAGCGAGGGAATAGTGAGGGATAAAAAATAAAAAAAATAAAGCTGAAAACGACAACTTTACCGACGGATTTAACGACGAATTTAACGACGGACAATATTCCCTCACTATTTCGTCGTAAAAGTGGCGCCAAAAAATTGCGCCTTTTTTACCGACGGTTTACCGACGGATTAGCGACGGATTGCAAATTTTTTTTACCGACGGATGTATTTCGTCGCTATAGAATTAACAAAATAAAAAAATATTATTTCATTTTCATTTAGCGACGGATTAACGACGGATTGTAAAAAAATTTTACCGACGGATGTTTGTCGTCGCTATAGAATTGAAAAATAAAAAAAAATTATTTCAATTTCATTTAGCGACGGATTAGTGAGGGATTAGCGACGGATTTTTTTTTTTTTTATATATACAGTCTAATGCATGTTTATTAATACCTAATTGTTAAGTTTACCTCAAATATAAATGAAGTAAGGCTAAATATGATAAAAATATGTGACATTCTAAATTTTGTTTGAATGAATATATATTTTTAATACCTAATTGTAATTTATATTTTTAAAATGAATATATATCTTTTGAAGAGTGAATATCAAATATTAATTTTATAAAGTATAAAATTATTTGAATTCATATTTTATTTGGAATATAGTGTATAGGGTATATGAATGGTATATTGTATATTGAGTATACATGGTGTATAAAACTTCAATACTAAAAAATGTCCAAAATATTTATTTATATTTTGGGTATAGGGTAAATCCAATATCCTATAGGGTATACCCTATACCCTATACACTATAGGGTATACCATATACCCTATACCCTATAGAGTATACCCTATATCCTATAGGGTATACCCTATAGAGTATACCCTATACCCTATAGGGTATACCCTATACCTTATACCCTATACCCTATAGGGTACCCTATACATTATACCCTATACCCTATAGGGTATACCCTATACCTGATACCCTATACCCTATAGGATATACCCTATAGGGTATAGGGTATAGGGTATACCCTATACCCTATACCCTATAGGGTATAGGGTGTACCCTATACCCTATACCCTATACCATGTAGGGTATACCCTATACTCTATACCCTATAGGGTATACCCTATACCCTATAGGGTATACCCTATACCCTATACCCTATAGGGTATACCCTATACCCTATAGCCTATACCCTATAGGGTATACCCTATATCCTATAGCCTATACCCTATAGGGTATAGGGTATACCCTATACCCTATACCCTATAGGGTATACCCTATACCCTATAGTGTATAGGGTATACCCTATAGGGTATAGGGTATACCCTATATCCTATACCCTATAGGGTATACCCTATACCCTATACTATACCCTATAGGGTATAGGGTATACCCTATACCCTATAGCCTATACCCTATAGGGTATACCCTATACCCTATACCCTATAGGGTATAGGGTATATCCTATACCTTATACCCTATACCCTATAGGGTATAGGGTATAGGGTATATGGTATACCCTATATCCTATACCCTATAGGGTATACCCTATATTCTATACCCTATACCCTATAGGGTATACCCTATATCCTATAGGGTATACCCTATACCCTATACCCTATAGGGTATAGGGTATAGGGTATATCCTATAGGGTATAGGGTATAGGGTATACCCTATACCCTATAGCCTATACCCTATAGAGTATACCCTATACCCTATACCGGTATACCTTATACCCTATACCTTATAGGGTATACCCTATACCCTATACCCTAGGGTATAGGGTATACCCTATATCCTATACCCTATAGGGTATACCCTATACCCTATACCCTATAGGGTATAGGGTATAGGGTATACCCTATTGGGTATCGGGTATAGGGTATACCCTATACCCTATAGGGTATAGGTTATAGGGTATAGGGTATACCCGATACCCTATAGGGTATACCCGATACCCTATAAGGTGGCATGTATACAATTCTATACCCTATATCCTATGTGGTATACCCTATACCCTTTACCCTATACCCTATGATTCTTACCTATATGGTATAGTGGTATTCTATACCCTATAGGGTATACCCTATAGGGTATAGGGTATACCCTATACCCTATAGGGTATACCCTATAGGGTATAGGGTATACCCTATAGGGTATAGGATATACCTATAGGGTATAGGGTATACCCTATAGGGTATAGGCTATAGGGTGTAGGGTATACCCTATAGGATATAGGGTATAGGGTATACCCTATACCCTATATTCTTACGCTATAGGGTATAGGGTATACCCTATACCCTATATTCTTACGCTATAGGGTATAGGGTATACCCTATACCCTATATCCTATATCAATAATAAATATTATTATTATTGATATTAGGCATAATATTATTTTTTAGTTTAAATTATTATTAATTATTTTAGTCAATTATATAATTAATAATTCATTAATAAGTATTATTGATAATAAATATTATTATTATTGATATTAGGCATAATAATATTTTATAGTTTAAATTATTATTATTATTATTAATTATTATAGTCATGAAGAAATACAAATATTCACATGGATCATTATCCAAGCAACATCTTCACCATTAAATGCATCACATCCAATGGTTTAAATTCATTCCATAAAAACAAAAACACACTTTCATTTGATTGACCCTTTAATATTCACATGGATTATCAATAAATCAATCTACACCATTAATCTCACACTCAAATCCAATGGTCCTAATTCACCATTATATATATATATATATATATATATATATATATATATATATATATATATATATATATATATATATATATATATATATATATATATATATATATATATATATATATATAAACCCTCACACACACTCACTTCTCTTCCCAGTCGTCTCACACACACACTCTCTCTCACACACACACACACTTTCTCTCTCTAAATTTCTCTCTCTACTCCATCTCTCCCATCACTGCCGCCGGCGAACCCCTCCCCCACTTCCGGCGAAACCCTTCATCTTCTCTCCCTTTTCGTCTCCCTCTACATCTCCCTCCCTCAGATCTGGCGAGGGCAACAGCCATGGTCATCTCCGGCACCGTAATCTTGATCTCCCTCTTCCGGGACACCCAAATTGCCTGAAAAGAATAATCAAGATTCCAACCACTCCGGAAGCCGAGGCCGCGTCCTTGTTTGTGTTCGTGCAAGAAACGTAAGAAGAAAGTTCGATTTGCGATGATGTGAAGGATTCAAGTGGGAATAGTCGGGCGGATCCAGGGGCAGTGTGGGGGCACTCGCCCCCCAAATAATTTTAAAATGCAAGTGGAATTTTTTTTTGCCCCCACCATATTTTTGTTATATATGTATATATATATAATTAACTTCAAGATAAACACTAGTGAGTGGTGTGGTTCGGCGGTAGAAGGGGTGAAGTTAAAGCGCTCGTGCTGTTTCCTTTCAAATCCAATGTTCGAACCCTGCTACCTACATTTTCAATTAATTTTGTCTTCCATCTTTGCTATTCTTTCTCTTAACAGTTTTTTTTTCTCTTTCTCCTAATTTCCTCACATTTTTTCAATCTTAATTAATTCGTTAGGCTTTTCCCATTTTTTTTGTTTTTGGTCTTTCTTCCTATTATCCCAAGTTTAATTAGCAAATTTGAATTTCTTTTTTGTACGAGTAATATATTTTAATAAATTGTTTGCGTTAAATACTTCAACATTATTTCAATCGTTCTTTGAATTATTTACTTTTATCATTTTTGTTAACTAAAATACATTGTATTTCATGGATCCGACCCATTTTTTACTTGTCCGACCCGAAAATTTTTTTTCGGGGGCGCTGCCCCCGAACCCCCGTGTAATCTTGCCCCCCCCTCAGCCAATTCCTGGCTCCGCCCCTGGGAATAGTGAGGAGTTTAGGAAAGTAGTCAAAGAAGAGCGGCGATCGAATCGAGATCTTTCAGTTTGTGGAATTGGAATGAGGGGTTTGGAAGGGAATCGAGTGGCTTTGTATGCACGAAGTCATGAACTGAAGGTAGTCTTGGCATTAGTTTGTTTTTAACTTTATTATTATCTTAAGCAAGAGTTGATACAAATTTGGTTTGGTCTATCCGTATATGTATAACCACTCTGTAAAAATGTTTTACTAAAGACTCAATCTATAAACCCTTCAACCTTCCATTCCATTGTTGGTAAAAGAACTTGTAAATGAGTTTTATCTTATTCTTTTTTTTTTTGGTAAAAAAATATTTGTATTTTTTATTTTATAATAATATTTGTATTTTTTATTTGGTAAAAGTAATTGTAAAATTTTATTGCTTAAAAAAAGAAACATTTAGCTTTAGTCTAAATATAATAATGCTACTAAAATTATATATATATATATATATATATATATATATATATATATATATATATATATATATATATATATATATATATATATATATTTATATTTATATATAATTTTTTTAATAAAAAATATCAAATTAGCGACGGAAATATCCGTCGTTAATTTGGTATATCAAAAATAAAAAATATTGAAAAAAATTAATTAAAAAAAAATTAATAAAATTGTGAAAATATGTAATAAATTTTAGCGACGGATTTTAAGCAATAACGACGGATTATTCCGTCGCAAAATATCATAAATTCGTCGTCCCATCCATATTATTAGCGACGGTTTGGAATCATTTAGCGAGGGATAAGTCCGTCGTTAAATTACCGAGCGACATGAAATTCCGTCGTTAAACAATAGCGACGAGGTTTTTAGCGACTGAATAAATCCGTCGGTAAAGCGTTTTAGCGACGGATTTTTTGACTTTTAGCGACGGATTTTTCCGTCGCTAAAACCTGTTTTTCTTGTAGTGAATCGCTGATTGGCTATCACAATGTATACATATTGATGGCACGGGCTTCGTCCATCTTGGAATATCTTCTATAAATTGGCGTAGCCACTCGGCTTCTTCACCACATTTATCTAACGCTATAAACTCAGATTCCATCGTGGATCTAGCTATAACCGTTTGTTTAGAAGATTTCCATGATATAGTCAAGCTCCTGCTAATGTGAATACAAATCCGCTCGTAGACCTTGAGTCTTTTATATCGGATATCCAATTAGCATCGCTATACCCTTCAATTACCGCTGGATGTCTAGTATAGTGTAAAGCATAATCGCGAGTATATCTTAAGTACCTTAGTACTCTCACTATACCATTCCAATGTTCCGCTCCGGATTACTTGTATACCGACTCGCCTTGCTAACCGTGTAAGCAATATCTCGGTCTATTACAACTCATCAAGTACATTAGACTTCCAATGATTCTCGAGTATTCAACTTGAGAAACTATGTCACCTCTATTCTTTGATAGATGTTGACTCATGTCTATTGGGGTTCTAGCAATAGCTAAGTCATCCTTGCTGAATTTCTCAAGAATTTTATCCACATAATGTGACTGGCTTAAAGCAAGTCCATTTGACATTCTTGAAATTTTCACGCCAAGAATTACGTCGGCTAACCCCATATCTTTCATGTCAAACTTTGAGTTCAACATATCTTTAGTGGATTTTATCATTTTATCACAGCTTCCTATGATAAGCATGTCATCTACATAAAGACACAAAATGACGTAGCCATTTCCCGTGTCTCTAACATAGATACATTTGTCACATTCATTTATTTTAAATCCACTTTCCATCATGGCTTGATCAAACTTTTGATGCCATTGTTTTGGTGCTTGTTTCAAGCCATACAATGACTTTACTAACTTGCACACTTTATTTTCTTGCCCCGGCGCAGAAAATTCTTCCGGTTGCTCCATGTAAATTTCCTCTTCTAAATCCCCATTTAGAAAGGCTGTTTTAACATCCATTTGATGTACTTCAAGATTCCGCAATGCGTCTATTGCAAGTACAATTCTTATGGATGTTATTCTCGTAACCGGAGAATATCTATCAAAGTAATCAAGGCCTTCCTTTAGCTTGTAACCTTTAATTACAAGTCTTGCCTTATACTTGTAAATTGTTCCATCCGTCTTCATTTTTCTTTTAAAAATCCACTTATATCCTAGTTGTTTACTTCCCGGAGGAAGATCCACTAATTCCAAATTGTGATTTTGTAAAATGTAATTAATCTCACTTTTAATGGCTTCTTTCAACAAAGGTCCTTCGGAAGAGCTCACGGCCTCTTTATAACTTTGTGGTTCACTTTCAAGCATATAGGTTAGAAAATCTGGGCCAAAAGATTTTTCTACCCTACCTCGTTTGCTCCGTCGAGGTTCTACCTCCGCTTCATCATTTTCATCATGATGATTTGTTCCTTCGACTTCTTCTTCTATTGAATCATGTCTCCGTTTAGATGAACTTGCATCATCTCTTTTGCACGGAAACACATTCTCAAAGAAAGAAGCATTTCTTGACTCCATTATAGTATTCTTGTGTATATCTTGAATCTTCGATTCATGCACAAGAAACCTATAAGCACTACTATTGTGAGCATACCCAATAAATATGCAATCAATAGTTTTTGGTCCAATTTTCACCTTTTTAGGAGGTGGTATTGAAACCTTTGCAAGACACCCCCACACTCGCATGTATTGGTATGATGGCACTCTTCCATGCCACAATTCATAGGGGCTCTTATTTATTTTCTTTCGGGGCATTTTATTTAACACATAGTTTGCCGACAAGATGGCCTCTCCCCACATGTTATCCGGTAACCCCGAACTTATTAACATGGCATTCATCATGTCCTTTAGAGTCCGATTTTTCCGCTCGGCAACTCCATTGGATTGTGGGGTGTATGGTGGTGTTGTAACATGTTTTATCCCATGTTGAGCACAAATACCTTCAAAAGGGAATTCATACTCACCACCACGATCACTTCTTATGACCTTTATTTTCCGGTTGAGTTGATTTTCAACTTCATTTTTATAGAGAACAAACTTCTCTATAGCCTCATCTTTACTTTTGAGAAGATACACATAACAATATTTTGTGCTATCATCAACAAAAGTCATAAAGTACTTATTGCCCCCTCGTGTTTGTGTTGACTTGAAGTCACATAAATCCGTATGAACCAACTCAAGTGGTTCATTATTTCTTACAACCGAATGAAACGGAGGTTTTGTAAACTTTGCCTCTACACAAGTTTCACATTTATGTTTGTAGTCTATTTTACATTTTGGTATGCAATTCATGTTAATTAATCTACGTATAGTATCATAGTTAACATGTCCTAGTCTACCATGCCACAAATTGGAAGACTCAAGCAAGTAAACGGAAGAATTATTCTTATTCATCTCATTCACCTTAGGCTTGTTAGCCATTACATTGCTTTTAACAACCATAGCACTAAGCTTAAACATACCATCACAAACATAACCTTTGCCTACAAACATTCCACTTTTAGACAAAGTAACCATATCGGATTCAAACACAACACGAAAGCCATGCTTAATCAAAAGCCATCCGGACACCAGATTTTTCCGGATTTCGGGCACATAGAGCACATTGTTGAGAGTCAACTCTTTCCCGGAAGTCAACTTCAGCACCACCTTTCCTTGACCTTTCACATCAGATGTGGCAGAATTTCCCATGAACAATTTCTCACCATTTTCAAGGGCTTCAAAACTACTAAACATTTCCTTGTTTGAGCAAACATGTCTAGTAGCACTGGTGTCAATCCACCACTGATTTGGGTTTGAACCCACCAAATTCACCTTAGAAATTACCGCCGCCAAGTGCATATCGGAAACTTCATTCGAGATGACATCCACCATGTTTGCTTGTTTCTTTGGCTTCCTACACTCGGAAGACTTGTGGCCCACAATGCCACAATTGTAACAAGTTCCACCGAACTTCTTCTTGGAGATTCCTCCCTTTGGTTTCAAACTAGAACCACCCTTTTTGGGACCAAACTTGCCTTTGGCTTTGCCATTTGCCTTGCCATTGGCCTTGGAGCTATCAACTTGCTCCACAACATTGGCTTTCGCCACAAGAAGATTATTCAACTTCTTCTCCGCAATCCTATTCTCTTCCTCAATCCGAAGACGAATAGCAAGCGCTTCAACATTCATTTCCTTTCGTTTGTGTTTAAGATAATTCTTGAAATCTTTCCAAGCGGGAGGCAACTTTTCAATGATTGCCGCCACTTGAAAGCTTTCACTAATTACCATCCCTTCGGCATGAATTTCATGAATGATTATTTGCAACTCTTCCACTTGACTTTTAACAGTGAGTCCACCATTTTGTAATCGAGAAAACGGCCCACAATGAATTTCTTTGTGCCCGCGTCATCGATCTTATATTTATATTCCAAGGACTCCCAAAGTTCCTTTGCAGTTTTCTTAACACTATACACATTGTATAGTGTATCCGACAATCCATTAAGGATGTAATTTCTGCAAAGAAACTCGGAATGCTTCCAAGCATCAAGAGCCGAGATGGCTTGCCCATCCGTCTCATTCTCACCCAACTGTGGCGGATCTTCCTTAAGAAATCTCGCCAAGTTCAAGGTAGTCAAATAGAAAAGCATCTTTTGTTGCCACCTTTTAAAGACTTGGCCAACAAACTTTTCCGGTTTCTCACCATGATGGTTCGAAACAGTTTGGACAACCACCCTTTGAGAGTTGGTTTCCACACGAAGCGCTTCCTCCACACGAGGATTCTCGGAGTTGTTCCCAGCATTGGTTTCCACGTTTGATTGAGTAGCCATCTGAAACAAAACAAACAAGTTTAGTTCACTATTTTAAATAGTTTTCCTTCTAACGAAGAGACAGTAATTTGTCTTAAGATTGTTGGAATAACTATTACACAATAATAGAAAATTGTAGAAAACTAAATAAAACAAAATTAAACAAAAGAAAAGATAAGGAAAAAGATTTGTCGAGGAATCCGAGTCGTGTGAAAACACACTCTCCTTAAGACAAATTACGCCCCCTCACCACGTTGTGCTTGAGTTGTTACGGAACGCTTGTCTCCCAGGATGAAACGGAGTAACCGGACGGTGGTAGCACAATTGGACCTCCGGCGAACTGAAGTCGATGCTTGAACTTTATCACCACAAATGCAATGCAAGGAGGCCAAGAAAAATATTTGTTCAATATGCAACAAGAGGAAGAGGAGAGGAATTCTGTAAAAATCTATGTCTTTCTCTTGTTGTGTTCTTGCCATTATATAATCAAAGGAGATAACAGAAAATTAAATCAAGTTTTAATTTTCTTAATTAATACAATTATTTCAACATAATTGCATAATTATTTTGCTCATTACCTCCCTTTACGCTTATATGGCCGTTGGAATTTCCCCTTCATTAACAGCCTTTTGAGCTGTTACAAAACAGTGCAAAACCATTTCCTCGTAGAGCCACTGGAGCCCAGGCGCCCGCCTCGGAGAACGTGAGGCGCCCGCCTCGTAATGGTCACAAATGAGCCGCACCTACTGGAGTCGAGGCGCCCGCCTCAGGCAGGTCCAGGCGCCCGCCTCACCTCCAGAAACATTGGGTCAAGTTTGGAAAAAAAATTGTAAAAAGTGGGCTCGCGCGGACAGGCTATTTCGGAGCTACATTCGTGTCCGCAGGACGCGCATGCACATGAGTTCGGTAGTCCGAAGCCTATTTCGGTCCATGATTTGCACCCCCCCTTGCGCACCTGTGCGCGAGAGAGAGCCTCTATGTACCACAATCTCACTCCCTACCAAAGTGTAGGAGTATTTAAACTTAGCCACTTTTTCATCTTTTTCCAATGTGGGATAACCACATTTTATCCATTCCAACCCATTAACTTTGAGCCTTCATATCTCATTCATTTCTCAACCATTTTGAACAAATGAATACTCCCTCCGTCCCACCCGAATTTGGACAAAGTTACTTTACACGGAGATTAAGAAATAACAAGAAGATAATAAAAATGTGTGGTAGAAAATGAAGAGAGAGAATGAGTGGAGTTAATAGTGGTTGGTTGAATAAATTGTATGGTGGAGAATGAGTGGAGTTAATGAGTGAGTGGGGTATGCCCATTTTTTTATTATTATAAACTTTCCTTTTTGGGTTGTCCAAATTCGGATGGGACACCCAAAAAGGAAATTTGTCCAAATTCGGGTGGGACGGAGGGAGTATATGATTTCAATGTACTCATGGAGTAGAACACAATCCAACAATCAATTTGTCATTTTAACAAATAACAAATTAAGAAAATAACTCATTATTTCCTTCAAAACACACTTTTTTCCAACAATCATCTCCGTGTTTCTTTCGCTTAATATATAAAAAAATTAAAACTTCAAAATTTCATCAAATAATAACAATATATGAATCAAATAGAGTATTACTTAATTTACAAACGGATAATAAATTAAGTAAGTTTACCATTCGGGACCAAATCTCGCTGAAGTAAATCGATCCTCCAGTGTGCACACTCCCCCGCCCCTCTTGTGAGTTTCTATTATTTTTTGCAATTTCTGAATTTTTTTGAAATTTTTCACTATTCCAATAGGCTTTCCACTGCTCCCAAGCACTATTCGAGAAATTAGCTGGAGGCAAACCATCCCTTAGCCACTTTTTTTTTTCTTCATATTATACACTTTGCCAGCGTACCGCTTAGCAACTAGTTGCTTGAAAGCTTTCTCTATTTGTAGGTCGGAGAATCCGGGGCAAGAATATATGTGCTACAAAAATAGTAAAAGTAGTTAAATAAACAGGAGACTAGTCTACAAACTTTACAAAGGAAAGAGAATTAAGTAATTTTACCCGAAACTGGCAATACCAGATAGCGTACACTTCTTTTGATATTGACTTTGTGGGATAAAATTCCTCAAAATTATACCCACTGAATAAACCCCTAAACCATCGAGCAGGGTCTTGACAACCACCATGTATAAACCTATTAAGATATTAATTGAAAAACAATATATCAATATATATACAAATAAAAAGACAATGATAAAATGTAAACATTATATATATGACATTTACAATTAAATAATACTTACTGACCACTCGGAGAGATAGATATTCTCATTTTTCCTTCCTCATTAATAATTGCGTCCAAATTAACATGCCCGGATGGTTCACTAACAGGAACACTAGAGCTATCAATACCTGGACTGCTCAAATCATCATCACTACGTCCAGAACCAGAAGTAGAGCCCCTCCCTCCCGTCCTTGGTGAAACAAGGCGATGGACAAAACCCGCAACCTTCCCTCTCTTTGAACGATTTCCACCTCGACCCGACATATCTAAACTAGTATATTATATATGTAGACAGAAAATATTATCAAGTAGAACAAAATTTAAATAGTAGGAAGCATTCAAAATAATGGCTACATGTCCAAGTAACTTATGGAGTAAGATGTTTGCAGCCAATATACACTATGTTTGCATTTAAATAGTAGGAAGCATTTATTGTCCAAATCATGAGATAGATGTAATATTACATAGCATGTAAGAGTAACCAAGTAAAATTGAAAATCATGAGATAGATATAATATTATAGTGATAAGTGATATAAAATGTAAACATTATATACAAAACATTATCTATATTAAAACTAAACTGATTCATTCACTATCACTACAAAATTCAATTTCTTCTTCACTAGTTTCCTCGTCGTCGTCTTCTTCCCCATCTTCATCATCGGTCCCAGATATATACCCTTCTCCTTCCTCATCCTCCACATTGTCATACTCGATTTCATTGAAAGTGACTTCCTCCCCTAGTGGACGGGTGTTTTCGGCTATTAATGCTTCATCCTCGACATTATCATTCAAGGAAATAATCAGAGGTATAGGCATTTCCTCTTCCTGATAACAATCATTTAATGATGAATCAATATTTAAAGTAGACGTTTTTGCACGCAATGGTATATCAAAAGTGCTTCTTGCTTTGGTTTTCCATACGGCCCACCATCCGCTAGACTCTCTTCGTCGACGGGGGTAGGGGGTCATATACACCTGTTGTGCTTGAGATGCAAGAATGAACACATCATCACCATTATGCCTAGAAGAATGCTTTAAGTCAACAAGATCAAAAGTGCCATGTTTTGTAATGCCTCGCTCAGCGTCCCGCCACTCACAATTGAAAAGAACTACAGAATTTCCAAGCAAGTACTCCAATTCAATAACTTCTTTTAATACGCCATAATAATCGAGATTTCCTTTGAGATTGACCCCGCTATTCCAAGTTGATTTCGTTTGGCCATATTCTTCGGTGTGGAATACGTAGCCATTGACAAAATATCCCTTATATACATTCACTCTTAAGGACGGACCTTGTGCTAATGCTTGTAATCTCGCAGCTTTTGCATCTCCACGGTTGTTCAAAATCTAAATAAAAACACATAGATAGTAAAAAACTCATACTTCAAATTCTATTAAAAACATTGAATTAATGAATTGGAATTTACATAGTTATTAAACCAGGAGGGAAATTCGTTGTCTGTCCTTATTGAAATCAATTCAGGCGCAATGTCTCCAGCCTGTTCTTCGAACATACTGCATTCAAGGAGAACATAAAGTTGCTTAGTTCGTATTAAAGTTATTAGAATTAACATTACTTAATAACAAATGAAGAATGCTTACTTCAAGTAGTCCTCGACCTCAGCACAGTTAAGGAGAATATAGAGTTTAGCCGTTTCTAATTCTTTTTTGCTTAGCATGCGCGTGCACTTTCTATTGCCAAGGAATAGACCAGGAGAAGAAAAAACTGAAATTTTTCCATCAGGATCAGTGACTCCCCCATCATAATTGCGTCCCACTTTAGTGAACCTTGTCTCAATGTCGGGGTGAAAATATGTTGAAACAAACGACACAATTTCATCGACAATCACTGATTCAGACATAGATGCCTCAAATTTTGCTCTATTGCTCATTTTCTTTTTCAAACTCCCCAAAAATCGTTCAAATGGATACATCCATCTGTACTGAATAGGTCCTCCAACTCTAGCTTCATAAGCTAGGTGAATTGGTAAATGCTCCATTGAATCAAAGAAAGATGGCGGAAATATCTTTTCAAGTTTGCATATTGTCACTACAATGCTCTCTTCGAGTCTTCTCATATCCTCAACATGAAGAGTGTTGGAAGTCAATGCTCTGAAGAATTCACTCAATTCTGTTAGGGCAACCCATATTTCATTAGGGAGAGTGTCTCTAAATGCAATGGGTAGCAACCTATCCAATAATACGTGACAATCATGACTTTTCAACCCATATACCGTCCCTTCTTCCGCATTCACACAGTTGCCAATATTAGATGCATAACCATCAGGAAGTTTCAAATCTTTCAACCACTGCAGAACACGTTGCTTATCCTCTCTTGACAGAACAAAGGGAGCAACTGGTTTGAAATCTTTTCCATTAACTTTAACAATGTTGAGATCTTTACGATTGCAAATCGCTTCAAGGTCTAGCCGACCCTTGTCTGTGTCCTTCGTTGAGGCCTTAAAACCCATCACTGTATTGAAAATATTGTCAAACACATTTTTTTCAATATGCATGACATCAAGGTTATGTCTTATCAAGTTCGTCTTCCAATAAGGTAACTCCCAAAATATACTCTTTTTTAATCCAGTTATGGTCTTACCAAATCCGTCTGGTCTATCCTTTGAAAGCATCTTTCCCCACCCGACATCAGACACCTCAGACACCTGCTCAAAAATATCCTCGCTACTCAAACGAGGAGGGGGCCCCGATGCTCAACTCTATTTTTGGTAAAAGCATTCCTCTGTTTACGAAATGGATGGTCACTAGGAAGAAACCGTCTGTGGCAATCAAACCAACACTGCTTCTTGTAATGCTGAAGTGTGAATGCATCTGTATTTTCCATACAATACGGACAGGCCAATCTCCCATGTGTGCTCCATCCCGACATCATACCATAAGCAGGAAAGTCATTAATTGTCCACATCTCTGCAGCCCTCATGTTAAAATTTTGCAACTTGAAAGCATCCCATGTCCGGACACCATCATTCCACACTGCTTTGAGTTCATCCATCGAGGTCGAAGATACACATCAATGTTTTTGCCTGGATTCGAAGGCCCGGAATGAACAAACTCAAATACATATAAGGATCACCATACATAACCACTTCCGGGAAGATTATACACTGTGACTATAACAGGCCAACATGAATAAGATTTTTCCTCTGGTCCAAATGGAGAAAACCCATCTGTACATATCCCCAGCCTTATGTTTCTAGGATCCGCAGCAAAATCAGGGTAAGTGGCATCAAAATGTTTTCATGCTTCACCGTCAGAAGGATGAGTCATCACACCCTCTTCACGAGGACACTCTTTGTGACAACGCATGGCTTCTGAGCTTTCTTTCAATGCATAAATTCGTTGCAACCTGGGAATTAGCGGCATATAATGCAACTGTGCCCGAGGCACATTTTTCTTGTGCTTGGCACTACCACGGTGTGGTGGCTTATACCTACTAAGTCCACATATTGAACATGAATCGAGGCCCTCATTTTCCTTATAAAAAAGCATGAACTGATTCTTACAAGCATCAATTTTAACATACCCAAGACCGATCTGCCCCACCAACTTTTTCGTCTCATAAAAATTGTGAACCATATTATTTTCTTCGGGTAGCATCCGTTGTCCCCATGACATGATACGATCGTAAGTATGCTGGCTCATATTTGTATCAGCCTTGATAGTTAGAAGCTCAGTCACTTGCTATAACACTGTAGCCTTTGCACCAGGATGATTTTTCTCATTTGTAGAGTCCATTAAATCCATAAACTTCTTTGCAACGGGATTTGGTGCCTCTATTGGATTAGGGTTCCAATCAAACTCTGGGCCAGCTGCATTTCGAACCATATCA
The DNA here is from genome assembly GCA_022495995.1 of Adenophora triphylla var. japonica. Lineage (NCBI taxonomy): Eukaryota > Viridiplantae > Streptophyta > Magnoliopsida > Asterales > Campanulaceae > Adenophora > Adenophora triphylla. The sequence goes on from JAFEMH010001449.1 coordinate 441,262, forward strand.
TCCAAACCGACAGACGACTCCTCTTCATCAATCAAATGTTCAGGTTCCCTTGGCGGACTACGTGATACAGTAGGATGATTGCGAACACTTGTTTCAACCACATAACGCTCCCCGTGCGCTACCCATACTTTGTAACCATCAACAAACCCTACCTCCAAAACATGTTTCTTTACCCATCCAACACTCAGATATTTTCTATTCTTACACTTTTTACAAGGACACCTAATCTTATCATCACGCATGCACTAGGGATGCGCTCTAGCAAACTCCACGAAATGTTCTAAACCTTCTAAGAATTGAGGTCTGACACCCCTTCTACCGGGATTACAACGATATCCGTCCAACTACGATCTTCTCCAGACATAATTAACTCTTGTATTTCATAATATATTAACAGTTTAGATGTAATTAACGCATTACAATTCCCTAAATTTGGATTACAAACTTAAAAGCAACAAGACACTTCATTTAGGTTTATTGATATCAAACCCTAACCCTAATTCACACCGGCTTCTCTTTCCCAGCGTCTCTCTCCAAGCAATTTCTACCCCAACTTTCATACTCTAACCCTACCCAAAATTCATAATCACTACCGATTTTACCATCAAACTTGCAAATCGTCATGGCTTCAGACTTCTTCAGACTTTAAGAGGAAGAAAGGGCTCAAATTGCAAGAAAATGTAGTCGGTTTAGGTGGATGTGAATAATTTTAAATATTAATATTTAATTCTTTGTTGTAAAGTATATCATTCTCTAGGGTGAAAGGACAATTCATGTCCATTAGGTTTAGAATTGGGGTTGGCTTCTATCCCATCTCGAAATACACGTATGAATTGCAAATATCACTTTGTCTACTTGCTTTATAAACGAAAATCAAGAAATTTCGGCAGCATAACCCCATGGTCTCCAAGTGCACGACGTAGACTAGGTCAATCAAACACTATCGATTAGAATCGACAGTGTGTAATCAACCATGTCTAGTATACACTCAGAGAACAATAGGATTAATGCAACAGAAATATCTCAACTATCGACTATTCAAGCAATTTTAATAGACAATAATGATATTTACAAAATCATATAATCGTGCATTTCAAGGGTCCACACGGACAATTTATGAATCGATGACTACATGTTGACCTCAACATGATAAGTTAAAGATTCTTAAACGGGTTTCTAAGCTTTTGTGTTTCAACCGTCACAACGTCACATCGTAACATTAATTTTTATTCATTACCGTAAAATGCATAATTTTACAATAATGAATTAACACACACATCTATCATATTTTTTAAATTATTAATATTGTGAATAATTTTAAATATTAATTATTTGTTGTAAAATATATAATTTTACAATCATGAATTAAATTAACATTTATAAACAAGATGAGAGTCGTTATCATCCACAACTATCAAAACCCTATCTTAGCTTAGACCAAAAAAGATAGAGCAAACAAGTTCTCGACTGTTTGAGCAAAGGATTTTCTGTTTAATAAGAGTTTTTCCAGTTTCACTGTCCTCCTCTCTAAGGATCTCAAACATAACAGCCATGTTTGTGACAGTGCCTGTTTTACTCTTCACTGGTGTTATACGGTCACAAGTAAAAAAAAAGTAAAAGTATAACACCAGTGAAGAGAAAACAGATTTTTCCTCCAATTTTTTCAATCTCCACCTTCCATTTACCCAAGATCCTGATTGCAGAATCTTCCTCATGAGCTTGAAAGCTGGCGGTGTTGCCCTCAATCTCACGGTTGCTTCGCATGTTTTCTCACGGTTGCGAAGCAACCGTGAGATTGAGGGCAACACCGCCAGCTTTCAAGCTCATGAGGAATATTTTGCAATCAGGATCTTGGGTAAATGGAAGGTGGAGATTGAAAAAATTGGAGGAAAGTTCTGTTTTCTCTTCACTGGTGTTATACTGTTACCTTGTTTTTACTTGTGACCGTATAACACCAGTGAAGAGGAAACAGACACTGTCACAAATATGGTTGTGATGTTTGAGATCCTTAGAGAGAAGAGGACAGTGAAACTGGAAAAATTCTTATTAAACAGAAAATCCTTTCCTCAAACAGTGGAGAACTTATTTGCTCTATCTTTTTTGATCAAAGATGGACGGATTTTGATAGCTGTGGGTGAGAAAGGCTCTCATCTTATATATATATATATATATACATATATGTATATTTTTATTTTATTTATTTATTTATTTATTTATTTATTTTTTTTTTTATGTATTATTATTATTTATTATTATTATTATTATTATTTATTTTATTTTATTATTATTTATTTTATTTGTTTATTTATTTTTATTTTTATTTTTTATTTTATTTATTTATTTTATTTATTTATTTATTTTTACTTATTTATTTATTTTTTTCCAACAACCTTTTCACACGATGACATATGAGGATTCATGTTAGCCGACCCCAAATTATTTTGGGACTAAGGCTTTGTTGTTGTTGTTGTTGATTAGGAGTCTAATTCCTTAACAATACTTCCATCCAAGTCTTCCTAATTTTAGACATTCACCCCCCTCCCTCCCCCTTTGATTTTACACAAGCCATCTAATACAAATTAAGAGTAAACAGTTGATTGCTTGATCAAAAAGTATGATCCGACCTAAGGTGCATCTAGGGTGCCAGGATTGATATCAGGCGCTCAAATGTAGGCGAGATACATCACCGTCCGCGATGCCGTCAATCGCCCCAAAATGGGATCTAGAACTAGTGAGGTAGTGTGCGGCAGATTATACATAACCCAATAAATCTAATTCAAAACAACATTTTCACCAAATTAGCCCCAACTTCTTAAATCTACATATACCCACATACATAAACATGGCAGCCATGAAAAAACAACTTACACATACCAAGTTATAGATTAAATTAAGAACAAAGATGGACATGAAGCATATAAAAAATTATAAAAACAATCACAAATCCTTGTCCGGATAAACAAAATCATTTTTGATGTGTCAATTAAAAACATTTACATGTCAATGGTCAATAACTCCCATCAAAGAATATCCATTCAGCCATTTTATGCACCACTTCCAGTTTCTTTACAATATATTACATTAATAGCAGCGTAGGACTCTTTATACACAAAAACTAACAAAAAACAGTTTGAATCAAATCACCAATTCTGCCTCATGAATACAAAGACAATGTTCAAACAATGGTTACAGTTTGCACAGAGGAGACAAACAGACCAAATAGCTCATAACAATAAGCACATATGCTATCTGAGCCTAAAACTGACCAAATAGCTCATAACAGACCAAATAAGCACAAACAGACCAAACATAAAACTGAGCCTAAATTAATATGCTATCTGAAGTCCTTTTAGAAATCTTGTGATGGTCTTTGAGAAATAGAAAGGAGAAATCCTTACCAGAAATTAGGAAAGAATCGGCGGCAACGGCGGCAAACGGCGGCAACGGCGGCGAATGGCTGTGACAAATGAGAGAGAGAGAGAAAGTGACAAGAGAAATTGAGTGAGAGAGAGAAAGTGATTGAGAGAGAGAAAGATGGCTTACCAGCGACGGCGACGGCAAACTGCGAATGGAAAGAGACGGCGGCGACAGCGTGTTCTTGGCGAATTACGTACTGATGAGAGAGAGAAAGTGAGAGAGAGAAATCGAGTGAGAGAGAGAAAGCGATTGAGAGAGAGAAAGATGGTTACCGGCGACGGCGACGGCGAATGACGGCGTTAGGGTTCGCGTTCTTCGCGAATGACTGAGATGAAGGCGTAATTAAAAATGGGGATTTTTTTCATTATATATAGGGCTTTGTTACCGACGGAATTTTATCAATTACCGACGGACTAAATGAAATTTTAAAAAAAAATTCCCGGTAAAATAAAATTTATTTCCGTCGGTAACCGTTTGTTTTTCGTCGGTATTACCGACGGACGGAGTCCGTCGGTAAATGCCCAGTTTCTAGTAGTGTACTCTCATTGATGGTCTTGCTGATTTTGAAGCTTTTGTTTGCCATTGAAAAGTTGGTGTCATAGGTATCAATTTTCCTGTTGATCTTAGCTTGTTGCATAACTATTGTGCCAAGAAGGCAGCGGAAGACAAACGCCTACTATATGGGATGCAAGTCTACGGATAATCAAATATTTTGTCTAGTTCGGTGGGGAAGAGAGTAGCTTTTTACATTAAAGATTATTGAAGATGAGTATGTTGTCACGTACCCTTTAACTAACTAAAAATCAAATTTTCTCATTAATAATGACTCAATTTCTCGATTGTTTAATGGTAACGATGAATTAGTTGTCTCATAACCTCATAAATAACATAGATCACTGATTTACGATTGTGTAATTTCACAGTTGTGTAATGTCATATGCCCTTTACAGTTGAGAAATCAATTTCACGGTTGTTTAAAGCTAAATATATAGTTAATAAATGTAACTTACCCTTTAGACAAAAGAGAACCCAATTTACCACTTATTTCTCACTTTTGAACAATTGAAAAATTCATTTATTAGTTGTTTAATTAGAGTTAAATAAATGTGTAATCACATCTTTTATGAACAACTGATGGCTAAAATTCTCAATAGTGTAAAGTCAAATGTTAATGTTCACTCATATACCCTTAAAAATGATAAATCCATTTATCTAATCTTTAATATTGTTTACAAGGATCATTCAAAAAAAAGTTCTTCACAATGAAGAAATTATTTACCTGAGAAATTCATTTCTCCCTTACAATTGAGAAGTATTTTTGTTTTTATGTTATGACAATAAATGTGCAGAAAGTTAACAACAAAATGATAAATCAATTAATTTTGTTTTTATAATTATTCACGATTGATTAAATTATATAATTGAGAAATTTATTTATCACCTATAATTGATAAAGATGTTTGGAAAAATTCCCATAGGGCCCTCCTGTCCAGATTTTTTTCCTTTTAAAGAATTTTTTTTTTAAATCTCAAATAAAAAGTTATCTACATATTCAAATTTCCCAGACACCCCTCACCTCACCTCCCAACTCTCTTCTCATTTTTTATCTCTTTCTTCTCTCTCTCTAAAACACCACACACACACACACATTTACAGTTCTCTCTCCCGAACCGTCTCCGGCGACGATGACCGCCTCCCACCTCTCTCCGTGCTTTGTGAAGTCGTTGGTAAGGTAGCTAGAATAAGATGTTGCAGTTGATGGAGCCAACTGAGAAGTTGCTGTTGACATTGTCGAGCAGGCCTGCAAGTGACGATTTTGTCCTATGAGTTGCACTTGGTTTCCGTTGATTACGATATCACCTTGTTGTTGTGTTGATGAAGAAGAAATTGATGATGATTAAGAATGGTTTTTTTTTTTGATCGTTTTCTCAGATCTTTGGATTTTGGAAACTAATAAGATTGTAGCCTTGTTTAATATCAATGTTGTAATTGCTTGAATATCCGCTGCAGGTTTGAGAGCTGGCGTCGCCTGCAGATACTCACTACAAGAAAAAGGCTTATATACGGCGGATTTTAACCGCCGTATATAAAATGCGCCCCGTCGTATATGTTAATTACGGCGGACAATCCGCCTGTGAATGTGGTGCCCAAATTTTTTTTTTGTGTTTTATTTGGATTCACTTGAGTTTGAAAACATCCGGTTTAATTTGAAAAAACGGAGTCGCCACGCCATTTTGATTTCCTCAAAACTTTGAAAAAAAAAGGAATAAGGGTTCAGAGGTTAAGTTACCCCTTGGGAAGAACGTTTGGCGTTCACCCAAGGTGCCTTGCCGAAGCAAGTCTCCCAAGATTCCATTTTTCGTGCTTGCTTGCGTGCTTTCTTGTGTGTATGTGTTGAAAAGAAGGGGGGGGGATGTTCCAAGTTGTCTTTCGGACGTATAAACCATTTAATTGGTTATCGCTCGGGATTCCTTGGATTTTATGTGTTTGGGACTTTGATCCCGTCCTCATCTTGGACTTGTGATCATCACTATTTTGACCTTGGGTCATGTGTGATCGAGAGAAGGACTCTCTCTTATAGTCCAAAAGTGAGGTTCTTTAGAAAGGAATATCCTTAGCCCATCAATCCTACATCTTGAGACGATTGAGCTTGTGTAGGGACTATTATGCTCGTCTCAAGTGATGATCGGAGATATAGGGTTCAAGACCTATTCATTTCTAAAGAGATTGTGGCACCTTTAATGGAAGAAACAATGTAAAGATGGGACCTTTACATTGGTCCGCTCCAAAGGATGCATCAAATACCAAAAGGGACTAGGGGAAGGGTATAAAGATTGGATCTTTATGCTCTTCCTATGCTTTTCGTGCCTTAGGAAGGTCACTAAGCAATCCTAGGAAAGAGAGAGCCAACCATGAGGGACATGAAGGATGCATTCTAAACTAAAGATGACATTTTTAATGAAAAAGATGACATTTTGAGTGCAAAGGATGCTATTTGTTTGCAAAGGATGCCTTTTGATGTAAAGAAATGATCTTTAATGCAAAGGATACAACTTTTATATAAAAAAAAGGTTTTAAGTGCAAAGGATGCACCTTTAATGTAAAGAAAATATTTTTAAATGCAAAGGATGCATAAAGATGTCATTTTATGAGCAAATGATGCTACTTGGATGCAAAAAGGGGAAGGGGTATGATTTACATGCCTAAAGATATGATCTTTGATGACAATGTACCAAGTATCAAGCAAATATATAGCAAGGAGAAAGTATATCACATTAATACGAGTATAATGCAAGGTAAGGGATAGGAGAGGTTACCAATGGTGGTGTCCTCTTTCTCTTTAAAGTTTTGCCTAGGGAAGGGACCAACTCTGAGAGGTTTTGGTGAGGAGGGAGGTGGTTTTTGCACTTCTCAGCTCTCTGAAATCTCGTGGTAGTATTTTGGCAGAGTAAGGTTACTCCAAAATCCCGAATAGAGGAGGTCTCTATTTATAGGCAGTCTGGCAAAAGCTAATGAAGCCGTGCGGCTTGGAGTTCTTGCCTAATGCAGCCGTGCGGCATTATCCATTATGACTCAGCACCTTTCTAGAATCATGCAAGGTGGCCTTCTAGAAGGGCATTTCCACCGAAGGAATACGTGAAATTTTAATTCCTAGTAAGTCCTTCGCCCCTCGGAAGGTTCGGAAAAGTTTCCGAATTGCCCCTGAACTTTAGGGAGGTCCGGAGAATTGCCGAAAAACATAACCGGAAGGCATGAGACAGATTTGGGTACTTACAGAAGCCCCTCGGCAACGTCACTTGCAGGGCGAGTGGGGTTGTCGATAAAAAAGGATCCGATCTGGCGAATGCCGAGACGGATTGGGTGACCAAGGTGATCGAGTGGCTAAACCTTTGGAAGGCTACCTACGTATCCCAGAGGAATCAAGCCATGATCATAGTTCGGAATCCACTGAGGAAAAGGGGGTGTCATATGTGACGAATTGGCTGAACCTAAAGTAGGCTACCTACGTATCCCGGAGGAATCAAGCCAGGCCGTAGTTCGGAAAAGATCCGCTGGGGAATGGCAAAGAGAGACTGGTCTCTTGCTGGGGAAATAGAAGAGAAAGTGACCTGAGAGGTCAAGTGACCGATCCTACTGAGGATATGCTAGATGAAGGAAGTGACCGATGTGGTCGGATATTTGGTCCTTCATGAGGGGCTACTTCACCATTGAGGAGTGACGAAGGAAGAGGGTGACCGTTGTGGTCGGATGGCTGGACCTTTTATGAAAGGCTACCTACGTATCTCGGAGGAATCAAGCCTTGGTCGTAGTTCAAGTCTCACTAGATAGTTAGGAATGATGTCTAGGATCCTTGAGGTTTTGACGATTAATGGAGGAGTCACCTGATTGACAATTGATGGAGGTTGTCACCTGATTGACAATTAATGAAGGTTGTCACCTGATTGACAATTAATGGAGGTTGTCACCTGATTGACAATTAATGGAGGTTGTCACCTGATTGACAATTAATGGAGGTTGTCACCTGATTGACAATTAATGGAGGTTGTCATCTGATGAAACTAAAGCTTACGTCACTATCGAGGAGATAGAGGTAGCTAAAGTTTGGAGAACTTGAGCGTACTTCTCAATCTGTGATAGCGGTAGCTAAAGTTTGGAGAACTTGAGCGTACTTCTCAATCTGTGATAGAGGTAGCTAAAGTTTTAAGAACTTGAGCGTACTTCTCAATCTGTGATAGAGGTAGCTTAAGCTTGAGTTTCGACAATTCGGAGGATGTCACCTAGCGTTATTCCGTTATAACGAAAGTAACGGAAGCGACTCGGGAGGAAAGTTAATTCTTCTCAGAGATAACGGATAGGCTTGGGAAACAGCGTTACTCTAGTTAAGAAATAACGGGAGTTGCATGTCCAAGTGGAAAGTCCAGGGGCAAAGGCGTAATTTCTGCTCAGAGCAAATGAGGCCGCCCGACAAGAGGTGGAGGAAAAAGAAGCCGCCCGGCTTCAATCTTGATTTCACCAGATTGTTTATAACAGATTTGAAAACGGGTAAAGCATCATTGTTGTGGCTTCCGCCGAGGAGAGGAGAGAGAGTAGAGAGAGAAATTTCCAAATTTCTTCGATTCCCAGCCTTCTAGTGCTCGAAATGGATCAAGAGGGTAACATTGTACCCCGACAAGCGCGAAGAGTCTTGTCACAAGCCGCGAGAATGAGGCGGAGGGAGCTCGTTAGAACCGAGCGAAAATACGATTTCAATACGCCTCCTTCCGAGTTATATCTGGGCAAAAGGGAGCACAAGTCCATGAAACCTCAATCTATTGGGGTAAGCATTCTTGACTTTCTTGATTTTGACAATTTTGATTGAATTTGGATTGATTTAGGGTTTGACCCGAACTTTAGGAATTTTTCGAATTTTCCTATGAATTTTGTTGATGATTTTGGAATTTTGATGATTAACCTACGAGGCTAAGGACACAAATGAATATGCATGTGCAATTTATTTGAAAAATAATGAGAATGACCCATTTTTGAAAATAACGTAAGAAAAATAATGTCTAAAATGTGACGGAGTTCTTGCATGTGCTAGAACTAGGTCAATTCTTGATCATGGATGAGAAAACGGGATTTTGGACGATGAAAAGGATTCATGCATGCCATTTTTTTGAAAAATTAATGCTTATGTGCAAAGAATTTTATGAAAATCAAAATTTTGTGCTTAGGAGAGCAATGTGCTTGACACAATGTGTTTCAAATGATGAAAGATACGTTTTCTAGGCAAAGGATGCTAGAAATCTTTTTTTGAATGCTTTTCTTTGAAAATATGTGCACCTTTTTGAATATATGCATGCTTTTGATATGAAGGACTGACACATTTTTTGTTGTATTTTCCTACAGGAGAGCAAGTCGAGGGGACCTTCTGAGGTGGCCGTGAAGCTATGGGATAGGATGCCCGACTTTGAGAAGAATGGGGTGAACCCCAAGCAGCTAGTGAGGGCTACCGGCCTTAATTTGTTCATTGAGGCTATCAGTAGAGGCATCCACGTGACCTCGAAGAGCAAGGGCTTGATCCAGGCCCTCTCGGAGTTTTGGTGGGACACCACCCACAGCTTTCATCTCAGCTGGGGAGAGCTTACGGTGACTCCGGCCGACTTTACTGCTATTACAGGCTTGCAGTTCACTGGGAGGCTTGTGACTTGGAGGGACCATATCACAGCAGAGGAGTTTAGGGATTTGGTTAGGTTTGACCTCAGTCCTAAGGGACTCGGGATGGAGACGAGGAATGTTGAGGTGGCAGTCCTGAACTGCATGCAGGGATTTGCTGCCAACGAGGTGACTGCCCACCAGCTCGCGAGAGCTTTTCTGTGGTTGATGCTGTCAGTCACCATCTTTGCTAATTCTGGGACTTTGGCTATGCTGTGCCTTCTGGACTCCTTGGAGGATGTGGATGAGATTGGGACGGTCTCTTGGGGTGAGGCCGGATTGGCTGAGCTTTACTTCTCTCTGGATTTGTACAGCCGGAATAAGGCTGCTTCCATGGACTGCTTTTCTTTTGCTCTTGAGGTATTCTCACCTTCTTTCCTTTCTCTTTTCTTTTTGTGTCTTGAGACTTTTATAAGAGAAGATGACCCTTTTATGTTTTGAACATGCAGGTCTGGTTTTGTGAGGTGATCAGGTTCTTTCCCTGGAACCAACAGAGCAATCCTACCATCTTCCCTGCTATGATTCGCTGGAGAGGCAAGGCTAGGGACAAGTTCACCGGGAAGACCCGGATCACCTTTGATTACAAGATGGTGAGGCCCGTCCTTAATAAGGATGGTGATGATGGGGTGGACTTTTATCCTTGGGGAAGGTACCCGGAGGTGCTGCTAGGGGATGCCGTGGAGGCAACTAGGCAGAGGAGGTGGTTGACAGGGCTCACCTGTGACATCATTTATCTGGGGGACCGCTTTTCCAGGCAACATGACCATGTCCCTCCCTTGGATGCCATTACTCCTCACGATCCTCCAGCATGGATGCTGCAGCCCAGGGACTGGTCGGCGGATGACATTGCTAGGTATCAGGTAGGCATGGCGGCTGAGGAGTATTTTGATCTGGCTACCCTGTACGCTACCTTTGTGGAGCAGCGGTTGAGGACGCCACAGAAGCTAGTGAAGCTGGCTGTCGCTCAGGGGTATGGGGAAGCTGAGCCTACTGACCCGCCGATGCCTCCTGCTCATCTTTCCTATGTGGTCAACGGGGTACCGAGGAGGTTCACGATACCTGTCCCCGACATGAGGGAGCCCCAGTACACTCTGCCGCCTGACAGCACTGTGAGTACACTTTAGAGTCTTTTCCCTTTTTCAGATTTTCTTTGCTTTCTGCAATTATGAGATTTCCCGAGATTTTCTGATTTTTCCTTCTCTTTTCTCAGGTTCAAGCTCGTACTTATGACGGTTTAGTGAGGCAGAACAGAGGATGGAAGGATGTGTTCCGGTCCCTCGTGAAGAAGCTGGCTTGCGCTTCAAAGGCTGCAGTGAATGTGCAGGAGCCCGTGCGCAAAAAAAGGCACGTCGGGAGCACGGCATCCACCTCATCGGCTTCAGAGTATTCTTCTAGTGCCATGCCTTGGGGACAGGGACCTAACACCGGCATCCTGGAGCAGCTAGCTGAATATGAGCATGTGAATGTCCATCTTTCTGATGTGAGTGACAGCGAGGATTTGATGAGGGATCCTAGCTTCTACGAGCTGAGTAGTGATGATGAGGAGTCGGAGGCCTAGGATTTTAGGATCGATCTAGTGGGAAGGAAACAAACAATGAACAGTTTTATGCACATTTTGTTTATTTTTTGCTTTATTTGGGCACCGATGGGGCGAAAACAATGTATTACTGTTTTATTTTCTTTTCTAATTTATGCTTTATGAATTTGCATATTATTTGAGCCTCGGGGCTGCTTTTTTGGTTGGAAATGTGGCTGAAACTGGGCCAAAATGGTTTGTAATGGTATATAACTGCTTGGATAGTCTTTGGACATGTTTTGGGACAGGTTTCATTGAGAAAGTGGGGTGAGAACTCCTCTTGGGCAGCAACTTTGGTTGCTGCAGATTGTTTTCCACATCAGGCAAATGAAGCCGTTCGGCTAGGTCTCTGGGAAAATGAAGCCGTGCGGCAAGAATCCTCTCCTGAACTGATTTTTTTCAAATAAAACCAAAGAAGGGCCATTTCATTTCATATTCACTCTTGACTTGCCTCAACTGACCCCAGAGTATATTTCTGACCAAAAGACCTCAACTTTGATCACCTTGCAATGGAAAGACCCGCTAGACTGCAAAAGGGGAAAAGAGACCGTTTTCTGTCCGATCTTCAATCTTGGGTGAGACATAACTTTCAATCTCACAAGGGGCTGTTCGATGCTACCTTCAAGATCAAATCTTTATGGAATTTGAAGGATCTCCCGCCTGATTGAGACCTTTTGAGAGCAGCAACAAAGTTTTGGGATGTCCGGAGACATGTTTACTGGTTTTCCTACAATGAGATTGTTCCAACCTTTGAAGACCTCCGAGCATTGATTGGGGGTCCAGAAATTGAGGCAATTTCTACACCTTTGGCCGGGGACTTGCCGGTGACTGTAAAGCTAGCATCTTTTCTGCAAATTTCTCTGAAAGAAGCCGAGGGGATGTTGATAGCTCCGGATAGGATTGACCTTTCCGATATCCCGGGCAGGTTTGGTTTTCCTGATATGGCTATGACCACAATGGCTATGGACGCTTTTGTTCTTTGTATGTTCTCATTTCTGTTCACTGTCGAGTCTGTTGGAGTTTGCCATAGTGGCCTTTTGGACATGGTCAGGGACTACAGGGTTGGAAAGGATATCGTCCCACTGATTTTGGGGGAGAAATTGCACGGCATTGACAGGATGGCTAGGGGAGACCGTTTCATGAGGTCTGGGAGTCCAGCGGTGCTGAATTTATGGTTGCAGGAGAGGCTTGGGGCTTTGCCAGGGGCTGCACCTACTCAGTGCCCTTGGGTGATTTCTCGAAGGGGCATACCTAGAGAGCAAGACCAGGGTAGCTGGGAGCTGATGATGGCTAGGTTGTCCACCTCGGACATTCACTGGTGGGTGCCTCATTGGAGACTACAGACTCGTCGGACATTTCAAGAGTCTCGTGTAGTGAGAGTTCCGGGGCTTTCTTTATCATCCTTCTACATTCCTTACCTCGTGTCCAGGCAGTTTGGGACTTTACAGGAGCCTTTGGATGATTGGAAGGACATCGGTACCATGGAGGTAGCGCCTTTGGACATGAAGGATCCAGCCAGCTTCTTATTTTTCTCAAGGGCTTGGACATATACTGCTTTCCCACCCAGGGCCATTCTCAAGAGCCGGAAGAGTACCATTTTGACCACGGCTTACTTGGACTGGTATGAGAGAGAGAGATGGGGGCGACTCAAGTCATTTTGGGAGAGAGGCGTCAGGCTTTATTAGGAGCGGATTGCGACTCGAGCAGGACTCTGAGGGATACTGAGGCTAAGGAGAGTCGCCATAACCAGTCGGGTGACTTTATCAGGGATATGGAGGCTCGTTATGAGAGGCTTTCTGAAGTCTCTCCCTTGACTGAGGCTCAGAGGGAAGAAGTGTGGACTCGTGCCCGTATTGAGAGAGCACTTATTGACACAGGTTTGGCGGAGGCTCCAGTGAGGATACCCGAGATTGGGATGAGAGAGACTGACATCCTGGACAAGAAGAGAAAGAACACTCGACGGGGTCGAGGTAAAGGGAAGAAGAACAAGGAAGACTCAGTGAATGACTATTGATAGATCTTTTCCTAGGATTCCCTTATTGCCATTTGCAAACACAATAGTTTATTAGGCATTTTATTGTATTTTAGATCTTTGTAGAAGGTTAGCAGAGTCAAGAGTAGACCGTGCTTGAACTCATTAAGAAGTTTTTTAACTTGTAATTAACAAAGATATGATCTTAGAAATTAATCAAGACACATTTCATGGAAATTTCAGATGTCTTATTGATTGCTTAGGGCGCATTTCATGGAAATTTGATCGCCTTTTTTTTTATTGTTTAGACCGAACCATATATGGCTGCCTACGTTCCCCTTTTACAAGAAAGACTAAGGGGCTCAGGTCTTCGTAGTTCATTCTGGTGAACTTTTGGGATTAGGTCTTTTGGCCCTTTTTCTTTTTTTTTTTTTTTTTTTCTCTCTGTGCACTCGTTTTTTGCCTAGACCGTCATTTTTGGGTTTTCAGCCTAGCTGAGCATTACTCTTTCTGCACTAAGATTTTTTTTTTTTATGTGCAACCCTATTTTTTGCCTGGACCGCCTTTTTTGGGGTTTTCAACCTAGCTGGGTATTACTCTTTTTGCACTAAGATTTTTTTTTTATTTCTTTTCTTTTCTTCTTCTTTTTTTTTCAGACATAGTACCTTCGGAGCTTATCACCGTTGACTGGGTGGACAAAGGGATTGCTGTCCAGGTCTGCAAGCTTCATGGCTCCTCCCGATAGTATCTTCTGCACCACATACGGGCTGATCCAAACGGGTTCCCATTTTCTCAGGGGGTTGTCTCTGGTAGGGGGCTTCACTTTCAGAACCAAGTCACCTTCTTTGATGTCTCTGGTCTTGACCTTTTTGTCAAATGCTCTGGCCATTCGCCTCTGGTAGGCTCGGGTGTGTTCCATGGCTTTGAGCCTTCTTTCGTCGAGCAGGGCCAACTCATCATGCTGGCTAGGTAGCCACTCTACTTCGTTGACACTGTTTTCCAGGAGGACCCTTAGTGATGGGATTTCCAACTCCACGGGCAACACTGCTTCCATCCCGTAGGTTAGGGCAAAAGGGGTTTCTCCCGTGGCTATTCTGACAGACGTTCTGTAGCCCCAGAGTGCTAGGTGTAGCTTTTCAGGCCAGTAACGACCACGAGTGGCCATTTTCCGGATGATCCGCTCGAGCGTCTTGTGGCGAGTGACTCTGAACTCTGACAGCAATCTATCACAGTCCCCTTCAAAGTGTGACCCGTTATCAGAAATGATCTCATTGGGCACCCCGTATCTGCACATTATGTTTTCTTTGATGAATTGGGCAACTTTTCTGGAAGTGAGGACCTTGTAGGACTTGGCCTCTACCCACTTGGTGAAGTAGTCGACTGCTACTAACACGAATTCATGCCCATTGCTTCCCGCCGGGGCTATCTTCCCTATTATGTCAATATCCCAAGTCGCAAACGGGCAAGGAGTCGTCATGCAGTACATGTCATGAGGCGGAAGATGGTTGAGGTTGGCAAACCGTTGGCATTTGTCGCACGCTCGGACATGCTGAACGCACTGCTTCCATGGAGATCCAGTAGTAACCCATTCTGAGGATCACTTGCATCAATGCTCTGGCATTCATATGAGGACCACAGGGACCATTGTGGACTTTGGTCATCAACTCTCTGGCCCTTTCTTGGGTGACACACAGGAGGAGCGGCCTTTGGTACCGTTTCTTATAGAGATCGTCCCCTAGAATGACATAGTGGGAAGCTAACCGTTTTAGGGCTTGCAAGCTTTTGGCTTTGATGCCTTCCTTTGGCCTACCTTCTTCATCTCTAAAGGATGACTCTCCATCTTTGAGGAACTGGTAAATCTGATTGTACCAGGGTTCCTTGATAGGCTCAGGTCCCAAGTCTACCTCACAACAGAAAGCCGGGGCTTCTCTCCTACCCACTCTTAAGGGTTTTATTGCCTTTCCCTCGGGGATCTCTACCAATGAAGCTAAAGTAGCTAAGGCATCTGCGAATCTGTTCTTATCTCTTGGCAGGTAATGGAAAGTCACTTCTCTGAACTGTCCAGTCAACTCCTCCATATAGGCATGATACTTTTGCAAGTTAGGATCCACAGTCTTCCACTTGTTGGAAACCTGATTAATGATCAGGGCTGAGTCTTCATAGACCTCAAGCTCCTTGACATTCCTCTCTAAGGCAGCTTCTAAACCAGCAATGTAGTCTCCATACTCGGCGACATTGTTCGTGGCAGGGAAATTCAACTTGATGGCCATTGGCGTGTGCTCATCTTTCGGGTCGACCAGCAGCATTCCTATGCCATTTCCTCTTTTGTTAGCAGCCCCGTCAAATAAAAGCTGCCATCGGCTCTCAGGCTCAACTACAAAGATCCCTTCATCTGGGAATTGGGGTTCAGGCTCGCGGTCCTCATTACTGGGGAAGTTTGCCAGATGATCTGACAATGCTTGACCCTTGATGGCCTTTCTGGTCACATAGTTGATGTCATACTCAGCTAAGAAGAAGGACCACTTTGCTAGACGCATCGAGAGGGAAGGCTTATCGAAGATGTACTTGATGGGGTCCATTTTCGAGACCAAATTCACAGGATGGGCTTGCATGTAGTGCTTCAGCTTACCGACTACCCAGACCAGTCCTGCACAAGTCTTTTCACATACTGAGTAATTCAGCTCACTTCCCTGTAGCTTCCGGCTGACAAAGTAAATGGCATTCTTTACCCGAGAGTCTTTCTTCTCCTGAGCAAGCATAGCCCCAACTGCCATATCAGTAACAGTGAGATAGAGCAGAAGAGGTTTTTGTCTATGTGGAGGGCATAGCACCGGAGGATGTACTAAGTACGCCTTGATTTGTTCGAAGGCATCCTGGCATTCCTCGGTCCATTTTGTGTCTACATTCTTCTTCATGAGCTTGAAGATGGGCTCGCACATGGTAGTCAACTGATTGACGAAGCGGCTGATGTACTGTAGCTTGCCCATAAAGCTTTTGACCTCTGTCTGAGTTCGAGGTGACCTCATGTCCATAATGGCTTTGATCTTTCGGGGGTCGACTTCGATACCTCGCTCCGTAACCATGTACCCAAGCACTTTTCCCCTTGTCACTCGAAGGTGCATTTGGCAGGGTTTAGTCTCATGGAATGTTGTCTCAGCCTCTCGAAGAATTTTTGCAGGTCAACAAAGTGCTGTCCATCTTCGCCTTTGGAGTGGATGATCATGTCGTCTACGTAGACCTCAATCTACTTGTGGATCATGTCATGAAATAGCGCGGTCGCTGCCCTCTGATAAGTAGCCCTGGCGTTCTTAAGCCCAAATGGCATCACTGTATAGCAGTATGTTCCCCACGGTGTGGTGAAGGCTGTCTTTTCTTGGTCCTCCTCGGCCATCTTGATCTGGTTGTAGCCTGCAAAGCCATCAACAAAGGATTTGACTTCGTAGTTGGCAGTGGCGTCCACCAGGATGTCTATGTTTGGCAAGGGGTAGTCATCCTTGGGGCTGGCTTTGTTCAGATCCCGAAAATCTACACAGCAGCGCACCTTCCCATTGGCCTTGGTTACAGTCACAATGTTAGATAAACATGTCGGATATTCGATGACTCTGATGAATCCTACCCGCAGTAGCTTCTCTATCTCTTCTTTGACCTGTAGAGACCATTCTGGCTTGATCTTCCTCAGTTTCTGCTTTACCGGCTTAGCATCTGGTGCTAGAGGGATTCTGTGCTCTACTATCAAACTGTCTAGCCCCGGTATATCCCTGTACGACCACGCAAACACGTCCATGTATTCTCTGAGCAGATTGACCGGGCCCGTCCCGCTCAACCCCCCGGAAGAAGTTTCCAATCAGGTGTCTCTTTAGGTTCTTCGACAGCACTCCAAGTTAACACTTGTCAAAACCTCCTCGGCACTGGGCCCGGTTTTCCTCTTTATCTCGTAACTCCGCTTAAAGATTTCTTGGATGTATTGTTCATTTAGTGTGTTTGCATCTTGTTCAAATGATTCATTATTAACTCCGTTGTTAAGTTATTGAGTTAATTTATCATTTGTTAAGTTGGCAATAAGTGGATACTGTAAAGATCTGTCATTTCATTCAAAGCAAGAGGAAAAATGACATTGGTTACATATTCATAATCCTCAGGCGTGAGGCCTTTGGATGACTCGGAGGACTGGAATTCAAAAGATTCCTGACTCAACTGACTCTTGACCCTACTGACTCTGGACCTTACACTACTTATTGACTCGAAGTGTTTGACGCAGGTTGGACTGGGGTTTACAATTTTTTGCTTTTGCCCTGGGTGGTAGCAGTCTTGTCAGCGTTCTCATTTGATTGTGCATCCTGCGGACCATCATTGCCTTTGTTGACACCATCCCTATGAGGGATGTCCGACTGATCTGGCGCAATCTCCTTTTCGAATCTGACTGTATCCATTTGTGCCTCTGGGGTAATAGGACCAGTTGCACTTTCGGCATCTGAGAGACAACTTTCTTCATCATAAAAGTCTTCTGGCCTGTTCACTCTTCTTTCCACATTCTCCCAAACAGGGGGTTGGGACTGATCCTCAGGAACAGTAAGAGCCATCACAAACACATTATACTCACCGTGAGTGATGAAGGGTTCCGGAGAGACTTTCATCATCATAGCTTGGCTTACTTCAAACTCACAATCTTCATAGGTGAGCCTTTCTTCTGTAATCTTGACTATGGTCACTGGTTCGATATCACAAAAGAGGGGTCGGGCTTTGACAACATTAACGAAATCAGTTCCTATTATGGGTCCAAATCGTCCTTCCATGGCGGAGGCATCAATCAGATCTTTCCACTCTCCTTGCAATTCAGCATAAGGAACATTGAATTCCAGGATGTCTATGATCTTTGGATTCCCAAAATCGGCTGCATTTGTCTCCCCAAACTCAATCATGTTGACTCGATTGTTAGCAGGAAGAGGATTCTTGACCACATTGGGACCTCGAGGCGATTCCAGCTTGCCTTCTTCAATCAGGCGAGAGATCAGGAACTTCAAGTAGGTACAATCATTGGTATTATGCCCATGGTATTTGTGAAAGCGACAGTGCTTGGTTTCGTCCATCCTGACACTAGGGTTCTTTGGTTTCCAATTTTCCAAAGGTCTGATGAGTCCTTCAGCTACCAAACCGTCGAAGACCTTTTATAGTGGAATCCCAAAATCTTCAGCAGTATAGGAACGAGGCCTTGGCTTCACAGCGACTTGGCCTGAATTTTGTCCAACTTTCTCATTTTGGATATAATTAACAGCGCCAACCGTTTCTTTTCCTTTTACAAAGGATGTACCATGGCATTTGAAACTGATGCTTTGTAGCGGTAGGAGTTACCTGTTCCTGTGACCGGAGCCATGTTGAAGGCATTTTCGAACTTGGTACCGGCATTTACCATTGCCCGAAGGTCAGGATAGTAGTAATTGCCAATCTGGACCCTTAACTGAGGTTTCAAGCAAGACTGGAAGATCTCCATCTGTTCTTCTTCATTCAGCGGGGTCATCATTTCACTAAGCTTCCAATTCCATCTCTTGTAGAATTCACTTACCGGTTCATCTGGGCACTGTAGAGTGCCTTGTAGGTCATTCCTGCTGGTTTCCCAATTCAAATTAGCCTTATACTTTTCCAGGAATGCTTCCTTGATCTGTTCCCAGGTGGCTCGGGCTTCTGGCTTCACATGCAGGAACCACCTAAGAGCTGAACCCTTTAATGACAATTGAAAATGGTCGGCCATTTGCTGATGTGTACAATCTTTGGCTCTCATGGCAAGAAGGTAGCTTTCAATGTGAGTCCGGGGACAATCGGTGCCATTGAACTTTTCAATCTCAGGCATTCAAAATTTTGGGGGAAGAGGGACAATTTTGCTGGGATCAGTGATCTGGTATGCTGCCTTTTTGGTGCTCAGTTCCCCAAATCTCTCTTGCATGGACTTAACTTGTTCCATCAACCAAGTCATGTTGGGGTCAGGTGACGGCTTGGAATTGTTCAATTCTGAAGCGGGCTTATCAGATTTGGATGGCAGGATAGTGGGTGGCACAGTGGTAGCTGGTACCATGGCTTGGGGATCTTTAGAAGGGAAGTAAGTGTAAACTTGACCTGATCCTGTATTTTCGTGAGGCTGGCCGGGGGCATAGGAATTAGGTTCAAAGTTACCAAGGTAGGAAAAAGGATACGGAACCTCGTGGGGTCCTGTTGGCAAGGTTGGGGGTGGAAGATCTGCTGTGGCAGGGCATAGATTGAAAAGATCACTGGATTGATTTTGAGGCCTGGAGATTGTCTGGGACGGCCCATACAGAGGAGAGGGAGTGAATCCCATGGGGTAATGCAGAGGCTGCGTAACTGGGATAGCTGTGGTGTTTGCTCTCTATTGGTAGGGAACAAAGCTGGGTCTTATCTGAGGAGGCGAGGGTGTTGGGACCCTGATGGCTTGGGACACTGGAAAGGACTGAAAAGGGGCAGTCCTTGGTAAGGGATCATATGTGGATGGAGGAGGGAATTGGTTATAGGCTGGGGGAGCTGAGATGGCTGCTTCTGGAGTCTCATGTTCTACCATAACCAGGGAACTGTTGGACTCAACCACTATCTGAACCCAATGACGACGGAGCGCATCAATGAGCATGGCTTGCTGTTCCTCATGGACCTTACGACTGTTTTCCAAGGCTAAGGCTAGCTCTTCTTCCCTAGTCATCTGGTTACCCAAATCGCTGCTATTTTCTGTCAAATCGGCCATTCTGACTCTCTGGACTGACAAAACTGAGGATTCTGGCAAATTGTCTGAGAATTCTGCGCTAACAAGCTGCTGACCCGGTATTCTCACCCTCTTCTTTCTCGCTGCGGGAAAGGGATTGGAGAGGTTTAGACTCGGGGTAGGTGTTTAGGCTGAAGGCTCAAGCAATATGCAAATTAAGAATCTTCCAGTTTACTTAAAACGGTGTCTTTTATTAATTTCTATTTGGTTGGAAAAGGGGTTCTGTCCTTCTTTTTCGCAACTACTCTAGATTTTGGATCAGTGGGCTCCGTCACTACGTCTATAAGCCCCTCGTATTCCACCTGTATTTCGACCTCCCAGGGTGGACAGCCCCGGGCGAGGGCCCTATAGAGCACGCGGATCCCACCGACCGAGAGAGAAGAACGCTCCTAACGGGTCTAGCAGGTCATAGGAACTATTAACGCACGAGCGATGCAGATTATAGTCAAGGCAATACCGGGAAAGTCTCGTCTTTCAGCCTTAACGGAATTTCGGCAGAGTTTCGCTTGCGCGAATGACGTTTTGACTTTTCGGCAATGTCCGAGAAGATAATAGGCATGGGTCGGGCGGTAAAAGTCGGATGACACAGTGTCACATTGAACTTCGTTGCATACGCTGTGCGTGAGTCTAAGTCGAAGTCAATGCCGGGTCAAGATCTTGTCAATTTTTCCTTGTCGGAATTTCGGCAGAGCTTCGCTTGCGCGAAAGATATTTGGATTTTTGGCACAGACTCGGTCTCGACTCTTATGCATCTCGTGCGGGTCAAGATCAAAGTCAATGCCGGAGTCAAGACCTTGCCAATTTTTCCTTGTCGGAATTTCGGCAGAGCTTCGCTTGCGCGAAAGATCTTGACTTCCGTTATGGACTAAGGCTTGACCTTTACGGGGATATGCAACTGGGCTATATGACACGGACTAGACCAAAAACCAACCAAAAGTCACGGTTATTTGAAACGTGTGACACGGACTGTGCATTGGTCGATACTGGCTGCCATGGGGAGTTTGGGATGATTCCGTGCGCATCCGGGAGCATCGTAAGGCTGTCTGTGACTGCAACTGAACAACCACCCCGGGTTTGAAGGACGTGCGTGCAAAGTGTACATGATATATAAGGTACGTGTAGTGTGCGGTCTCCTAAAAATGTTCCTTTTTGAGTTAAAACAGATATTTTCAGAAATGTGTTTTAAAAGGAATGATTTTTCGGGACGGGGAAAAATGCAACAGTTAAGGCACATAAATTTTATGGAGCCTGGTCAGCTTTGGAACTGAATAGGCCCAAGCTGCCTAAGCTGCCAGATTATCCTCAAATTTGTCCTGGTGGAATTGCCAATGAAGCTGCAGGCTGGAATCCGAGGCGGATTAAGCCGTACGGCTGCATTGCTCAATTTTCCAGGTTCCAATCCTTTTCACTTTCAGGTTGCTCCCCAAACATTTTAGGCACCTTTCAGCTCCAGAAGGCTTCCTGTTCAGTATATAGAGCATGCACAATTCCCAAGGAGCAAGATGCAATGCAAGGCAAAGAAAGAAAAAGCAAGCACGACAAATGGAATCCCTGACGGGAGGCTAACCCGCTCAAAGGAAAAAACTTTCTTTTCTCATTTTTTTTCGAAAAGAGATACCGGTACGTGGGATTGTTAGACCATCGTTTATCCCAAGCCTCGGGTTAGGAAGCGATACAGGAAGGTTAATGGTTTCCACCTATATACCGGGTATCATTTTTATTTTAAAAATGAAAGCTTTCTCCTTTGGTTTTTCCCCAGCGGAGTCGCCAAACTGTGAATGTGGTGCCCAATTTTTTTTTTTTTTTGTGTTTTATTTGGATTCACTTGATTTTGAAAACATCCGATTTAATATGAAAAAACGGAGTCGCCACGCCATTTTGATTTCCTCAAAACTTTGAAAAAAAAAGGAATAAGGGTTCGGAGGTTAAGTTACCCCTTGGGAAGAACGTTTGGCGTTCACCCAAGGTGCCTTGCCGAAGCAAGTCTCCCAAGATTACATTTTTCGTGCTTGCTTGCGTGCTTTCTTGTGTGCATGTGTTGAAAAGAAGGGGGGGGGGAATGTTCCAAATTGTCTTCCGGACGTATAAATCATTTAATTGGTTATCGCTCGGGATTCCTTGGATTTTATGTGTTTGGGACTTTGATCCCGTCCTCATCTTGGACTTGTGATCATCACTATTTTGACCTTGGGTCATGTGTGATCGAGAGAAGGACTCTCTCTTATAGTCCAAAAGTGAGGTTCTTTAGAAAGGAATATCCTTAGCCCATCAATCCTACATCTTGAGACGATTGAGCTTGTGTAGGGACTATTATGCTCGTCTCAAGTGATGATCGGAGATATAGGGTTCAAGACCTATTCATTTCTAAAGAGATTGTGGCACCTTTAATGGAAGAAACAATGTAAAGATGGGACCTTTACATTGGTCCGCTCCAAAGGATGCATCAAATACCAAAGGGGACTAGGGGAAGGGTATATATAAAGATTGGATCTTTATGCTCTTCCTATGCTTTTCGTGTCTTAGGAAGGTCACTAAGCAATCCTAGGAAAGAGAGATCCAACCATGAGGGACATGAAGGATGCATTCTAAACTAAAGATGACATTTTTAATGAAAAAGATGACATTTTGAGTGCAAAGGATGCTATTTGTTTGCAAAGGATGCCTTTTGATGTAAAGAAATGATCTTTAATGCAAATGATACAACTTTTATATATAAAAAAAGGTTTTAAGTGCAAAGGATGCACCTTTAATGTAAAGAAAACATTTTTAAATGCAAAGGATGCATAAAGATGTCATTTTATGAGCAAATGATGCTACTTGGATGCAAAAAGGGG
Source organism: Adenophora triphylla var. japonica (assembly GCA_022495995.1). Taxonomy (NCBI): domain Eukaryota; kingdom Viridiplantae; phylum Streptophyta; class Magnoliopsida; order Asterales; family Campanulaceae; genus Adenophora; species Adenophora triphylla. Next base: position 464,016 of record JAFEMH010001449.1, read on the forward strand.
AAGGGGTATGATTTACATGCCTAAAGATATGATCTTTGATGACAATGTACCAAGTATCAAGCAAATATATAGCAAAGAGCAAGTATATCACATTAATATGAGTATAATGCAAGGTAAGGGATAGGAGAGGTTACCAATGGTGGTGTCCTCTTTCTCTTTGAAGTTTTGCCTAGGGAAGGGACCAACTCTGAGAGGTTTTGGTGAGGAGGGAGGTGGTTTTTGCACTTCTCAGCTCTCTGAAATCTCGTGGTAGTATTTTGGCAGAGTAAGGTTACTCCAAAATCCCCCCTTAAAATGAATAGAGAAGGTCTCTATTTATAGGCAGTCTGGCAAAAGCTAATGAAGCCTTGCGGCTTGGAGTTCTTGCCTAATGCAGCCGTGCAACATTATCCATTATGACTCAGCACCCTTCTAGAATCATGCAAGGTGTCCTTCTAGAAGGGCATTTCCACCGAAGGAATACGTGGAATTTTAATTCCTAGTAAGTCCTTCGCCCCTCGGAAGGTTCGGAAAAGTTCCCGAATTGCCCCTGAACTTTAGGGAAGTCCGGGGAATTGCCGGAAAACTTAACCGGAAGGCATGAGCCAGATTTGGGTACTTACACCGCCGTATATAGTCCATCATATAAAACATCGCCTTATATAGTATTTACGGCGGGGTATCCGCCGTATATACTATATACGGCAGAAATACCACCGCCGTATATAAATGAGTACAAATACGGCGGCTTTATGGACCGCCGTATATAAATGAAATACAAATACCGTATGTATATAACTGGTGTATTTGAGGAAGCTTTATACAGCGGTAGGTAAGGTAACCACCGTATATAAGAGACGAGTCATCCAATATATCACGAGTCGTCCCAATTGCACCCCACCCAGATTCCCTCGTCCCCCCTTTGGGGACGAGTCGTCCATGATGCTTTTATACGGCGGATGCAGGGTTCCGTCGTAAATGACTTGTTATGAGACGAGTCGTCCACCAGGGCACGAGTCGTCCCATTTGCACCCCACCCAGGTTCCCTCGTCCCCCCTTTGGGCACGAGTCGTCTAGGTCACTATTTACGGCGTATTTTTGAAACCGCCGTAAATAAGCCAATTTTTTTTCCATCCAGCCCTATATAATTCACTTTCCCCAAAAATACACTCGCAAAAACCAAATTCAACCTGTACACACACAAATGCAACCTGTATATAACCCAAAATACACCCGCAATCAATGTTTACAATCCACATAATAACCATTAACACAAAATCAATGTTGAATGTATATACAACACAAAATCAACATAATAACCATTAACATGTACAAAAAAGATAGTTGAATGTATCCAAAACTCAATCAATGTTTAAAATTCACAACTTTAAGAAACATACCACCACCTATTCATTACTACCTTTTCCACGTTGTTCCATAAAACAACGTTTCAAATCTTCTATTTGTTGTTGAAATTGTTGGCGTTGATCCTCAAGTTGCCTTTCAAGATTTGCTCTGACGGATGACACCGCCTCCAATACAGCGCTCTGAGAAGTTGAGGCTTTACCAAACACCCTAGTTTTATTAACATCTCCTCCCATACAGCGCACTCTCCCGTGGTCATCATTTCCCATCAAATCTGTAAATATCTTTTCTCGCTTGCTGGGAGAGTTTTGTTCCTCCTCTGGTAGCTCTTCAATTGCATCATTAAACGTAGTCTGTAACAAAAACAACATGTTCAATATAAATGTTTTAACTTTAATTTATGAAAATGAAGTTAGAAATTAAAAAAGTATTCTATATATACAAGAACAAAACTGAAACAGAAAAGGTTTAAACTTTAACTTACAATCATACGAGAGGTTTCTTCATCTGCAGCCGTTTTGCCCGTGCGCGTAGCTATGAACAAGCTTACGCGATCAGTTGGTAATCCCTCGTCTACTCTCTACCATTTATAATATAATCATTTGACCAAAAAAATATATTTATATACGATACAAAAAGAAACATTAATTGACAACTGAGAACTAAATTGAACGATGACAAACCTCTTTTATGACAGTGGGATGGGACTTTTATCCGGTCCTGTTCAGGCACACTTGCTTTTCTCGATTCTCTTGATTTATTTGTGATAATTCCTGGAAAAAAAAAGATAATATTAGTATTAATTTGACTACTTATATAAGACATTCACGATAATAGATTGAGATTAATTTGAAATATACCCGAGCCTTATCTGTACCCCACATTGCAACAAGTTCAAATTTATCACCCGCAACGCACGCATAGGGTGGGTGAGCCAATGCGTCCCGGTCGGATTCATACCTCAAATACATGCATTTCACCTGACATTTCCATATTACAAAGTCATAATTATAAATGTGAGTAAAATTACATAGTAAGCAAATGAGATCTAAACAAATACATATTACAAGTAAATAAAGTCGTCTGTTGCAATTATTATATGCTTGTCTCACCTGATATTTCCAGTCACGCCATTGTTTATTGAGAGCAAGATTCATAACTGAGTAATACTCCGGAGGCGCATTTGTATTATCCTATATACACAATTCAACAAAGAAAAAAGAACAATTGTTAGAGAATCATAAGACTTTTGACTACGTACTAGAGATTTATGTAAGGAATATGGATTACAACTTACTAGAACGTCTCTCCATACGGCATCTATAACTGCACGGTCCATCTGAGGCCACTCTTTAGTTAATGGGAAATGTTCCCCATTTCTAACAAAATGTCCTAGCTGAGTAGCTAGTTTTGCGTGGTCCCCACCAATGGGTTGTCCATATTCATTCCATATTATATTTAATCTTTCTCTACCCCATTTTTTGGTTGGTTTTGCCAGCCCTCTTCCTTTATTTTTTGAGGCCTCACCTGTTATTAATTCCTTCCTTGGCGGCATATCTGGCAAAAAAAACTATATATCACAACAACAAGATAGCTCATGTTCTTATAACTAAACTATAAAAGGGAAATTGGACTTATGAATTGTCTTTTAATATAGGTATAAGACCTATAAATTTATTATAGGTCTTATGTATCTTATATAAGAGGGACATATTAGGAGTTTCATTAAATGTGTGTCAAATATACATTAGAGACATCAATTACAATTTCTATTACAATTCCTAGGATAAATATAACATGTTCAAATATGAACCATTAGAAATGTTGTCTCAAAATAATTATCATTAGTTATTTCAAAATGAAAACTGTTAAAGAAATGTTGGTCAAAAAATGTTTAAATAGCTCATGCATTGTCTTTTAATATAGGTATAAGACCTATAAATTTATTATAGGTCTTATACCTATAACAACAGCAGCAACAACAACAACAACAACAAAAGAACAACAACAACAACAACAACAAAGAACAACAACAAGAATGAAGAACAGCAACAACAACAACAAACAACAACAACAACAACAACAACAACAACAGCAACAACAGCAACAACAACAACAGGAACAACAACAACAACAATAGCAACAGGAACAACAACAGCAGCAACAGAAACAACAAAAACAACAACAACAACAGTAACATCACAAGGAGAAAAAATGTGTCTACCTATTGCTGATTTAACATAAGTTAGGAGGTTCGTTTAATACATTTGGGTAAAGAAGAAAGTATGCAAACAATCTAGCTGGACTAAGAATTGGAATATAACAAACAAACTCCACAGAAAGCAAATAAGATCATGAGAGCCAATATAAACCTTCATTGTAAGAAGTGAGCAAATAATCAAGCCGTAAACCCATTCCCTAACAAAACAATTTTAGAGGCCCCAAAAAGTAATTACTAGTCAACATTGTGGTCTTGCATCAGTTTTGCACAAGTCGGACGTCTCTAAGTTCATACATGAGGAACATTGTGCGGACATTCGTACTAATGGATCAATCAGCATGAGCCCTCATTAACACCAACATAACAGAGAAACCCCTGAGTACTAAATTGTGCTCATTAAAGAAATTCAAACTTCATTCTCATCAGTATTTAGGGAGAGTGGGAGTCAATAATCAAGAGTAAACTAAAGGAGCTAACATGGACAAAAAGTTATATGATTATTTAAATCTGCACACAGTGTGAAAGATGCAAAGATGATAGAGACTACACGGAGAAAGAATTCAATAACAACAAAGCCATAATCCCAAAATGATTCGGGGTTGGCTAAAATGATTTGGGGTAGGCTAAAAGATGGAGAAAGTGTTGAAGAAGTAAAAAGCAAGAGATTAAGAGAAAAAGTTGCAAGCTAATTTGAGACGGCTTAGAGTTGTGCAGAGTGACCACTGACCACTATAAAGGGAAAGGAGATATGAGGGTGAGATATACAATCGAGGAATTAGAGAAAAGAGGTTCAAGGAACAGGGGAAGAAGGTTGTGAAGTATACCATAGAGTCAACTCATGCAATAATTCAACGTATTCTACACATTCGGACCACACCAAATTAAGCCTATTGCAAGAAATCCCACACAAGAAACAAAATCCCAAATATTCAACACACACATCATACCAAATCACACCGACGTGGTCAATCCCCTTCAAATGTTATTACAAAAAAGGTATAAAATAGTATCGGGGGGGGGGGGGTTGGGGGTCCCGCGGGTACCGAATCGGTGGGGAAGCGGGTCGGGGACATCCCAAAGTGATAATGAAGAAGGAAGTAAAGGACTAACTTGATATTTGCTCGATTAAAGGTCTGAAAACACTTGCTTTGTCACCTCCGCGAGGAAATGACCTGTCAAACCATAAGCAAATGGTCAACACTCATTACAATTATGATTTATGATACAAAAGAACAAATACATATTACAATTACATATTACAATTAACAATATTAATATTCAAAAGCAAATGGAATAGCTATGATTTATGATACAAAAGAAGCAGAACAAATACATATTACAATTAACAATATTAATATTCAATTCAATCATACAAAATAACAAGTTTGATTGAAATATGAAACATAAGTAATAACATTGTCTTAGTAATAGTAAGCAAATAAGATCTAAACAAATACATATTATAATTAACAATATTAATATTCAACCATACAAAATAACAAGTTTGATTGAAACATGAAACATAAATAATAACATCACTGATGAGAGTCGGAGGCTTGTCCCTGATAGTAGGTCTGACGGGAAGAATGCCTCTGTGCACGAGCAGTGGCTCTCGAATGCATCATAGTCAAATAATCCTCTGAAACTGGCTCGTAACTCCGGGGCTCTGTCTGCAACGCCAAAGCCTCCAGCTGCCTAGATCGAGCTCCCAAAATGGCAGTTTCATCCTCCAACCCCTCAAAACGATCCTGCACCTCCCCCCATCTAGCATCCTCTAAAGCCTGTCGACTCTGTTCCCGAGCGATAACCTCCCCCATCTAGCATCCTCCAAAGCATGTCGGCTCTGCTCCCGAGCAATCCTTGATCGCTCCTGCTCCTCCAAAAATGCCCTCATGGTATCCCATTGATCAAAAGAACCCTGCTGGCTCTGGTTCTGCTCTCCTCCCTGACCACCCTGTCTCTCCTGATCCTCCTCTTCCTGCTCCTCATCATTCTCCTCATCAACTGGATCCATTTGATCATCAACACCGGGCAAACGCCAATGCCTGGCCCGTTCACCACTCGGAAACGTGGCCCCTACCCTGCAACGGACCATCCTCCTGGGAGTACCATATTCAAACAATAAAGACCTGTTGTCTGTCGCCCTCGGGTCCCTCACAAACTTGTCATACTGCACTAGCCAGTCTCCAGAATAAAAACTCGTGCCCCCCATCAATCTCATCGCCTCGGGTTTTGGTTCCCCCACACAAGCTTGAGCAATCAACGTGATCATCCCCCCTATTGATATGTTTCCCTTTTTGGTAAGGGCAAATGCCTCACATCTCCGAAAAAAAATATCAACCCAATTAGGAATCACCTGAAAACTCCTCAACCCCTTTCGCAAAAGGTTTACCATAGCCACATTCAATTGAGCGGGCTCTCCGTTTGCCAACCAAGTCATAGATAGCCCTCTGTAAAATAATTTCCAAGTCGGGTGAAAAAGAGAGGAAGCCCTAAGGTATTTCTTTTTGCAGGGCAATCCTGTGAGCTCCGAAAAGAAAAAACAAGTTGCCCCATCAGCCTCTACCCAGTTTCCTCTCGGCTAATCAACCCCAAAGATTCCCCTCAACTCATCATAAGTCACTCGATAGGCTTCATCATCCAGATGAAACCGAATAGAATTTTCTTGTGACCCCTTACCTACCTCCAAAGTTGAAAGGAACTCAAGTGAATATCTCAAATACGTAGATGGAGTCTTCCCTAGGAAAATACCTAACCCGGCTTGCATCATCAATTCTGTTACTACCGTCTCTAAACCCAAATCCCTCAACACTGGCAAATGAAGGAAAGTGGTGACTTAAAATTTCCTACCCTCCAAATTCCGCCATTTTTTCTTTTGAGCGGAGGTCAATTGGATCAATCTCATAAACGGCGTCAATGATGCATTAGGGGAAGTGGGATCATTTGGGACTACGGGCGGCGGGTTTTGTCTACCCCTCTTATTGCTACCCCCTCTAACGTCTCTCTCCTTAGGAAGCATATTTTCAACACAAAAACCAACTACAAAACCTCCACACAAATCACAAAGAAAGTGCAACAATAAACACACCCCCACAATCAAATTCTCCTTCCAATTCCCAACCGAACCACCACACTACAGTTTCAGCACAACCCACCTATATATAAGACGGAGAGACACAAATTTTAGTAATAACATTGTCATAGTAAATAGTAAGCAAATAAGATCTAAACTAATACATATTATATAGAAGTAACAATATTAATATTCAACCATACAAAAATAACAAGTTTGATTGAAACATGAAACATAAGTAATAACATTGTCTTAGTAAATAGTAAGCAAATAAGATATAAACAAATACTACTCAAACTAATCATCATCATTATCGGTCATATCAACATCATCATTATCGGTCTTATCAACATCAACATCATTGATATTAGTAGTTTCAATCTCGACCCCATCAACTCCCTCTCGCACCCACGATGCTTTTTCGTTAGCAACATTTTCATCCAGATTTTGTGAGCAAAATGGTACCAATTGTGGAATCGAATATGAAACTTATTTATCATCATTTGAATATATGTCAAAACTATCTCTTGGTGTAATCCTCATCACAACTTTCCAATCACTTTCTATAGGATCTTTAACATACCAAACTTGCTCAGCTTGAGATGCTAATATGAATGGTTCATCACCAACTCGATTATCCTTATACAACTTGTGATTGAAGTTTACAAGAGTAAATTTTTGCTCATCTTCCATCTTGCCTGTCCGGTTATCAACCCAATCACATTTAAACAATACAAATCTTATTGAGTTGCTATAACGAATTTCAAGAATCTCAATCAACTCCCCATAGAAGTTAACATCCCCTACAATGGGATTATTATCCTTTCGGCTTGCAAAACTTGTCACACTTTCATTTAGCATGACTCCACTATTTTGAGTTTTCCTCCGTCTATCGACATCCTTCACTCGAAATCGAAAACCATTTATTATGTAAGACTTATACCGCCTCGCATTCATATGAGGACCCAATGCAAGACTTATAATTCTTTCGGGCACTACATCTTTCATCGTGCATACCTTTTATAAAAAACAAAATTTAATAAGAAAATATTTAAAACGATAAATTGAAAGCATCATATGAAAGTGGTTTTATACTTACATAATCCTTAAACCAGCTAATAAACTTATCATTATGTTCTTTCTCTATAAGATGTCGTTGATTACGAGGTAGTGTCTCTCTCAAATGTGCACGATGCATTCTGAGCAGATTGAAAATATGAATTAAGTTTTAATTTAAAATATAAAAGATATAAGGAATGTAAGCCTCATGTAAGGAATCACTTACTCTAGGTATTGTTCAACATCTTCAGTATTGAAAAGCACATATCTATGCGCTTGTACTCGTGTGATGTAATCAAGGGTAATTACCTCTTCTTTTCCTACAAAGCGGCCTAACTCATCACCTTCATCATCATTTCTTCTAGGACGATCGGACTTTGTCTCAATGTCATCCAAATATTGCGTACAAAAAGTCATGCATTCTTC